>JAVBJF010000292.1:0-472304 GCA_033439095.1 Pseudococcus viburni | reverse complement strand
AATTGACGAATTTTTCATTTATTTATACCAATTCAAATCGTTTACCTTCAAACACCTCTAATAAAATCGTCCCAATTTTTTTTTTGATCACCTGGACTTATTTTTTGTACTGGATACTAGAAAAATTCTAGCCCTCACAGCGAATTTTTCTTATAAAAATCGTAGGTTGGCAACTTGTAAAATACAAAATATGGTAATTAAATGTGATAAAACAAATCGAATGGAGTAAATTGTGCTTAAAACCTACAAAATATGAAATATTTACGTTCATTTTTACTTTTTAGTGTAAAAATTATAATTATTCAACTTATGTATTTTGTTTGTTTACATTGGTCAGAATTGCTAACCTACGATTTTTGAACACAAAAATCCTAAGGGGAGCCAGAATTTTTCGAGCACCTGGTATTGCCAAGTGAATTTTTATTCACGAAATTTCTACAAAATTTCAGTTGAAAATACTGCAACAAAAAATTTCCAAAAAAATTAATTAAAAGTTACTTGAATGACAAAAATTTTAGCCAACTTTCCAAGCCACTGAGTAAACAACACGTATTACAGTAGGCAGCACTGCCATGAAAATTTTTGAAAAATTTCATGAGAAATTAAATAGAGTAAACAAAAATACACTCAGGGTCCGCCTCACGGTGTTTAGACTTTAAAATGAGTGATTTGAATGGTAAAAATCAAAAATTTATCAGATTTACAATTTTTCTTCGCCAGGACCTCTTGCTTCATCCTCCTTTGGGCTTAGAGGCTCAAAATTTTTTTGGCAAGTTTCTCACTCAAAGTAAAAAATTCAGAAATGTTTTTTTTTTTATCCGCCCTATTAATCATACTAGGAGAAGTCCCCCCCCCCCGCGGGAAAATTGCAGTGTTAGTTGGCAAAATTGAGTTCAACTCAGAACTGAAAAAAATGAGAAATAAGCTGATGACCTTTTTTTGGTAAATTTTAGTTTTAAGTCAGGAAATGCATGTTAAATTTTAAATAAGGAACATCGAAAAAATTATTAATATCAATCAAAATATTTTGACACTTTCTCCCAATGCTGTTTCATTCCCGAAATTATAAATTTTAAGCTCCAACAGTAGCAAACAATTGATCAGATGATCGCTCGAATTAGAATACTTTGAATAGTTTCCTTAATTTCAGTCAAAATATGCAACCTAAATAACATTTCAAAAAATTGCATATGCATTGCCTTTTAATCGCCATGATTCATTTTTTTCGATTTCAAATAAATTGTCACCAACGATCTTTAACAAAAAAAGCAAGTATGAAAAATCCAGGTTTGATTTAATCGCTAAAAAATGAAAAAAAAAACAATATACGTAACACAGGTCGGCGTGGAAAATGCTGTTTGAAGTTTGATGGATACTTTTTAGAGTAGGTATTTTTCGTGCTGATCACGAAAAAAATTGTAATAAAATTCCATCACTCCAAGGATTTTTCACAATTTGAATTTTTTGTTGAACGGTTTTCTACTTTTTTTTTATAACTTTTGACACTTGAAGTCGATTTTCTGAGAAAAGGAAGAGTTCTACAAAAAAAAAAATGAATGAAACAAAAATTGTAGAGAGTAAAATTTCCCATTTGTAAAATCCAATTAGTTTTTTCTTAGGAGGTTTAGCTGTCGACATATTTTAGTTCAAAGTTCAACTTTTTTTTTAAATTGAAAATATTTCAAAAACTAAGCCTCCTAAGAAAAAACTAGTTAAACTTTACAGATAGGAAAGTTTACACTCTACAATTTATGTTCAATTCCTATTTTTTTTTTTTTTTTTTTGGAGGCTCGATTTTCCCAGGAAATCGATTTTTAGTAATGAATCACATTTTCAACATTTCTCATATCTAACGATGGAAATAATCAAAGGCCGGCAAATCAACATTTTTTTCTCCGTAATTCCTTCTGATTGGTGATTCTGTCCTTCTTTTTAGTGCTGAGTTCGAATATAATATCAGTTTTTCCCAATCATATCCGGATTTATTATATGTAATATTGGGATTTCTTGATGAAAATTTTTTTTACATTTTTTGATGTAAATTTTGACCCTTAAAGTCGATTTTCTGGAGAGAGGAAGGGCTCTACGAAAAAAATGAATAGAATATAAATTGTAGAAGGTAAAATTTCCTATCTGTACAGTTCAATTAGTCTTTGAGATATTTTCAATTTAAAAAAAAAAAAAGGAACTTTGAACTAAAATATCTCGACAGCTAAGCCTCCTAAGAAAAAACTAATTGAACTTCACAGATTGGAAATTTTACGCTCTATAATTTTTGTTCCATTAATTTTTTTCGTAGATCCCTTCCTTTTCTCAGAAAATCGACTTCAACTATCAAAAGCTTTCAAAAAAAGTAGAAAAACTGTTCCAATAAAAAATTCAAATTGTGAAAAATCCTCGGGCGATGAAATTTTTTTACTGTTTTTTTCGTGATCAGTGTGAAAAATAATATAAAAATCACCCATTAACAGTATTTCAAAAGTTCAAAAACGTCGACCTGTGATAATTTAAAAGAATGATAATACAGCTAGTTCATGCCATTCATGATCTCAATGGATAGGTCTGGGCATCTAGGTAATCAAGAATATATACAAATTTTATAGGAATAAATGCTAATTTTACGTATTGCTTTCAATGAATCACTCAATTCCGGAAATTAAATGTATTTTACGTACCCTAATGATTATCATCTTTCCATTTACCATTATCAGAGGCGGATCGAACACAAAATTTTTTTTGGAAGGGGGATAAGGTTCAAAAATGCCTACTAAAAAATTCAAAATTGTCGACTAAAAATTTAAAAATATCAATCCTGCTCATGCCTGAAAATTTTTCTCTCTGTAATTTCATTGTACATAGTTGAAAAAACCTATGAATATTGTTTATTAGTTCAAGTTCCGAGCGAAGCGAGGAGGGAAAATGTTAATAAAAATTACAATGTATGTACTTACCTACTTGATTAAAAAAATAATATGTAGTTTCAATGTGAACATGAGAGAAGTAAATTTGGCCCGAGCGAAGCGAGGGCGAAAATTTTAGAAGACCAAATTCAAGGCGCAATAAAACAATGTTTCAAATTAGGTACCTAATAAACTCGAATAAAAAATCGGCCAACTTTTACTTTGAAATTATTAAGGGATAAATACGATCGGGCCGAGCGCAGCGAGGCCAAAGCTTTTAAAAAATTTAATTTCCAAACCTCAAAAATGAGTTTTAAGGAGAAAAAAATTAGTAAAATTAGTTGAAACAATTTTGAGGAAAAATACGAAAAAAATCACTTTTGTAGGAATTGGTTTATTTTAAAATTATGGAAGGAAAAATTTAATATGGCCGAGCACAGCGAGGCCGAAGTTTTTGAAAAATTTTGATTTGAGGAATAAGTAAATCCATTAAAAATTACCGAAAGACCACAATTTCCGTTCCGTTCGTAATAAATTCGTATTCATTTTCATTTTTATCAAAAAATAAAATTGAGTTATTTTTCATTACTTATGCTATAAAATTTCCAAAAAATTTTTTAATTTGTCAAAATTTTCAAAATTTTGTCGAATTACCTGAAATTTTTGAAATCTTGCCGACTGGAAACCGACTGGGGGGAAATTCCCCCCCCCCAATCGCGCCGCCCCTGACCATTATAAGTATAGGTAGGTATGAAAAATTCAGCTCGTAAATACTTTCTCACAACCAAGCCATATAGGTACATATAGATTATGGTATAAAATTTCAATGAACGTGAAGCTATTTTTAGAATGATCCCTAATTTTCCTTCGAATCGTTTCAACGAAGAATAATTATTCAAAATTTCAATCAAGTTTGTTGCATAATTCATTACAAGTATCTAACATAACATTTCGCAATTAAAAAGAATTTTCAATTTTAAAAAATTCAGTTCCTCGTATTTATTGGCTGCAGTTCAAGAAACAGCAAGCAATTTTCATTTTATGCATCTAGCTAGATAATATTCGACTTCAGTAAGTATGTGAAGAAAAATTTTTAAATTTCAAATTGGTGCGACTGAAATTTCGTTTACTTACCTGTTACATTTTTTTCTACTTCATTTTGTGTTCAATTTTAATTACCTCAGGACCCCACGTAATAGATACCTATGTAAAATTGTAACTTGATGATTTGAATTTCATTGTTCATATGAATTGAAATAAATATAGGTATGTACCTAGATTTTTACTTCTGTTATTTTCTTCTGATGATTATGAAGTGTTGAAAAGTAGATGGACACGTACCTTTAAATTCTGCATTACTGTTTTTTTAAAAAAATGAGTAAAAAATGCCTTCAATTTTTTTTAAATTTATTATAAGTAAGTACATCATAAATTTTATAAATTTATATCATTAAAACAAAGAATAAATATTCACAGACGAAATTATAAGTAGATACCTAGCGTAAATATAGGTACATGGAAAAAATTCAAAAATCCAACACAAGTACAAATATTACACAGATAGATAAACTGATACGAAAATATTAGGTACCTAGCTACCTACGTACAATTAAGTATACTTATGAAACAGCTTCAAAGGTCACAAGAGTGGAACCAGGTCCGGTGCGCAAATAACAAAAGCATAACCAAATATGTTTCCACTATCGTGATTACCTTTCTTCCACAATCCACAGATAAACTTGAAAGCTACCAAGGATCACTCGTATCAATTTGGCCACAACTTTGAGAATGAAATCTCGCACGGTGCGCTGAAAAATAATATAAAACGCGTAACCGTGCATCGATTTCACTTTCAAAATTGCTCCAATTTCTCCTCCGAATTGATACTCTCCAAAAAAATTCATCGGACAGCTACGTAATCAAAAGCAGAACCCCTTCCAGTGGGCTTTTCCAAACAGCAGACCGCGAACTATTCCACTCTCAGTTATCGTTTCCACATCTTGCATTTGAAAATCTTCAGCACTGCTCCTTCATTCGATAGTGGAATTTCACCCGGTGCGCCAGAAGAAAAGTAGCGTTACCTTGTGGAATTCCACTGCCTTACGAAGGAAATCCAGGACATTTGGCGAAACGGAAGACCATACCGAACTGACCTACGTCGACTATATCCTGTTTAAAAAGGTGGAATCAAGACCGGTGACGGAGACGAAAAACAACACGTTACCGCGTGCTAATTCCACTCCCCTCAACAGGTTCTTCCACAGGTCCGCAGGTATCGATGGTGATAAATTGTCTGGCAGCATGCTGCGACAAATTCTATGAGTCTCCGACCCGACGCAGCCACCAGACCAGACCATGGTGCCATTTGGTCATCTTTACACGAAAATAAATAATGATTCTATCCTTAGTAGATTTTATCCTTAAAAAAAAAAAAAACGTGCTTGGACCTTTTTTTTGCAACAATACGAATAATTTTTTCATTTCCGCATACGCGTCCGTTCAAGCTAAATCCTTTAAAACCCAAGTATTATCTAGTCACGAATGTTTAATTCAACGTGAGATAAATAATACTTGAGTTTTAAGTCGGAATATTTGTTTAACGAGATTTCCGAGTGCGGTTATAATTAAGAGGCGATTTCAACGGACGCCAGAAGCAGGCTGGATTCAGATTGTTAATCTTATGCGACTTTTTATACTGAAAAGTTAGGGTTATTATGTAGATAGATATACGTTCTAGAGCAATTAACACGAGTATATTTTTATTACTCACCTTAGATTACGCGAAAGTAACTATTTTTTGATAAATTTATGCTCATTGGGCCATAATCTTGTCGAATAGAGATTTTCGACTATAAAAAACTCGATTTTTTTCAATAAGATAAATTTACAGATCACATTCTTTGTACTTATAGTCAGTTCTCATCGTCAATTGTATAAAAAACGGCTTCCGCACGAGATTCCTGTTGAAATTGATTTTATGATTGATTCTTATTCTAAATTTCGGTGGGATGCCTATTTTTCCTCCCCCCCCCCCTTCACAGGGTCCACCCCAACATTTCAAACGTGTGTACCGTCTAATCTATGGGCCGTAACGAAAAAATGTTCAAACAAAAGTTGTTCCTCAACACCTACTGTAGATTTTCATTCCTCATTAAAATCCATTTTGGAGTAACCAAAATCACGTTTTCTTCATTTTCAACGAAAAGTTTTGGAGATACGGGAAAATTTGTAACCACCAAAAGTATTTAGAATTGAATTTCCTTTCCAATGAACTATTTCACGACCATTTTCCTCAACTTTTCTTGACAGAGTGGACCTCTCTCCCTCCCCCTCAACTCAAAAGTTGGACCCTTGAAAGAAAAAACTTGAACGATTTTTGTTCTTCAATATGTGGTGTATAATTTCACTTGGGATCTGAATTCATTTTGGAGCAAATTTTTTTGGTAGGTCCAACTTTTGAGATAAGGGAGAGGGGGAGAGGTTCACTAGGTCAGGAAAAGTTGAGGAAAATTGTCGTGAAACAGTTCATTGGAAAGGAAATTTAATTCTGAATACTTTTGGTGGTTACAAATTTTTCCGTATCTCCAAAACTTTTCGTTGCAAATGAAGAAAACGCGATTTTGAAGTTTTCTCCAAAAAAACTTTTAATTTCCAAATTTGGCCGACAAAAGTTGCCCCAAAATGAATTTTGATGAGGAATGAAAATTTACATTAGATGTTGAGGAACAACTTTTGTTTGAACATTTTTTCGTTACGACCCATAGATTACGCGGTACACACGTTTGAAATGTTGGGGTGGACCCTGTGAATTGGAGGGAGAGGAAAAATATGCATCCAAAAGAAATTTATTTGTTTTAGTGTCTAGAATAAGTATCAATCATAAAATCAATTTCAACAGGTATCCCGCGCGGATGTACAATTGAGACCCGATTATTATTCGATATCAGAATTATTTTTAAAAATAAAATTGTGATTTTTATAAATTCGTGTTTTTATTATCATTTTTTGTAGTTGATGATTTAAAAATATTCGAATATTTTTGAAATTAATTTAAAAATATCTTTATTTTAATTCGTATTCGATTATCAATTTATAAAAAAATCAAATAACGCAAGCAGTCGAAAGTCGATTATCACGAGACTCAAGAAAACACGAATTTTATATTTCTGACGGGCTAAAAAATGAAATACCAATTGAACAAATTTTTTCACTGAAAGAATACGTAAAAATCTTCAAAAAAATTGACCTTTTAATCAGATACCAGGATATTCACATTTGTTTAATTTTCGAGTTATTTTACACTGAACACTGCACTGAACGAATTTCATTTCGAAAAAATTACGAAAACGGACACCATTATTTTAAAAAAATTTACTCGGATATTTCACGATAAAAAAATTCGATTAAATTACATTACTTAATAAACGATTAAATTCACCGAAATAATAATTCGAGCCACACTTGTGAAAATTATCACTATATCTACTGCCAAAATGACTAAGAGAGCCGAGAGACCATCTCAGACCAGCAACGAAATACAAATGAATAAGCTAGTAACCAAAGGATTCGCATACTCGCAGACATTTGTAGAGAATTTAATGGTATTCTACCTGTGTAAACCTAAATCACCACCCAGTAAATAGGCTCGCTGTTTCACTAATTGTTGAAAATAGTGGTAGATTAACGACAGTGATCGTGTATAAAAAGTTGAAGGAACGATTAGGAATTCTGCGAATCAACGTTATGAAAATGGTTCCCCTGAGTTGGACAATAAGGCTGCAGAGAAGCGTGAGATATTTGAATTAGCAGGCAAGACTAACAAATGATCGTTGGCAGACGTCGAGTAGACGATGCAGACTCGACGTCGACTAATTCACGCATAAAAAAGAAGGAAGATCGATGGTACCTGGTCTATTTTACATCAACTCGAGCCAAAAATGAAGGTGGGTCTTCCGATTTCGCACAAATTTTTCTTTTTGAGCTCCACTTGATGGTCTATCCACATAATAATTTTCCTTCTAAAGCTCAAGGGAGCTGGGAGGCGGGCCACGTAATTTTCATGCAATGGCGATTTTTTTGCCAAATTATCAAACTTTGAAGGTTCATAGCTCGAGATCAGTTGTACTTTGGAAAAAGTGCTTCCGGTGTTTGAAAAAGAATTGATAGAAAATTTATAAAAGATAATCACATTTTGAAAATCTCAAAGTTGAACTTTTGTGGTGCCAGCCCAACTTTCACGGTATGTTCATAAGACAAAGACTACCGATAAAAAATCTGAAAAATCCCCTTCTTATCTATTTCCCACCAAATAAATTTTCAAAATGAGATCTCGATATCTAGTCAGGTCTCAATCGTACAAAAAAAGGCTTCCGCGCGAAATTCCTATTAAAATTGATTTTATGATTGATTCTTGTTCTGGACACTAAAACAGAGAAATTAAATCCGTATGCCCTTTTCCCCTCTCTCCCTTTCACTGATTCTTGTTCTGGACACTAAAACAGAGAAATTAAGTCCGTATGCCCTTTTTCCCTCTCTCCCTTTCACTAGGGTCCACCCCAACATTTCAAACGCGTGTATTGCCTTATCTATGGGTCGTAATGAAAAAAACTTCAAGCAAAAGTTGTTTCTCAGCACCTAATGTACATTTCCATTTCTCATAAAAATCCATTTTGGAGCAACTCCTGCCTCCCAAATTTGATAAAACAGTTTTCAAAAAACTTCAAAATCACGTTTTCTTCATTTTAAACGAAAAGTTTCAGAGATACGGCAAAATTTGTAACTACAAAAAGTATTTAGAATTAAATTTCCTTTTTAATGAGCTTTATCACGACCATTTTCACCAACTTTACCCGACAAGGTGGATCTCTCCCCCTCCCCCGTATCTCAAAAGTTTAACCCACGAAAAAAACATTGAACGATTTTTGTTCTTCGATATCTAATGTATAATTTCATTTATTATCGGAATTCATTTTGGAGCAAATTTTGTTTGTGGGTCTAACTATTATGAAAACGAGGAAGGGGGAGAGGTCCACTCTGTCAGGAAAAGTTGGTGAAAATGATCGTGATAGAGGTCATTGGAAAGGAAATTCAATTCTGAATACTTTCTGTGATTACAAATTTTGTCGTATCTCCGACACCAAGTATTCGTTTAAAATGAAGAAAACGTGATTTTGAGGTTTTCTCAAAAACATGTTTTGTTTCCAAATTTGGGGGACAGGAGTTGCTCCAAACTGAATTTTGATAAGAAATGAAAATGTACATTAGGTGCTGACAAACAACTTTTGTTTGAAATTTTTTTCATTGCGACCCATAGATAAGGCGATACACATATTTGAAATGTGGTGGGATGGACCCTGGAGAAAGGGGGAGGGGATAAAAAGGGCATACGGGCTTAATTTCTTTGTTTTAGTGTCCAGAAGAAGAATCAATCGTAAAATCAATTTTAACAGGAATAGCGCCCGGATGGACGATTGAGACCTGAATAATCCCTGGGGGCACATGGAGTTCTCAATTTTGATGAAAATTAAAGAAAAATATACAAAGTAAAGCAACATATTGATTCGTACGTAGGTACTGATTCAAAGACGCTGAGTTTGAATACTTACTCAGTTCTTTCACCCGACTCCTCAACCCCCCTCCCGTAAATTTTTTTGAAAATTAGTCTCAAATGGGAGAAGCTGACAAATTTGACCAAAAAAAGGGTATTTTTTTGGGAAAATGTCCACTTTCAGAAATCACAATTTAATTCTGAAATTACCTCCCAAATTTAAATTTTTCAGAAAATTTAGCCTCGCTACGCTTGGCCTTATTGTTGTGCTTTATCTAAATCCTACAAAAGTTATTTTTTTCGTATTTTTCCTCAAAATTATTTCAACTACTTTTATTATATTTTTTTCTCTTCAGAACTTATTTTCGATGTTGGAAAATCAAATTTTTTCAAAACATTGGCTTTGCTGCACTCGGCCTTATCGTATGTCTATTTCAATCGTAAAAGTGGCCAATTTTATATTCAAATTTTCTTCTTGAAATTTTCCACCCTTGCTTCGCTGGGGACAAATAAACTATTTCATAGGTTTTTTCAACTGCAAAGAAATTACCCAGGGAAAATCAATGAATTGAATGAAAGGGAAAAGTGATCAAAAAATTTAGTTCGGTCGGAAATTTTATGGCATCCACCCCCACCCCCCAAAAATCAGTCTTTTTCGCGCCTGAATAAATTGATTTTCAAAATTTTTCAAAAATCAAGTCGGAAATTCTGAGATTGCGCTTCCTTAATATTCGGATTTCGGTACGTCACTGCACACTTCGCAACACCACTGATTTTATGAAACCAAAATTTTACTTCAAATTCATTTAATCTCTGAAGTTGGCAAATTTCAGTTTCAAAGTTGGCAAAATCGTGAACGTTACCTCCCCCTTTTCTCCTTTCCGCAGAAAAAATACTTCGCTGCGCCACTGCATTCAACTTTGTATATTTTAAAAAATTTTGATCCAAGTTTAGGACCCCTGAACCTCCAGGGATATCGAGATTTCATTTTGAAAATTCTTTGGTTGGAAAAATGGTAAGAAGGGTTCTTTATCTTAATTTTTTCAGATTTTTATTGGTAGTCTTCGTCTTTTGTACATACCGTGAAAGCTGAGCTTGCACCACAAAAGTTCAACTTTGAGATTTTCAAAATGTGATTATCTTTTTTAAATTTCCTATCAATTCTCTTTCAAACACCAGAAGCACCTTTCTCCAATGTACAACTGATCTCGAGCTATGAACCTTCAAATTTAGGTAATTTGGTAAAAAAAATCGCGATTGTATGAAAATTACGAGGCCAACCTCCCAGTTTTCTTGAGTGTTAGAAGGAAAATGATGATGGTTATGTGAGTAGATCATCAAGGGGAACTCATAAAAAAAATTTGAGCAAAATCGTAAGACCCGATTTCATTTTTGGTTCGAGTTGATGCAGAATGGACCTTTGATGGACCATAATCTTTGGAATGGACTACCTAGAACGTTATCCTTATCAGCTTTTGAAAGTTTATCTCGAACATTGATGATAAAAAAAGGATACAATTATTCTGGATAATTTACATTTCTCATCTGAAAAGAATTTGTAAGAAAAATCTCGAGAAAAAATCTTAATTTTATTTTGCTATGCTTTGATAACCTCCTGAATATTACTGAACGAGAGATATCAGCTGTGGATAAGAAGGAGGGGGAGGGTTACCTACTCTATCTACTCATGGTAGGCTGCGTACGGAAAAAATCTCACACAACTTCCTACCTCGTTCAATAAAAATAAGTCAATATCAGCAATTTTTCTTCTTCAAACGGATGTAAATACAATTGAATGAATACTTGAAATACAGAACAATGAAAATTCTTTACAAATTAGCTACCTAGCTACACAGCTTAGCTACCTAGATAACTACATAAACTGCATAGATAAGAAATATTCGCCGATATCGTACTACAAGTACAAATAAACGACTAGTTAAATGTACCAGGTCGTTAATAATGATTGGCGTTAAAATGGCGATTAAGCGAGAAGTTATGGTTATTACCCTTCGACCATCCATCTTAATTATCAATCCCTGCATTTTGAAACTTGCTCGTTCTTGGTATCGTGTTCTTCTCTACTCGAGCTAAATCTTCATCGCAATTCGCAATCCCTTCTGCACAAATTCACACCCTCGGGCGAGTTGTAAGTTAGATTTCTTAAAACTGTATAGCGATGGCTCGAACGAATGCGAAGGATTTGTATTCGTTTCTCATTAATTTTATATTTAACGGCTACCTTGCTACCTCTTTTACGTTAGTTCCCTTTTTAATGTTTTTCGCTTTAATTAACAGAATAAGGATTCGCGCTTTCTAACATTAAAATGAGATGTCGCCGTTACGTTCCAACGGTAGGTATTTCACAAACGGAAACTTTTTTACCTATTTAAACGACAATTAAAATTTTAAAACGGTTTCTTCGGCAAGTTTTTTCCACTTTTGACTCGTTAGAGAGAATTTCGTTCGGTGATGATTTAAATATATTGGAGTTTGCAGACTAGGCCTAAATCTCAATGAATTATGTCTCAGACTGATATATCTGAGTGAAAATCAGATAATTTTCCAGTTTTATTGCCTTTATTATTGAACCAAAGTATGGTTTCAGGAGTTTAAATTTTTTTAATAGGTACCTAACCTTATCATGATTATTGGGTCATTTCTTTATCGAAGTGTGGAACTTGATTTAAAGATGTAAAAATGTACGTAGGTAGGTAAGTAAATGAAAAAAAATACGATTTTTGAACTCGCTAATATCAAAAATATATACGACATGCTGCTACCATTACTTATTATTTTATTTCTTTGACATTATTCAAGTATCTGGAGAAGGAGTTAGAGGAATCAGATCCTAAAAATAAATAACTGATAGGTATTCGATCTTAACAAATCAAAAAATCCAGCAAGAAATATGCGATAAATAATTTTAATTTCTTTAAAAATTATGGCCTAAACTATTTGCCATCGACGCCATCGACGCCATCATGGCCTCCCTCCCGTCTAGTTCTGAAAATCGCAGAATTAAAATTATTGGTCATCCATATCTTAAGATGCATGAAATCAAGCAGGAGTTATTCTAAGAAAATTTTGGAACTACCGGAATTTTAACTTTGATAAAAAAAATTGGAATGACAATTTTTTCTGAAAAGTAATCTGTTGGATGTGGAAAAATTATGGTTGAATCAATTAAAGACCATTTTCATTGGCGTCGGAAGCATTTTTTTGGAAGGGTACAGAATGGTAAGGTGACCTAGTAATACTAGAAGGATTATAGAGAAAGAGAGTAAAAGGGAGCCTTCTTTCGCATTATGGCTTCAAATAGTTCATATACGTAATAATAATTTAGCTTTGGTAAAATTTGATTTTTAATGCCCAAAAAAGTCATGTTTTTTCAACTTTTAAAGCTTTGAAAATCGCTATCTGATATAATGTGGAGGTACATTTGATACTTTGTACCCCGGTCGCCGATTGGGTGGGCGGGAGATACAATATCCTCCTCTTGTATCCTACTTTTCGATCCTACTGAGACCATTTCATATGTATTAACCATATAGGTAAGTGGGAAATATCGAATAATTTTGAATGAATGTTAATTTTTTTCCCCGTCACTCGCCGTTACCAAATTATAACCATGGGGTATTTTTAAGGTAATGAAATTCATTTAGAAAATTTTCATATTATTCGAAAAAATTGAAGAAAAATTTTTGAGTTGGATTTTTTAAAATTTAGAGTTGAAAAAAATTTGAAGAAATTGAAGTTACTAAAATTTCTTCCTGCTTTAAATTTTCTTAACATTTTTTAAACTTTGATTTTTTTTAAATTTTTAACTTTTTATTTCTTTAATTTTCTCTAATTCAAAAATTTTTTCTAATAATTTCAAAATTTCATCTCGTTTTTTTTTTCAATTTTGAATTCAAAAATTTCAACTTCGTGTTTTTTAAAAAATTTTTCAACATCTAACTCGATTGAAATAAAATTTTTAAAATATAAAATTAAAAAGTATACTTATTAAAAAACTAAAATTTGACAAATTTTGAGAAAACTGAAGTTTAAACTGTTGAAATTTTTTTTTATATTGGATACATTTAAAAAAAATTAAAATTAGAGTGATTGAAAAAATTTAGACAAGAAAAAATTTGTAGGTTTGTACTTAGAATAAAGTACTTCGATCGTCGAAATCCCATTAAACGTCAAAATTATGTAGGAGCTAATAATTTACCGAGCAATATTGGAACAACCGATTTAAATTTTTGGAACAATCCCTTAGAATAACCTCTGAAATCAAGCATTGGTTTTAAGCCTTTCAATAACAATGAAAAAAAATTTTACAAGCTTTCGTCATTTTAAAATTTGGAAAACCGTGGTCAATCCATAAAGGGGCGTAGAAGATTTGTTTTTTACACTTTAGAGATTTCTCCCGAAAATTTTTCAAAAGCATATAAATGTAGTAGAATCTGAAATATTTACCCAAATTTAAATTTGGCTCTTGAAGCTTTTTGAGATTTCAATGAAAAAACCAAATTTCAAGTTTTGAAACCAAATATTTTATTTGAAGGCAATCGTTTCTGAAGCTGCCATATAGGTACGTTGGAAAAATTTGGTATCTTCGTGAAAAATTTCTGAAGTGAAAATAACAAACCTTCCCCTTCCCCCATAGTTCAGAATCTCACAATGAAAATCATCGATCATAAATGGTCATAATAAGATGTATTCAACTGTTTTTTTTTTTCATTTTTTCTGAACAACGTTCAAGTTTGAAAAATTTATGAATGTTTTCAAATGTATATGTATAAGACCAAAGTTGAGAACCTATCTTCACAGAATACTGCTAAAAGGAAAAATTGCAAGCTCGTAAGAAATATGCCAATTTGATAGATACCGATGAACCAATTTTTCCTGAAATACAAAAAAAAACGGCAAATTTAAGAAAACATTTCATCAATCATCATAATATACCTATCTGAACTCGGTAATAAAATTAAACTATCATTCGATATGGGTATAGGGCTGTTGAAACTACGTCATCCAAGGTCATATTTTATCAAAAAGTGCGGAACTGGTGGGGAAAAAATATTCATTTTGTACGTACTTATACTGAATTTTCATAAATTTATGAACTTTATTGTTAAAAAATGAAGTTATGTGACAATTTTGAAAATAAGTAAATTTGTAGTTATAAAAAAAATGCTTTGAAAAAGTTGAACTGGTGGGAAAATTTCAAAATGACGTCAGTTTCAACAGCCCTATAAATAAACATTGTACACGTAAAGACTACAAGAAAGTCTAAAAACAAATTATCTCACCTGGGTATTTATATCTACAAACTAGGTCTCTAATGGGAAGACAATAAGATCAACTTTTCCAAGAAATGATCGTTTGTTAGGGTAGCTATGTGACCCAACCACCGCTGCCCTAATAATACGCATTATCTTTCAAATTAGCATGTTCTAAACACGTCTTGAAATGTTTGCTGCGTGCAAAATGCGAAGTATTCGTATCGGTAATCGATTTTCAAGTTCATTTGTATAGAAAAAGCATAAAAGAGCATTTCTACGAATTACGCGAAGAGAAATTCAAAACATGATTGTCAAAGCACCAGGTACCTACTACCTATGTATACCTGGAATCTACCGGTTTACAAAAGGCTTTGTTTTGGTTAAATTGTAACGGAGCATATTGTATGCGTCGCGTCGTCCTTTTCTTGTAGCCGGCTAGAAATACCCCTAACAATACTGATATCATTATAAAAGGACATACATATGTACACGATGTTTTATAGCTGACTGCGCTCCTTCCAACCAGTGAGTAGGCAACTAATCCTGATTCCAAGTATGAATTTTTGCCCAACCTCTGAACTGCACAAGTTGAATTATGCTTTTCAATTTTTTTTTAAATTTTGCTTGACACTTTCAACTGTTCACTACTCGACAACAGAGTTATACGTATTCGAATCATTTTTAATTCGAATCACTTATCTTATTATTCGGAAAATGAAGCGAATCTTTGGTCAGCAAATGATTCGTGATTTGAGATTCGAAATTTTGAATCATTCAATTTTTTGAAATTTCCTTCGTTTCTCTGACATTTAATTACACATTTTTTAATGTAAATTTTCGATTATTTTGTTATAGGTAGATAATAAAGTAAACATACGCAAAAAATGACAGAAAATTAAAAATTAGTTTGAAAAATTGCTAAATTTCTATATTGAAAACTGAAATTTTGTTTAGAAAAAAAATATCGTGAAACATGACAGTGTAAAAACTTCATTTCTCAACCAAAAAGTGATGTTTTTTGAGTGTTTGTATACATTTCTTGGCAAAATATCCAAAAATTTTAGATATACTCTCTCAGGAAACCTCTTGGTATGATTTGGAGAATTCTCCAAGGGTAAACGTACTCTCTCATTTTGAATCAGTAAAATTTTACAAAAATCACTGAAAAACCAGTCAGAATTGAAGTACAGTAATAAATCAGTGAAAAAATTTTCACTGAGCTGAAAGCAAGTCAGTGAAAGAAAATTACTAGAAAAAAGTGAAAATTCACTAAAAATTCGGTAATAGTTATGAAATTACTGAAAAATCAGTGAAATTCTTTGAAAAACCAGTGAAAAATCTCTGAAAATCAACGATTTTTACTGATTTTTTCTGTGGTGCAAAATTTAACTGTTCATCAGTGACTTTTCACTGATTCAGAATGAGAGAGTAATGTTCGAAGCCGGAGGATTCTCCCAGTGATTTTAGTACTCTCTTATTCTGAATCAGTGAAAAGTCACTGATAAGTAGTCAGAATTGCAGCATTTGGAGCACAAGAAAAATCAGCAAAATTCACTGATTTTCAGCTAATTTTTGCTGATTTTTCAACGATTTTCACTGATTTTTTTTAGCAAATTTCATTAATTTCACTGACTTTTCAGTGAATTTTAACTGATCTTCCAGTGATTTTTCTCACTAATTTGTTTTCAGTAAAAAAAAGTTCACTGATTTTCTCCTGTGCTGCAAGTCTGACTGTTTCTCAGTGATTTTTGATAATTTTCACATAATTTATTGAGAGAGTAGCCTACATTTTTTAATCTGGAAATTTCC
Source organism: Pseudococcus viburni (assembly GCA_033439095.1). NCBI lineage: Eukaryota > Metazoa > Arthropoda > Insecta > Hemiptera > Pseudococcidae > Pseudococcus > Pseudococcus viburni. The sequence continues at coordinate 455,772 of JAVBJF010000292.1, read as the reverse complement.
TTGGTGATGTCAATTCGTACATCTATTCCTATCGAATTAAAAAAAAATATCGACTCCTTTAATTCTAAAAGTAAAAGTTGATTGTTTAACAATTTATACCTATCAGCCAGGTATTATTTATTTTCATAAAATTAAAAATTAAACACTTGGAGCAGAATCGACAATTTTGCCTGCAATTTAATGACTCGTTTATTTCTCAGTTTAGTGTTAAACAAGTTGCCTAGACGATCCTATAATAAAATTCCATCATATACATTAATTCTCATAAAATAATTAAGTACATACTTTTGATTTCTAACTAGAGTCTCGCAATAATAAAAAAGATTATTGTTTATTTCGATTATAAAATGTTACTCAATAGTCAATATCTCTTCGAATTTTTATGTATTTTTGGGCTTTATTTATGGTACACGATTTTAAAAATACAAAAGACATACGTGTTATTTTAGTACATTATAATTTTTCGTAATAATACCAATGACATCACTATTCACCATAATCATCGTCGATTTATTGATAACGTTGCAAAAATTGTTAATTTATGTTTTGAAATGTGTAATAAAAGTCGTATCAGTTGTTAACCGAAATTACGGCGAATTATTGCTACGAGTGAAGTAAATGGAACGAAAATTCATGTACCTATTTAAAGCAAAAAGGTTTTTAAAGTGGTCGTCGGCAGCGTACCTCTGTAGTCTGTACAATACGCAGCTACCCGGTGAACGTTCGTTTTATTTGTTAATTAAAGTAACAGCGGGCAAAATGTGAATAATATCGTAATAACTGATATAAAACAAAAATTAAAATACTTTTTAATCGTATTAAAAACTAGCAACTTAATTATTGTATCTACCTATGCGAAATTTAATTTAATACGTAGAAACTTCGATGCAATTATTTAAATGTTATGTTTTCAGCGAAATAATAAGTACAAGTTATTTATTATAGGTACCTCTACCTATGGCGAAGAATTTGTTTTTAAAAAATTAAAGGATTGGGAAGTTTGGTCACCTAGCTAATTGTAAGCTTAGATCTAGGGTTCTAGATTTTGCAAGTCAGGTAGTAGTTGGTATTGGTACCTGCCTACTCAAGTGTCAAAAAAATATCTAATTCTAGTTGACCACATTGAATAAAAATCCTATTTACAGGGTCATTTAGTATGATAGACCAAGGCTCGTGTAATTTAGATAGTAAATAACATTCGTCGTTCGTATAATTAATGGTAAAATATTTTTTTCGGGGCACCCAGTATTCAACTAATGTTATAAAATTAAAACATTTAAGTTCATTTCCTTTATTCTTAAAATTACTTTGACTAGCAGTTAAAAAATGAGTCAATGTAGGCTGCTATAGCTATTTGTATATCTTCTACTGAGACGCCATATACCAAACTATCATCCTCCAGAAAATTTCATAATGTGTATCATATGGCAAGCACCTTGTTAATACGTTATTTATTTAACGCTGCCATATCTAAATAGCCGGGTCTGTCTTTTTTCTCAACGTTTTTAATCTGTTTAAGATTTATTTTGCGTGAGACGAAAAAGTTTGATGTTAATATGAGAAATAAGTTTAGAAATTGGAGAGTACGAATTGATCGAAAATTGATAGAGGAAATACCTACACTGAAAAAACACTCAAAGAAATAAAAAATAGAACGTGTTGCAAAAAATGATAAATTTTATCCATAAAAAAAATTATCCAAAAAAATAATAACGGGGCACCATTTACAAAATTGGTAAAATTTATTCTAAAAAAAATATTTATCGCGAAATTTGGTAAAATTTATTGCATAAAAATAAATTTTATCAAATTTCGCGATGAATATTATTTTTTAGAATAAATTTTACCAATTTTGTAAATGGTGCCCCGTTGTTATATTTTTTGGATAATTTTTTTTTTAGTGTATTTGAGATTCCCTCCTCAAAATTATTTGATGGTGTGTTTGAAAACAGTAAATTTCAAACCCTTCGTAAGAAAAATTTCACTAGCTCAAAACTATTTTTCAATTTTTGAAAATTGAAAAAAAATTAGAAGAAATGTAATTTTTTGAAAGAATTGAATCTCCAGTCAAACTGATGAAAATTAGATCTCAACCAACCCAAAATCGACCTCCTGAATTAAAATTTGACCATATCCAGGTATTCTGGGGTCTCTAGCAAGATTTCGATTTTTTCAGGATTTTCACGTTTCGCATTACAAATCCAAAAATGTTCTGATTTTTGAAGGAATTTCCCAATTCTACAGAAATGCCTTATGCATCTGATGAAAAAAAATGCAATTTAAGGGGAAAAAATTACCACTTTCTTTTTGAAAGAGGTAATAGTTTCCTCTCTCTCTATAGGTACATCTCGGGTAGGTTAGTTCTCATACTAATACCTAGGTTTGTCGTCGTAGCAAAATTAAGCCAAACTATTCGAATAATAAAGTAAAAAAGCACGAAAAATGAAAATCTTATAAAATTACGATCTACAGAAAATTTTATTCTAATAAGGGAAGTTCCTGCGCCTACGCCAACAACATACCGACAGTAAAATCAAATAAAAATTAAAAAGTTCAAAAACATCTTAATTGTGCCCGAAAAAATAATTTTCAAATGATAGCTAGTTTGTTTATTCAACTGTTTTACAATGTAATAGCATTCGTGTAAATTTGGAACATCACCAAGTTGAAGACTTTCTTTCAAAGGTACCTATACATTTCTGGAAAGCTTCCCATTAATTCATTTATTTTCGATATACCTATAATGTGAAAATTGAACACTTTCGGTGCTTATTTTTACTTTTTCTAAAAAAAATTATGTCAAGAAATAAACCACTGAAGATATTACTTTCCTTTGCTGGTTCTGTCCATGATTATTTCATTTTTATAGTTTATTATCAAAACCGAGTTGATCAATTAAGGATGTTTATCTTTTTCATTAAAATTAAAGGATAATATAGCTTTTTTCGGTCAATTTTTAAAAATACAACCATAGTCGAAAGGTTACTTGAGACTTGAATGAGTTTCTGTTATGATGAATCAAGTCTCAACCCTCAAATAACTCCTTGACTAAGTACATTATGCAGTATGGTCGTTTTTCAGTTTCTAATGGCTTCACCATATTGATATTAAATGTGTAGAATGTGCAAACCAATGATGAACAATTGAACACACATGGAATTTAAATTGAAAAAATGTTGCCAAAGATGGGATTTATATGATGCAAATTTATGTATTACCTAAAAAGGTTATTGATGCCTACCTATCACCTTTACCTCATTTTTCAGCGGTAGGTAGGTAGCTAGGTACTTCAGAAAAATCTCCCCTTTTCATAATATTTAAATTTTACGTGTAAAAAGCAAAAAAAAAAAATGTTTTTGAACAAATTTTTTATGAAATCGTTTATTATTGGCTGCGATTTTCCATCATCTCTTCAATATTTCGAATAAAACCCAATTTTCAATGAATTTTTCTTTATTTTTTGAAAAATATCCAAGATGGGGACGAAGGTGTTGGAAAATCGTCGCCAAAAATTTGTTTAGGTTAGAATTTCCAATATTAAGACCATTTAAAACTCAAAATAATTTTTGGGAATTAAAAAAAAAATACTTGGTGATTTTTTCAAATACCTACATGAAAAATGAGATGAAGGTGATAAATTATCACCAATGGACTTTTTGGGTAAAAATATTTTTTTGAATATACTCAGATTTTGAGGGCAATTTAGCAAAGGTAAAAATTTATTCACGAGGGCAAAATTTTTACGAGTTTACTTTAAATTCTCCACCCAATTTCTTAAAAGGGCATGAACCTCTCTAGTTATCACTTTTGAAAATTTCCCCCAGGCCTAAAACAAATCCATGTCAAAAATTTCAAAAATGGTAACAGTTTACCCTCGCGTTTCATTTTCTATAATTAGCTCTTTTCAGTGACTGATTTCGGGCACAATTTTTTTTGCAGTCGTTTAATGTACCTTAAGCATCCGATTCCACTTTCCACCCTTCCTTTTGTCCCTCGCCCCTTCTGAATTTTTGATATTTTTCAAAAAACTCTGAAATTCATATATTTTCAATATACCTAGGCTTCAAAAACCAACATTTTACATTTTTCATGGTCGTGCGAGAAAGATATTTTTATTCATTTTAATTTCAGTTCAGCAAATTTACCATTTTACCAAAAATTAACTGTCTGAAAACATTGCTGGAATTTTCCAAATTCCAGAATTTTGCCAAATAGAAGAAATTGAAATTTTGAAGAATTTGACTCGTACTAAAATTCGTTGAATTGTTGAAAGTGAGATTCGGAGGGGGGGGGAGTCTCCTTTCTCAGTAGCTCCGTTCGCGACGATTCTGATATTCATAATTTCTTACCTACTTATTGACAAATCCATCGGCAGCTGAGAAAAAAATGAAAAAATTAGAACCGCAAAATATTTGATAGAAATTAAGATGAAAATATATATGTGATGTGGAAACAAGAAATGAGGTCAAGGGGCAGAAAATCATTTTTGAGTAACAGTGGTTCTGGGTACTTTCAACCGTTAAAAAACGATTAAGAATGGTTTCAGACCCTCAGGAGGCTTGCATCACCCTTAAAAACGCAATTTGAAGAAAATACTTTTTTCTTAGCAATCGGTTTTTTTTTGGAATGACAAAATGTGGTTAAGGTAAAATGAAATAACTTCCAAGATACCTTGTTCGAAGCAGCAAGGTCCCACGATTATTTTTCACCAAGTTTTATGAAGGTACGAGGTATACGAAAAATCATGCTAAGAATACAAAAAATACTACTTATTGACAGTGAGGGTGGAGTGAAAAAAAACATTCATAGATTTTGACCAAATTTGGTAGGGTGGTTTACTTTGAGTGGGAGACCTCCCAAAAAAATTCTAGGGGCAAGGGGAAGGGAGCAGGAGGTGCTCAAAGTGCACCTCCTTTTGAAAAAAACGCTGTTTTTTGTGTTTTTTAGTCAAACAAAATTGTGTGAGAAGCCTTCGTTTGAGTTTCTACATCTCTCTAAACCGAGCGTATACGATTTGCGAACCACAATAGGATTTTGACAGGTGAAAAGAACTGATTTGCGAACCAGAAGAAAAATAATAACTGGTGGTAAAGAATCATTTCGCTCATACACTCAATTAAAAACTAACTGTTTTGCGAACCAACGTCCAGTGGTCTCTAAAAAACTAGTTGGCGTGCGCTGAAATTCTGAAAATCTACACATGTACAGGGGGTTTTCAGAGCTGTTGAATCCATTTTCAACATAATTTTGGACAAACATCGAAAAGATTCCCCAATAGAGAAGAGCAAAGCTAAAAATTTCGGAGTTCAGTGAATTGGGGTCTAAATGTGCAGTTTTGTGTGACTTACTGAGCTCATTTCTGAAGACATTTTTATCGAAAATTCGAAGGAGTACTCTAGAAGTACATAAGAGCTTCTCATAATTTTAAAACATCACGAGTTACATTAGAAATTTATATGTATTACAAAATGACCAATTTTTTCTTTAATCACGACTCCAAACTATCTGATAATGAGATATTCAAATGCAGTTCAGTTTATTTCTAGTATAATTATGTAAGGTGGTTTATTGGAGCGGAGGAAGGGGTCACATCGAAAAATCAAGTCGATATTCGAACTCAGTGACTTCACATTAGTAAGAATCCATGTCCTACACGTTTATTTTTTTTTTCCATTCATTTTTAAAAAAATTGGCGGTTAGAAACCACTCGAGGATAAAATCTAAAAAATAATAAAATTCGAACTTAGTCCTCAAAAACCCAACAAACCACAACATTATTTTTCATTTTTAAAATTATTTTTCTATTGTAAAAAGAGAGGATTGGTAGAGATGTTTGGAGGAGTGTTAGATGAAAAAACTGAGTACACTACACATTCGGAATCAGCACCTTCGAATTAGTTGGAATGAATATGTGACCCTGCCGGAAAGAAGGGACCATGTGTAAAAAAAATCGATATCTTAATTTTCATGTGTCCTTTTTTCCGGCAGGGTCACATATGCCATTTCACTTTTTATATTTCTTTGAATTTTGGTCAAAATTATGGGCCCTTTTACCCCCAGGGGTGTAAAGGTCCCATCTTGAAATTTGGTCGGTTGAAAAAAATTTAAGAAGGGCTACTCACTATAATTTTTCCGGATTTTTAAATGATAGCCCATATCTTAAAAGTTTACATCACCGAAGTCCAACTTTGAACATTTGAAAATTTGATTAGGTATCGTTTTTGGATCTCCTTACTTCAATCTTGGACTCGATTTTAATAATTAACTGATGTTGGTTCGCAAATCAGTTACTTTGTCTCAGATGCGAATCATTCGTTCGTTCATACTTCATTTCTGATTTTGAATCTCGTTGGTTCGCAAATCAGTTGCTTTAAGTCAGGAGATGTCATTAATCAAATAGGCTGGTTCGCAAATCGAAACCGGCCCTCTAAACCATCGCCATCCTTCTCCGATCGAAACTCAGACCACTGTGACCAGGGGGTTGAAAAGTTGCAGATTGCAATATTCCAATAATATGAAATTTTCACTAAGCTGGAATGATTTTTTTCCATCGAGTAATTCAACAAAAAAAAATTTTCAATAATTTTGAAAAAAAATTTAAAATTTTATACACCAGTGCAGCCAACAGCAAATCATAAAATTTCTAAATACGGAATTTAAATCGACTTTGAATTGAATGTATTTTTTTTTCAATCACTAGTATTACGTAGTATATTTCAGAAATTTTTTTGAAAAATTCTATCGTGACATGCTACACTATGGAATTTTTGCGAGAGAATATACCTGTTCCGCGTCTTTTCAATTTTCTAGTATTCTCTTATGCATCTGACTGCCTACCAGCGTAACTTCCCAATATTGTCTTCAAATTCAAAACATACTTCTATTGATTGGGAGAAAAAATTGGTCCAATCACTTGACGAAAAAATAATGCATTCGAGTTCATAATATCAGAATATCACAATTAGCAATTGGCTGCACTGACGTACAAAATTTTCAACGAAAAATTTTAAATTTTTCATTTCTGATTATTGAAAACAAAATCATTGTGAATTTTTCAAACGATAAAAAAATTAATTCGAGGTCAACGTAAATTCCATAGTGTAGCATGTCACGATTTGTAACTGGCTGCACTGACATACAACATTTTTCAAAAAAAATTCCGAAATATAGAAATATACTAATTCTAGTGACTGAAAAAAAATATATAATATTTTCAGGCGAAAAAATAATCAATTCAAAGTCGATATAAATTCTGTATTTTGGAATTTTATGATTTGCTGTTGGCTGCACTGATGTATAAAATTTTCAATTTTTTTTTCAAAATTCACTTTCAGTGATTGAAAAAAATTTTTTGTTCGATTACTGGATGAAAAAAAAAATCATTCAACTTGGTGAAAATGTCATATTATTGGAATATTGCAATTTGCAACTTTTCAGCCCCCTGGTAGCGGTCTGAGTTTCGATCGGAGAAGTTGGGTGATGGTTTAGGGAGATGTAAAAACTCAAATCGCATCTTTTAGGTGCTACGTAGGCTTCTCACACAATTTTGATTGACTAAAAAACACAAAAAACAGCGTTTTTTTCAAAAGGAAGTGCACTTTGAGCACCTCCTGCTCCCCTCCCCTTACTCCTGGGGGGAAGGTCAATTTTTTTGGGAGTCTCCCACTCGAAGTAAACCACCCTACCAAATTTGGTCAAAATCCAAGCTACTTTTTTTTTCACTCCACCCTATTGAACATATAACGAGAGATTTTCAACCTCTTGAGGGACAGTTGTCCCCCTTTGTCCTTTTTGGATACCAGCGCGTGTTTTAAATGCAATTTCTCTTGAATTTTTTAAAACGCGAAAATATTTATATCCACCAAAATAAAATTGAAGGATTGGTAAGCAAGAAAAGTAGGAAAGTCAATTTTTTCAAATTTTGCCCTTTTTCCTCGGGCCTTAGGCACCTGCATAACGCGCCTTATGGGAAATCCGCCGCTGGCTCTTTTAAACGGGTACTTAATATTTCGAAGGTACATTACCTTACTTTTATTTCAAATCAACCGCTTGATTTTTTTCTCATTAGCCATCTCGACGCGACGATTCGTCATCTGTTATTTTATTCTTTCCGCGTAGATAATCTAATTAGACTTGACTCGAGGAAAAAAATAGATCAACAATAAAATCCAATCGGTTGTCCTTCGCCTTCGGTAATAATTCAACCAATATCACAATGCTTATAACCCATTACCTACACGATTTTCCATTTAAGAAGCCATTATCTAGGCTCTAGGCCTAGGTACTTCAAATTCGAAATATGCGCATCAATAATGCCACGCTTCAATTAACCCATTGAATATATTTTTCCTCATCTCACACCGATGATAAAATCTTCCTGGACCAGACTACTGTCGGAGAAAACCGCATCATGTATTTTTTTCCTCCTTCCAAATTCTTTACCCGACGTTGTACGGCGTGAAAGAATCATTCTTTAAACACATCGCTTCTTCAATCGTTTTAAATGGCTGCCTATATAGTTCGCTCTTTATCAAACAATTAGCAGCTTGCGCGTGCTTTCAAATAATACAGGAATGCGCCGCTTTGTTGTATTTCAAACATTTTAAAGCGCGAACACCGAGGTGAGGTTATTATGTACATCTTCGTCGTGGCGTATGGGATCGGGTACGGGATACTATCAACAGGCGTAATTAGAAGAATGGTATATGCGTCGCGCCTCTGGCGGTAACTCTTTGAACTAATCATTTCCATGCTGAATCATTCATTCGAGTAGACGTAGACAGTAATCGTTTGATTCGGTTCTGTTTTGACTTGAGTGGTGCTTTAATTTCCTTGTGTACCGACGAATCCGAGTCGAGTGTGCCTGTGCGGTCGTTTAGTTACTAATTTTTTGCCCGAGTTGCCGCGTTTTTTTTACCTATTTTATCGTCTACCTATTTACTTTCGTTCAGTAATTACGAGGTAAGCATTTTCGTCGAATTGTTTTTTAATTTACAGCAACGCGAGTGTAATTTTTTTACCCCCAGTTGAGCAAATTGCAGTGTTTTTGTTAATTTTAATATTTGTTGAGCCGGGTAAGATGATTTTTAAAATTATTCATGTCCTAAAATTCTACCCATCTAATTTTATTCCAAATCGTGTACGAATTTTTAAGCACTTTTATCATTATTTTAGTGATAATCAGCCTCGGTGACAAGTTTCCATCGTGTTATCTTCATCTCACAGTGCCGGCTTCTGATAAATTATTACCCAGTTTCGTTATAATTTTCAAAATTTTCGTTCCTAATCTGTAATGAAATTCGTTTTAACGGAAATGGGATATTTTGTTTAACGTATATCAACTATCTCTCATCATTATGGAACGAAAAAGAGATACCCTTTGGTGTGTGTAATCGTATTGAAATCTGTTCGATTAGAATTTGGCACAGAAGTAGGTAGGTCGAGCTGGTTATTAATTGGCTTAATTGATACTATGCAGTATTGCTGGAATCTGGAATTAGGAATATTAAAAGAGATGCTGGTATAAACTTGAGTCAAGATGAGAGCCGACGTTCGACGTTGGCCGTATTCAATTAGACTTACGACAATTAGGAAGCCGTACATCTCCCATATGCTTGTTGATTTTTATTTACACGAATCGATGAATGATTGATATACGTTTGTCTTTGATCATTTATCTCGCAGTTAAACTGTTGCTTTGGCAACTTGGCATATTCATCTTCCATAGACGTTTATGATTTTAGACTTGTTTTTTTTAAATGTCGGATTCGGTTTTGGATTGATTTAGGTAGGTAGTTGATTCGTAATTGATTATGAGAACGGATTTTTAATTTGTGAAATTCTGGTGTAGGTATTTTTATTATTTACTTGGGTACCTATTTATTCGTTATTCATCTTCATTTTTCCTTTCATTATAGGTACCTATGAAAAGTGTAGATTTTTTATTTTTTAAATTTATTAAACGTTGGCTATTTACATTGTACCTACACGAATTCGTAGCAGAAGTAATTTAGTTCCATTTGAACGTCTCGAAACTTAGAATGGCTTAATTTAGCAACATAATTGAAATAATTTTTTAATTTTGATAAATTTAACCACCTACGTCCACTTATTGAAGGAAATCTTGGCGCTATTTTTCATAAAATTATATTTTTCACGATTTAGGTTCAATTATGTCGAAAAAACAATTTGAAAATACCGTCCTATATTTATAAATGTATTTTTGGTTCGTTTTAATAGATACAGTCGAGTGGACTTACTTACCTTGTTTTAAAAAATAAACGAAACACAATTGTATGTACTGAAAAAATTCTCGAATTTATTCGCCATGAAAAATCCGTAGTCATTGTGTCGCTGCTATGAATGATTTTCTTTTATTATTCATGGGTACTTCTGCTTGTACTCGTACAAATTACGTGTTATATGATTATAGGTGAGTGGGGCTTCTTATCTGTTTCGTGATCGTTTGTCTGATTTGTCAACAATAAGTCGGTTCGGTTGTGATAAATGATAACTTAATCTAAATGAATTTAGCGAGTCGTAGGTATGTGTTAAACGAAATTCTTTCTATAAATAATAATAATTGATTACATACCTTATGCTTGCAAATAGGTGCTTGAAACGATTTAAACTGGATTTTTAAGTACATGGTTTTTAATTCGATAACGAGCTGGTATGAAATCGATTGATTTAAAATTATATGGCTGTAGATGAAATTTAACTACCTACATATAATTAAAATATGATATATGATTTTTTGAATCATTTAATTTTTCACGGGTACAGGCGATTGAAAAAGGACGAGGGATTTTTTTTTGAGAATTTGTGATTTTCAAAATAATTTTGTAAATTTACCTTATGGTGGAGATATTGTTTATTTAGAGCAAATTGTTCGTTCGAAACTTCCACTTGAGACGTATTGTCCATGTGGGTTACATTTTACCCAGGCCTGGCAAGAGGCGGATGCAAAGGGTACATTTGCATCGGGCCCGCATTTTTTTTCAAATATTAAGGACCTACAAAATTATGCCTTGAAAAAAATTTGTGAAATGACAAGAAAAATGAGTAAAAAATTCACTTTTCTAGGCCAAAATTTCAGTTTTTTCAAAATTTTACCAAAATTTTTTGTCGATGCTTTGCTCGGGCTATTTTCAAAATTTTTATTTGATTTTGACCAAAAAAAGTAAAAAATTTATTGTTTAAAAATGTCACTTCAGATTCACATCCAAGTAATGCAGATAGCTTAAAAAATGGTCTGAAAAAGGGAGGCCCACAATCACAATAAGCTTTGTACCGGGCCCGAATTTTCTCTCGCCGGCCCTGATCGTACATTAAAGGGCTATTCCATACTAAAACGGACCAAAAATGAAGTCGGGTCTTCCGATTTCGCTCAAATTTTTTTTACGAGTTCCCCTTGGTGGTCTATTCACAAAACCACGATCATTTTTTTTCTAACCCTCAAGGGGGCGGGGGGGCAGGCCTCGAAAATTTTATGCAATTGCGATTTTTAGCAAAACGGCTCAACTTTGAAGGCTCATATCTCGAGATAGGTGGTACTTGGGAGAACACTGTTTGCAGGGTCGGAAAGAGAATTGATAGGAGATTCAAACGCGATAATAACATTTTGAAAAGCTCAAAGTTGAACTTTGGCAGTGAAAGCTCAACTTTCATGACGAAAACAAAGTATGAAAGCTACCATTTAAAAATCTGAAAAAATTACTGTAAGTAGTGCTTTTTACCCTCTCTTCAACCAACAAATTTTCAAGATGGAGTCTCTGAACCCCTGGGGGGTAGAGGGGTCCACAATTTTGACCAAAATTCAAAAAAATCGAAAAAGTGGAGTAACCCATCGATTACCACTAATTTGAGGGCGCTGATTTCGAATATGTACTTAGTTTTTTGATTCGACCCCTCTGAACCCCCCTTCAGCCCCCCTTGATGGGGTCAAAATTCAAAAAAATGAAAAATGACGTGTGGCATATCGTTTGATAGGTTTTTGAGGGCCCTGAGTTCGAATATTTACTTATTTTTTGGATTTGACCCTCCAGTGTCCCCCTTGCCCCCCAATTTTGGGAAAAAGTATGTTAAGGAATGAAAATATCGTGTGACGTATCGATTCCAACTAATGTGAGGGCGTAGAATTCGAATATCGACTTACTTTTGTGATCTGAGGACTTCCTCCCCCGTGCGCTGACCCACCCCCCTCCAGTAATAGCAACAACACTCTTAAAAACTCGATTTTGTATTCCCTAATAGTGTAGCATTTAAGTTCACTTCATCGAATATGTTTATACCACTTCACTTTTGAAATTTTATTAAATAATAGTTCGTTACTAGAATTCCAGGTTTTATTTCTATATTGCATACATATACGAGTCCATATTTAAACAGCAAATGAGTAAAAAAATACGGTGGAGGGGGGTGGGTCAGCGCACGGGGGAGGAAGTCCTCAGATCACAAAAGTAAGTCGATATTCGAATTCTACGCCCTCACATTAGTTGGAATCGATACGTCACACGATATTTTCATTCCTTAACATACTTTTTCCCAAAATTGGGGGCAAGGGGGACACTGGAGGGTCAAATCCAAAAAATAAGTAAATATTCGAACTCAGGGCCCTCAAAAACCTATCAAACGATATGCCACACGTTATTTTTCATTTTTTTGAATTTTGACCCCATCAAGGGGGCTGAAGGGGGGTTCAGAGGGGTCGAATCAAAAAACTAAGTACATATTCGAAATCAGCGCCCTCAAATTAGTGGTAATCGATGGGTTACTCCACTTTTTCGATTTTTTTGAATTTTGGTCAAAATTGTGGACCCCTCTACCCCCAGGGGTTCAGAGACTCCATCTTGAAAATTTGTTGGTTGAAGAGAGGGTAAAAAGCACTACTTACAGTAATTTTTTCAGATTTTTAAATGGTAGCTTTCATACTTTGTTTTCGTCATGAAAGTTGAGCTTTCACTGCCAAAGTTCAACTTTGAGCTTTTCAAAATGTTATTATCGCGTTTGAATCTCCTATCAATTCTCTTTCCGACCCTGCAAACAGTGTTCTCCCAAGTACCACCTATCTCGAGATATGAGCCTTCAAAGTTGAGCCGTTTTGCTAAAAATCGCAATTGCATAAAATTTTCGAGGCCTGCCCCCCCGCCCCCTTGAGGGTTAGAAAAAAAATGATCGTGGTTTTGTAAATAGACCACCAAGGGGAACTCGTAAAAAAAATTTGAGCGAAATCGGAAGACCCGACTTCATTTTTGGTCCGTTTTAGTATGGAATAGCCCTAAAAGACATGTCGTCATTTCGGAACATCGTGTGAGGGTGATCGTTTTGCACTTTTTTCAAAAGTTGGAAGGGGATAGCTCGAAAGTTGTACATACCTAGGCTTCGAAACGACGCGACGTGGCAAAAGTTTCACTTCGACTCCTCATTTATTCCTCCTCACCGGACCCTAAAATATAAATATGGTCTAAAAATTTTCAAGATTGAAAAAATTTTGAATTTTTTCCAAAAATGGTTTTATGTAGTGGTATAGTTGTTAAAACATAAAAATACCATTGGCACAGATTCTTTATTATTGCCCTATTTTTCAGAGGTATTTAAAAATATCACTTTTTCATGTTTTTTCAGTAGGTAGGTGAAAGCTAGGTATTCAGTAAAAAATTTCAAAAAATTATGGAAAAAGTGAAATTTTTAAGGGCTGCTGAAAAATGTGCACCTATGGTATTTTTGAGTAAAAACAAACATAGGTAGATACCTCCTAAAACTATTTTTGAAAAAAAATCAAAAATTGTTTTCAATTTTTCAAATACTTTTCGAAGCTAAGGGGGTGAAATTTTCACCATGTTGTTTTTGGTTCGGGGTACAACTTTCTAGCTTCTCTCTCTTCAACTGTTGGGAAAGAGTACAAAACTATTACTTCTATTGTCTAACTGGCCATTTGGGAAATACTGTCCTTTTGGGACATACACTGTCCTTTCGAGATTTCGAGACATGGTGTCCTTTTGGAACTGACTGTCCTTCCGGGACATATTGTCCATTCGGGACATACTGTCCTTTCAGGACATACTGTACTTTTGGAAGATACTGTCCTCTCGAGACATACTGTCCTCTCGAGACATATTGTCCTCTCGAGATATATTGTCCTCTCGGGACATACTGTCCTATCGGGTTTCGTGACATGGTGTCCTTTTGGGACTAACTGTACTTTCGGGACATACTGTACTTTTGGGACATACTGTCCTTTCGGGACATACTGCACTTTCGGGACATACTGTCCTATTGGGACACACTGTCCTTTCGAGATTTCGGGACATGGTGTCCTTTTGGGACTAACTGTACTTTCGGGACATACTGTCCTTTCGGGGCATATTGTCCATTCGGGACATACTGTCCTTTCAGGACATACTGTACTTTTGGGACATACTGTCCTCTCGAGACATATTGTCCTCTCGGGACATACTGTCCTTTCGAGATTTCGGGACATAGTGTCCTTTTGGGACTAACTGTACTTTCAGAACATACTGTCCTCTCGAGACATATTGTCCTCTCGAGATATATTGTCCTCTCGGGACATACTGTCCTATCGGGTTTCGTGACATGGTGTCCTTTTGGGACTAACTGTACTTTTGGGACATACTGTCCTTTTGGGACATACTGTCCTTTCCGGACATACTGTCCTTTCGGGACATACTGTCCTTTCGGGACATACTGTACTTTCAGGACATACTGTCCTTTCGGGACATACTGTCCTTTCGGGACATACTGTACTTTCGGGACATACTGTCCTCTCGAGACATATTGTCTTTTCGGGACATATTGTCTTTTCGGGACATACTGTCCTTTCGAGATTTCGGGACATGGTGTCCTTCCGAGACATATTGTCCTACGGGGACATATTGTCCTACCGGGCCATATTGTCCTACCGGGACATATTGTCCTTCCTTTCGAGACATACTGTCCTCTCGGGACATACTGTCCTTTTAGCACACACTGTCCTTTCGGGACATAAGTTGTTTCAGTGGCGTGGGAAGGTGGGGTTCAAGGGATGCACTGCACCTACCCAAAATTCTGGCGGGGGTGCAAAGTATCATTTGCCCCCCCCCCATTGCATTAGATGGGAATTTTTGAACCATTATAACATGAAAAAATACATAAAACACTCAATTTTTTCAAAGCTTCGCCCTCGCTTCGCTTGGGCATGGACTAAATCACAATTAACTAAATTATTTGAGTCATTATTGCGAAAAAAGGTTCTTTTTTGCCCTCTCTCCCGAAAATAACCTGTTATTCTAAGTTTTTATACTTACTTTGCACCCTCCCAAAAAAAAAGCTTCCGACGCCACTGAGTTGTTTATTGAGGACATACAAGGTGTTCAAAAAATTATTTCGACTTTTTTTCTCAGGTGCTTTTTAAAATTCGATTTCTCTAAAATTCCTCGACAGATATGAATGAAATTTCCAGGGAAGGGAGATGCAGGATGGAAGCTTTTGCAGTGAAAATTCGTTTGAAATCATCCAAACGATTTGAGCTTCACGGGTGTTCAAAATTTTTTAAAGTAGAAAAAATAACATAGCTTAGTGAAAAATCGTTGAATGATATTGTGAGGATCAATTAAATTTGCTTTTGTTGATGAGTCATTAGTTACCTGTTCTTTCGAGGAGGCTTTGTTTAAATCGAATTTCGGATACATACGATGTTGAAAAAAGTTGGTTACAAATTTCAAACAACTCCGGAGCTCAAATAGTTGGCCAATTTTAACAAAATTTTCATCATTTAGGGCTATTACAGTGACTACTTTTGATCAAAATCCCCAGGAAACATATGTAGCTCATAAGGTTCTTGGATGTGGGAAAATGCGTTGAAAATTTTATTTATAAAAATACATTTTAGTTTTCGTTTCAAAAGGAATTAAGTAGGTAGGTAATAGATAGTAGGTACCTACGTGCATACATATTATACCTTACAAAAATCTATAAACACAATAGGTATAATTTCTTTAAATTATCTATTTCCATGTTCTATTCAAGCTAAGATGATTGATCCATCTCTTCCCCTAATAATAACAAATTGCATTTTAAGCCAGGAAAATTAGGTTCGAGTTAGAAAAATTTGCAAGTGATGAATTATCTTTGAGATAATTTTCCTATTAAGTTGAAAAAAACGAAAAAAGTGCATTTTGAATCAGAAAAAAAATTATCTCAATTTTTCGCTCTCTTAATGATATTAATTTGGATTTGTACTTGAATGATGAACGATTTGAAAATCAAGTTTTGCAATATTTAGGGCCCGCATATCAACATTTTATTGCAATAAAATTTAATGCGTGTCAGCCCCTCCCCTTCTAACCACTTTTTTTGAAAAATAACTCGACCGAAAAATTTTTCTGAAAATGTAAAGTTTTGGAGAGCTTGAAAAATTTAAAACTGCCTTAAAGATGTGCAACATTACGAAAAATCTATGATCAGTAATCAAGATGGTCTGATGGTCCATTCTTTGGAAAAAATTCTCACTCCTGAAAAAATTGATTACAAAATAATTTCGAACAAGTTGCCGATTCGTCAGCCTAAATAGAAAACATCAACGTATTCCATAAAATATAAATTACGTATAAACTAGAAAACGCTTATAAAATTACAAAGAATTAAACATTCGTTAATCGTTATACTTATACTTATACCTATGAAAATGCAGACGATGAATAATCTCAGATTCGTCATTCATCTACCTACGGTATTTAATATCGTTCGAAAATGTGGGAACAGGAACACCAGTGCAACAAAGTTGCATCAAATGATGGTGCTTATTCGGAGAAAAAAATACGGCACGATTAAAGCGTACACATTTATCGTATTTAATTACCACCATTTACTTACGTATTGCGATTAAAATGATCAGCAAAATCATTTTCCTTCGAATTGTTTCGTATCGAAATTTAAGTCTCTGGGATAATATTTGCCATCATTTCCCACGTTTGTCAGCGTTTTCTGTAATGCTTGTTTAACGTAAGTATGTGTGTGTACTGTGTAGATAATTAAAAACGAAAGTAAGTTATTATTCAATTAAGCGTATCGTGCACGCTCTTATCGTTTACCATTTCTTATTCAATTCGTGCGAGGTTTTTGATATTTTATTATGAATGAACGGACAACTTGTATGTAAATTAAGTACGTACTTTGATGAAGTTGTTTTGCTTCTTTTTTTTTGGAAGTAATTTTTCAAGCTCGATTCTCGTTGCCTTCTTTTCTGTGCGTATCTTACGTATAAATTACGTATTTTTCTTAACTTACGTAAGTTTTAGGTATACAGGGTGTCCGAATTTTGACTGATGAATAGCCTTAGGGCTACAAAAAATTTTATGTTTTATTTACTATCTGTTTTCAAAATTGAATGAGCTACTGTTACTTCGAAGATGTAAAATTGAAATTTTTTATGAGTAGGTAGTTCATTTTTTTAAAACTTACGAAGTCGCAAGAAAATCAAACTTGAGACTGATTGAAAATTATTTTTCAAATTTTTGAATTCTGAATTTCGTCGATTTCATGTCTCCTTAAATTTTCAGATTAAGTCGCATAAGAGAAAAACCAATTGAAATTAATTTTTTCAAAAATACTTCAACCCATTTTTAATGAAATTTTTGCAGAATTCTAATTGTATAGAAGAATTGCTGCATCTTGTGTAATAACCAATGGACAGTTGAAATGAAATTGTTTGACGTTCAGAACTGGCGTTAGCGAGTGCAGACTTCAGTTGCAAAAATTTTCATCCTCTCGTTTTTTTCACAAAAAGTTTAAAATAAGATTTTCAGTGCTTCTTCTTCTCCCAACATTTTCAACATTTCGAAAATGGAATTAATTTTCTATTGAATTCACGAGGGTAAAAATTTCTATAAAAGCTGAAATTTATTTAAGCAAAAAATATAAACTTTTTTTTAATTTTCAATACAACGTCCATCTCTGACGAAATTTTTGAAGAAAATCATTCCCCACAATGCATACTTTCTCCTTGGACTCCTGAAGGCGTTGGAGCCACTTCCAGAAGATACATTTGCAACCAGCTCTGGGCATACTTTTTAAAACAATTACGACTTATTCCTATTGTAGATGAAATTTTAATCGAAGCCAAAAATACATGTGAAATCAAAAAAAAATCACAACTTCACGACTAAATTATTATTCGTCATCATTATCTACTGTGCTGAAACTCAAGAAATAAGTTCTGTTCAATTCTTTTTCTGTCCGTAGCTCCTGGAGTGAGTTCCTAATCGTTTCATCATCAAACCCTAACCTTTTTTTTAACCGCAATCCACATGGTGATGCTATTTCATTGCGGTTATCTTAATACAAAACCTCAACCTCGAATTACCATATCTTAGGTTTTTAGATGACTGGGGGAAGAGGTTAGGATCCCTTCTACTACATACCTCCACCTCCTCTCTAAAAAAGGGCTCGAAATCCCCTGTCGCCTTCGGGAGGTCATTCGACTTCTAAAACTTTTATTTCTCTAACTCACGTGTAAAATTGAATTCGATTTTCATTGCTACCCATCAAATTTTCGAAATTTTTTTAAATTAAATTACTTACAGCAAAATTTAAAAAAATGTATTGCTATTGCTTAATTCAGAATACACACAGCAAGTACTTACCTATCGTTAAACAATGTATTTTTTTTTTTTGCAAAAACTTCAATTATTCTAGCAGGTATTTTTCAGTTTTCCTATGTTTTAAAATTCATTTTTCTATTGGGGGGGGGGGGGGAATTTACCAATATTTTCCAATAATTTGTTAATTTTTCAGAAATAATTTTCAAATTTTTCAAAACTTACAGATTTTTTATTGAACTGATGTACCTTCAGATGTATGGCTGTTGCATACACGTGAAATGTTATAACTTTCTGTAGGGCCCAGTATGGTCCAATGTTTTACGAGCCCCCTGCTGGATGTTTGGAAAAAAAAAATTTATATGTAACAATGTGTTTCAAAATAATAAAAAAATAAAACCAATTTTTAAAAGTTTCAAAACTAACCAAGTCGAACTGTTGGATTTCTAAAATGCACTAAGATCAATCAAAAGAATTTTCCAAACCGTACCACAAATCAAAAAATTTCCATGGAAGGACACATATCGAAAATTTTCGACTAAATGGAATTTTTCCAATTTTCCTGACTCAAAACACAATATTTCCTTTTATCTAAAACTCAAAATTAAGTTTTCCCAAAAAAAGGACAACCCAAATTTTTCTGACTTAAAATGAAGTTCTGTTATAGCTATCTTTTCTGTCCCTTCTATTTGATCCAGCTCTGGTTCTTGTGAAATACTAGTAAGTAATTCTGCAATTTCAGGAGAGCTTCATTTTTTTTTTAGTTATAAGTATACATTTTTCCCTCAATTTTTAATTTTGGAAATTATGGAAATCACTAAAGTCTATAAAGACCAGATTGGCTAATTCAGTTTGGGACAACAGTCTTCAATTTCGTTTGTCTCTCAGAGCTCATCTATAAATGGCCAAGTTATCCAAGTATTCAAAATGGCTAAAAAAAATAAGTTCAACTGCTGCCCAATTTTTCAAAAATCGAAAATTTCAACTCCTTACATGCCTCTTTTTTAGATTCTAATTTGAGTTTCAGTATTGAGATGACTTATATTAGAATTTAGAAGTGGCTTCTAGGCTTAGGTCTCAAAATACTTTCGAATCTCCTAAAACTGTATTTCATCTCTTTAAGGATTGGTCTAAAATCAGCATCTTTTTTGCATGTATAGAAGAGAGATTCAAAAAAAATAACACACTTTTTCCTTTGGGGTAAAAACCTTAGATCATGGATGTGTTCAAATGTACCTAATTGCTTCAGAATAGAGACAAAAATTCATAACTTCTTATTAAAATGTCAATGCACCTAAATATTTTTCTTCGTCTTTTTTCTCATTTTTAAAAATAGGTATTTTATTTTTTGCATTCCAACATAATGTCATCAATTCATCATTTCTTCATCTAAAAATGTTAAGTTACGTAACGTTACACAAAAGCATACACTTCTGAAATTTTACCCCCCCCCCCCCCGGCCCGAAGACATATCCATGTCAAAATCGAAAAAAAGTTAATGAAAAATTGCAATTTTATATCTTCGAATTTTCATATCTCTTTCAATTTTCATAATAGACTATTTCAAGTTCAGACTTTCATTCAGTGGCGTCGGAATTTTTTTGGGGGTGGGTGCAAAGTGAGTACAAAGATTTGGAATAGCTGAAGGATTTTCGGGGAAGGGGGCAAAAAAGAGCCTTCTTTTGCCCTGTTTCCTCAAATAGTTCAAATAATTGTGGTTTTGTTAAGGCCGAGCGAAGCTTTGAAAAAATTGGATGTTTAATGCCCAAAAAATACATTTTTTTCATTGCTTAAACGCTTTGAAATCCCTATCTGATGTGCACCGCCACCAGAATTGGGAGGAGGTGCAGTGCATCCCTTGTACCCCACCTTCCGACATCACTGCTTTGATTACTCTCTCGAGCCCTCATTCCCCAAAATCTGATTCCTGCTTTTCCTCAAATTTGGGACACCCTGTGTACACGCATAATGTAAAATCCAAGAACTCCACTGGCATTATTCGTTTTAAAAATTATAAAATTTTGCAAGTCGCTGATAATTTGATACAGCTACTACGCTGCCTTCCACACGAGTCGACGGCGGCGGGCGAACGCCAGTAAATACGAAAAATAGTAAATTTCAAAACACGCTCGCAATAAATACAGCACAAAAAGCGGAAACATTTCATTCTTCAAACTTTGATCGTTTATCATATAAAAGCTCGCGAATCGCGTAGTTAAAATAAACAGCTACACTCGAGCGTTTCTGCGGCCATGTTCGCCAAAAACCATACAAGGAGAAAAAATTTCCCCCAAACTTTATACTTATTTTCGCGTTCTTTCTGCGTAATAATTTATATGCTACGAAATTTTCTATGTTTCAGGGTATCCATCGCGGTGGCTTCGGATCAACGATGTACTTATTCGAAATAATACTCCGGATTTGGTTATTTTAATTATACTAATTAGCCGGCGCGCAATAGTTTCGGCGGTTCAAAAGTGAAAAAGTGGTATCAATTATTTCATCGATATCGTATATTTTTTTTTACAATTTCGTCGTCGCTTTTTATACGATTCGGTTTTACTTTCGTTCGCGAATACTCCGATTACAACAGTTTGCAATGACGAAGAACCCGTTACGTCGTTAATTTTCTTCGCCGGTTTTTTTGCTTCGAATTTTAATTAAAATTTTCGGAAGCGGAAAACTTATTAATATTGCACGAACAGCGACGCGAAGCGGAGAAAAAACGTACCCGAGAGAAAAGTTACGCAGGGCTGTGCGATACGATACGTCCAGCGTTCAAAAACCCATTTAACGATAATTAATGTAGTGAGAAAGTGCATAAAAAACCATACAATCGAGCGAAAAAAATCATGTTACGAAGCTTCGAATAAATATTCGAAACCCCCCTCGCCCCCTCGCTCGATAAATGGATCGCGTTTTTCGTTTCGGATTACTATATTAACCGGTTTATCGGCTTGTTAACATTCTGATGTCGTGTTTGTCCAAATGTTGTTAATTGTCGACCGAATTCGATTCGAAGACGAGCCGAATGCCGAATAGCCTAAGACGAATGATCGTAGCGAGTTCGTGATGCCGGAGTGATCGAGAATTTGCCTTTGGAACAGTTCTGAGACGAATATGTTACGATGTTGATTATGGAGAGCAGATCTAACGCGAATCTGAAAAGGCGCGATTACACCAGTACGAATAACAATATCGATAAAATCGACAGCAATATCGATGCGGCGTCTTCGAAGAAAACCATGAAATTCCATTCGTGGCACGATCACGTTTACGGAAATCCGCCGAAAACGCCGACTCCCCATTCGATAGCCGATATTTTGGGATGGAATTGCGGCGAAAACGAGCCTCTTAATTTAACGACAAGAGACAGATCGCCGGATGATGGCATAACCAGTTTAGCCGAACCAGTTTTATTGAACGGTGACTCTAATTCGTCGAGGGAGTGTCGCACGCCCAGGCGTGATTCACCCATTAAGTCGAATACGAATATCGAAACCGGCAAACAGCTTTCTAGAAAAAATGCAGCCGTAAAAGGTACGTCGTCGGGTAATTTTATACGTTTAATTTTTAATTAGGTGTTAATGGCGCGACCACTTATAGACTTAGACGCGCGTATCGGCTGGATCCTAAATCATTTTGTAGCGAATGGGATTTCAACCGGTCCAAATTTATTCGAGTTCGACTTTTTTCAACTCGGGATTTTTCAGTTACCTACTTTTATCTTAAATTTTTTTCAAATCTGTTTCCAATTTTGAACTTTTTCCATCCGCAATTTTTTTAATTCAAATTTTCTAAAAATTTTTCCACCTTTGATTTTTTAATTTGTTTTGATGTCATATTTTTAGTTGGAAAATTTCAAGTTGGAAAAATTTTTTAAAAATTTCCAATTGGAAAGATTTTCGAATTGGAAAAATCTTAAAATTAATGAAAACAATTTCAAGTGGAAGAAATTTTCAATACATGAAATTGAAAAAAATTTCAGGAATGCAAAGTTGGAAAAATTACGGAAGTTGGTGAGTTTGTTCCCTGAATTCAGAACAGCGGCGTAGTCAGAAATTTCTCATGGAGGGGGTCCAAAATTTCATAATTTTTTAAGGAATTCTACGTTAACACCCCCCCCCCCCATCATTAAATTTCCTTTATAAAGACACAAAAGACACTAAATTCAAATTTTATAAAGTTCTCATGTGATTTGCAAAGCACGTTTAAAGAAAAAAACGGATGAAAATGTAATTTTGGAACAAACAACTTTGCATAGGTACGATAATTATTTTGACCTTAAAAACAAAATAAAAATACCTAACAAATCCAAAAATTGGCAAATTGGGGTCAGAAGCTTTTTTTGAGAAGGTACAAAGTGGGTATGGAGACTTGGACTATCAGAAGGGAAACATTTTTTGAATAGTTTATTCAAAAAGTTTATATGATTGTGATTTTTTTCATGTCCGAGCGAAGCGAGGTCGAAGCTTTGAGAAAATTTGATTTTTAATGCTCCAAAAAGGCACATTTTCACGTAAGTTCCTGACGCCAGGGGGGGGGGGGTGGTGTCGAAACCCTTTCCCCCCGTAGGTACGCGTGCCCCTGATTCAGAAATGTGTGAATTGATTCCCTTTTTCAGGGTATGTACGAATTGATTCGTATTTTTGTGGTGGGGGGGGGGGGGATTACGAGTTGATTCCGAACCTGTTTCAGTTTCAGCCTTTTAGCGTTACCCAGAAGATACTTACCACGAGGAAGTATTTTCAATATTTTTTTCAAGTTCAAATTTCTTTCAATTCCAAGATATTTTTCTCAAAAAATGTTTGAACTTGAAATTTTCATTGAATTGTTTTACCTTTACATTATCTTCAAAATTATCTGTTTCAACTTTTAAATTGTTTCTCAAAAAGTTAAAATTTGTTTCAAATTGAATTTTTTCACAAACCATTTGACAATTTCAACAACAAAATTTTTTCCAACTAATAGATTTTAAATTTTTTTAGTTTCATTTATAGGTATAAGTATATATTCAATAGTTTTATGCAATTTCAAACTTTTTCAAAATCTTTAGGTACCAACAAAGCTGTTTTTAAATTCCATGGAAATAATTTTAGAATTGAAAAAAAATTCGAGAAAAACATTAGAAATTCGAAAAAAATTACAAAGAAATTCAAAATAGAAAAAAATTTTGGAGTCGGAAAAAATTCAAGAAAAATTTTAAGATTGAAAACAATTTTAAGAAATAATTCAGAAAAAGTGGCAACAAGATAAAATCTGAGATAATTTTGGGTTAAAAAAAGTTTTGACGTTGGAAATTCTTGAGAAAAAAATGAAGTGTTAAATTTAATTCAAAAAAAATTGGAGTTGAAATTTGGAAAAAAGTTCGTGGAAAAAATTTTGAACCAAAAATTCAGATTTGAAAGAAATTTTTAAGAAAAAATTTGATCAATTCGTTCATCTATATTTTTCGTTGCGAATTTAACTCGCCTACAGAAAAAATTACACAGGCCTGCATTTTTTTCAAATTTTATTGCTTTATCAACCCTGATATGTGATTCTGACCTATTTTTTAGTGCTGAGTTCAAATATGATTTTAGTTTTTCCTCAGCACATCGGAATTTTCCATAATTTGAATTTTTCGTTGAAAATTTGTTTTCTTTTTTTTATAACTCTTGATGATAAAAGTCAATTTTCTAGGCAAAGAACCGGACCCAAGAAAAAAATCTATGGAAGTTAAATTGTAAGGCGTAAAATTCCCTGTCAGTAGAGTCCAGTTAGTTTTGTTCTAGGAAGCTTACCCTGGAAAAAATCAAAATTAGAATCAAGTATTCCATCATTATAAATACCTATATAATATATCAATAAGCAAAGAATAGGTATATTTTATCAGCATTATTTAATTTTTTTTCAATAAAAATTAATTACCTACGTAAAAGATAAAAATTGTACGTTCGACAGAAATATCTCAAGAGCTTATATTTCTAGAGAAAAACTGATTGGACCTTTCAAAAGGAAATTTTACGCTCTAAAATCGATGTTCTATTCTTTTTTTTTTTGTAGAACCCTACCTTTGCTTAGAAAATTGACTTCAAGTGTCAACAGTTATCAAAAAATGTAAAAAAATTTTCAATGAAAAATTCAAATTGTGAAAAACCCAAAAGTGGTAGAATTTTTTCACCATTTTTTTCTTCGCTAAAAATACTATAAAAATTGAGTATTATATTTCAGGCAGCATTTTCCATGTTGACTTGTGTGATTAATACTAAAATTTCTCCAACTGTAATATTCAAAAAAAAAATTCCATCTTTGATTCCTTCAAATTTTTCTCAATTTCATACTTTTAAAAATTCCTCCCAAATGCAAAATTCTTTCCAATGATTTTTAAATTTTTCCTCAATTTTTTTAAACTTTGAATAAAAAATTGAAAAAATTGAGGGTTGAAAAAAGTTGAACTTGGATCGTCGAAATCCCAGTTGCGGTAAAATTATTTAGGAGCTAATGTATCGTCGTTTTCGTCTTGTTTATATTTATGTTCCAGAGGTTTTTTTCAGAGGTATATCGATGTAGGTATAATTTCTCAACATCCCCCCAACCCTTCCCACCTCTTACTTTTTATCATCGCCGAGAGTAAGAGGAATTGCTGGTAATTGAGTGATTATTGGTTTGGTATTTCGGCAAACCAAACGAGGAATGTACGAGGTTTCGTCTCTCCTTGAAAATGTTGCGAATGAGATTTTCAGTATCGAATATCGTATGTACCTGCTGCATACCTACCATATATAAAGAGACCATCGTCTTATTATCGTATACGAGTAAATTTCGCCTGTAAATGAGATTACAAGCATCTTTGCTGAAAGTGGCCTGGTGTGTTGGAAAGCGATCGACGTATCGATTTAATTGGATGATTAATTATGATATTTTATATTTTTCATCCTAATTTACGAAATAGATTACGTGTGCAATTTGAGAACGTGAAAAATCAGTAATCATTTGGGTTTTTGATTTTTAATTTCTTAATGTCTCGGTATTTTGAAGAAATCGATAAAAAATCCATTGAAGATTTCCTTCTCGAAATTTATTATGCATAAAAATTACGTGTTTTTTTATACCCGAAATATTAAATATTTGAAATAAAAAGCACCGATGATTTGCGATGCATCGATATACATATGTAATTATGAGAATGAGAGAATTTTATTGACCTATAATGATAATTACTCGTATTTGATTTTTCTCGGAATTCGCCAATCGGTATAATGTTTCCATTTGAACTTGGGATGAATGAATTTTATTCTTAGAATTTCGTATGTAGACTATACCCGCGTATCTGTATCTGTCTTTAATCGAATTTATAATACACTTACTCTACGTGGTAAAGAATCTGTCGAATTTTTGATTAATCACGCTAATCGTTTATATAGGCACTATCTTTTAAAATATGTAACGCCTAATGAGTACATTTCTGAGAAATAATAATTAATTGTTTTATCATCGTGGTTCTTTGGTTTTTTACTGCCGCATCGTTTACAAAGTTTTTTTTTCTAGATGAAATGCTGCAATCGAGGTTTATTTGAATGTAAATAAAGGGTATCATTGTGGACGGAAGAGGTCAACGAGTGATTTTTTAATGCTGAAAATAATAATAATATGTTATTTTAATAAATTGATACGAGAGGTTTTCGTATGCAGTGTGGTGATTCCTACTCCCCCTTGTTTTTAATTTTGAGAAAATTTTCAATATTTTTGTGCAAACGTAAGTACTTACTTACCTGATTGTTTGGAAAAATTCTTCTATGATATTTTATCTCGTTTTACTAACAATTTTGAAATATAGATATCTATTTTGCAAGTCTTCAGGGAAAAGAAAATAAATTTATAGTTTTGGTGAAAAAAGGTGAAAAGATCCCTGAAGAAAATGTTGAATGAAAAAAAGTGATACTTACTTACTTGATTTTTTTTTAATATTCCATCAAAATTGGAAAGTAGGATTTTAAGGGAAATCGTTCTTTAGGCATTTTTTTTCTTAAGTTGAATTGGAATGAAAAATTAGCCCAAAATATGGTTATGTTTGAACCTCAAAAAGATCTTATATAATTTTCCCCTTGTTTTGACTTCTTCCTTTTCCTTTTTTGAGATCTTCTAAACCGATCTTAAAATTTGACCATATTTAATAAAAAATTCCAAGGTTGGAGGTCTGAACCCCCCCTCTCTCCTCATCGTATTTCTAATGAACAATTACAAAATGTTTCATATATTTTTACGATTTTTACTAAAAAATCAAATTTTTAAGATTTACGTATTGAAATTTTTTTTTGTTGAGCTTGTATTTTCAATTTTTTACTTTCTGTCAAAATACTTCACGACTTTTAATTAAATCATTATATTTTGAGATATTTTTCACAATTTTATTCAATTTTTGTTAAGAATTTTCAGTATTGATTTTCTATTGAAGTGTCAAGTTTTGAAACTTTAATTGCATATTTTTCACGATTAATTTTTAATAATGTTTGTTAAAATTTCACATTTCAAGGTTCTATTGACATTTTCCTTTTTCACTCTTCATGAATTCTTCCAACAGTTCATTTTTTATTAAAGGTAAATTTGAAAGTTGCTAGGTAATTTTTTAAGCGAAGTACTCGATTTTGAGGTATTGTGATCTCTGTCATCAAAATAGATACTTCTTGACGTTTAAAAATTTCACTGGGGCCTTGACAAAATCCAGACATGTTTTCAATATTTTTGATTTTTTAATTGCATTACGTATACTTTGAGATATTTTTCCGGTGTGAAAATTGGGTTGGTATAAAAAAGACCAAGATGAAGAATGCAGTGAAAAGAGATAGGCGAAGGTTTTTCCTACCCTAACTGATCCTAAGATATATTTTTTGAGGAAGCCAGATCTTCCAGATATTTTTCAAAATTCGAGAATTTCTTAATCAAATTTTTTGAATTATGTCGGATTTTTACATGGTTCCTAAAATTTCAATGATTTTATTTTTTTATTTCAATTTTCAACATTATACAGGGTGGCTCGGTTAAGGTGTGAAATATTGAAACCTCATATTCTACTTATCAATACGAACAAAAAATGTCATATTCAACATGGGCCCAAAACGCTTTCTTTCTGAGATATTGCCGAGTAAAGAACTGGAAATTCGGCAACGTTGCGCATCGCGACGCCCGTAAAATGTTGCGTTTAACGAGACGAGCGTCGGGGTTACTTACGCGGAAGTTAATTACAGCGTTGCCACAAAATAAATTATGCCGAGATACCCTCCATTTTTTTGATTTTTTAGAAAAAATTTTTAGGCGAAATTTTTTTTATAATAATGAGGAATCATGAGAAATCATTAAATTCGATTTTTATTGTAATTTTGTGGGATGGTCGAAATTTGATAAAGTGATTACTCAGCATCCAATAAATAAAAAAAACAGAAATTTGGGTTAATAGGTGTTAAATAAGTAGTAATACCCCTAAAAGTGAATAAAATTTCATAAAAATGATTTTTTGTTCTTGTTCGACCATTTTTCTGGTACAGAAACACATTTTTTATTTTAAAACACTTACTTATGAACCAAAAAAGAAAAAAAAATTAGTATACGCTTCTATGGACCTCCTTTCACTTTTTCCACCACCTACCCCCGAAAATTTTCACTGCTAGAGCAAAAATTGTCAATTTTGGGTGAAATCTGGGCCCCCTTTAAAGGCGAATAACTCAGTAATGAAGCGTTTATGACCCATCATGTATATAACATTTTTTACTCCAAATGACAAGTAGAATACGTGGTTTTAATATTTCACACCTTAACCGAGCCACCCTGTAGGTACCTATCAATAGAATTTTCATTTTTCATTTTCTTTCAAATTTTATATTTTCTGAAAAAGTAAGATAGGGTACCTAGGTACTTCAACTTCAACACATCAATTTTTGTTACCCCCCCCCCCCCTCCTCTGAAATATATTCCAGATTACATTTCTGTTGTATTTAGCAATATTTTGGAATTTAAAGAATTAGGAAATGGTTTTTCAATCTGACAAAATTTTACAAGATCAGTAATAGAAAATTAGTGATAAAATAAGGAATCAAATTAAAAACAATCATGCAGAAATGGATGTTTTTGAAAGAAAGATGAGTAAGCTTTACAGTAATGTAAAAAAATTCTTAATTTTCATTTTTTTTTTTACAGGGTAAGAGATTTCAACTTTTCTCTTAAATGACTAAAATGTTAAAAAAATTGATAAAATTTAAATTTTAAGGTCTTTTTATTTGCAAAAATTTTTGTACTTAAGAGGGTGCTCTACGTTTTGCGGGAATTAATTCTGGCATATCTGCAACTTACAAGGCGCAAACCCAAATTTTCGTTTTTTGGATTATAAAGTGATAAAATGATGAAACAACGAACGAATATGAATTTAGAACGTAGAAAGAAGAAAATAAAAGCATTTGGAATTTTCAATAAATTGTCATTATAATTATTTTTATTGAACTTGAAAAAAACGCAAGATTTGATGACCGTTTTTGCAAGATTTTTCGGAGACTACTGAATCAAATTTGATAAAATTTGGATATGTGGTATAAAATAACATTTCTGATAAGCTGACATAGCCCTTTTTCCATTTTTTCAAAATTTTGAAAAATATTTCTATTTTATTTTATTTTTTAGAAAATCAAAAAAAGGGCTCTGTCAGCCTGTCAGGAATGTGTTTTTATATAACATATTAAAATTTCAACAAATTTGATTCAGTAGTCTGAAAGAATTCTTGTAAAACCCATCATCAAATCTTACATTTCATCCACTTAATCGTAAGTTCAATAAAAATAATTATTATAATGACAATTGAAACTTCCACGTGCTTTTATTTTTTTCTTTCTACGTTCTAAAATCATATTCGTTCGTTGTTTCATCATTTTATCACTTTATAATCCAAAAAAACGAAAATTCGGATTTGCGCCTTGTAAGTTGCAGATAGGTCAGAATTAATTCCCGCAATACGTAGAGCACCCTCTTAAGTAATTCGTTCAGCTTATGCAAAATAATAAAAAATTTTCGACATTTTATTTGGAATTTTTCCGGATTTTCATTCAAAATTTCTTTTATCAATTATCCCCCCCCCCCCCCTCCAAAAAATAAGCTTAAATCTTCTTTTCTGATTCGTAAATTCTGGCTTCCAGATTAAATCTGGGCTGAGCTTTTTATCAATTTTTTTCACTTCAGGTCATCGTTATTTCAATTTTTTTCTACCCTTCACCTTCCATAAAACTTTGAAAGAAAAATCAACAATCGACTTTCTTTATTCATTATTTTTCGAGAGAGCTCATACATTTGGGATGAAGATGCCCAATTTCCACTTATTTTTTTCTTTCTTTGTCGTTTAAAATATTTCAAAAGTCGTATGAAAAAATTGATTTTTTGGTTTAATTTCAAATTAGGTATTATAAAAAATATCAGTCAAATGGTATAAAATGTTTATCGATATCGAATAAAACATCCAAATATTCCTCCTATATAATTAGAAATGAAATTTTATTGCATGAAAAAAAAATCTTCGTATAGAAAGCATAATTATACCTACGAGTTGATTGATAAGTGAAACTTGCATGCTTTACAAAATAGTGTCAGTAATTGAACACTAAGTGAATATGTAACGTTTCGTGTTTACCTTTTGCGATAAATTTGTTACCGGGTGTGGCTATGTTTAAAACCCATAAGTGTCATTTTTTCATCAAAATGTTATTGACTATAGTTTACGACGCTGATGGGGGCTGTGGGACATGGTGCGGTACGGTTCGATGTCTTGTCTATAACGTTGCTCGATATCGGCGGGTGAAATTTTTAACTGCCAGGTTTGCGTGAAATATCAGAAACGTTGTCCAGAAGGGTTGAGCTTGAGTAATTGGATTGTCGAAGATTGTTAACAAAACAGATTTGGCATCGGTCGTTTTTCAATATTGAAGTATAAATAAATATCATCTCGTTAATCGATCGATATTGTAATAAAATAACCAAGTAGGTACCTATTCATTTTGTAGTTGCAATGGTTTTAAAATTATCTAACAGTGCCTACTCATTACACATTGTGTGGTATTTTTAAACGAGATTTTCTTTCTTTCTTTCTTCCTTTTTTTTGTTTCGATACAATCGTGCAATGTAATTTATTTATTGGAGTTTCGAAAAAATGTACGAGTATGATTTATTTATATTCTTTA
Source organism: Pseudococcus viburni (assembly GCA_033439095.1). Classification (NCBI taxonomy): domain Eukaryota; kingdom Metazoa; phylum Arthropoda; class Insecta; order Hemiptera; family Pseudococcidae; genus Pseudococcus; species Pseudococcus viburni. The sequence continues at coordinate 424,982 of JAVBJF010000292.1, read as the reverse complement.
TGTACAGCTAGGATAACAATGTATCGATGAGCAAACCAATTGTGAGATGTAAACTAGAAAATTCGACTAGGAACGTTTTAAAAGATATATAGCTAAGAAATAATACTGCTGTGTTGTTCGAACAACATTATTTATTTAATGAGGAACTCATTAACGTGACAATTAAATTGCGACACCATTAAAATAATATAGTCAATTAATTACTCTCCGCAGCAGTCGACGAATCATTCATATAGATGATGAATTGTGTATATTCTTACTAATGCTCCAACTAACTAGTAAATAATTGGTAATGGGTTCATATTTGAAAATGTTGAAATGTTCGAGTCGTTCATGGGTATAATGCTAACTCGTTGGAATGATTTACCTATGATAAGACATAAGAGTTGTAAATTCCCAAAGAAAAAATAAAAAGGTATCAATGTGCAACATATTTGAGAGGAAGTAGGTAATAAAATTCCTATTGAAATAAAATCTGGAAATAAATGAATGAAAACTATATTAACGTACCTACTCTAATCTTATAGACATCATGTGGAATGATTATTTTCATTCTTATTATGCCTGCTCGACTGCTTGTAACTTCATCAAAATAATTATCTTTTTTCCTATCTGTAATTTTTTCATTATTTTTGAAAGTTTTGAACATGTTTAAAGAGAAATTCTCTTACATCAGCCTGGATATAGAAACCACACTTAGGGGTCAAAAATTGGTTTTTGTGTTGAAGTAACCCCCCCCCCCCCCCATTCTGCTCCTTCTGAAAAGCCTAAAATCAGTGTCAACTCAAAAACAAATTTTTGACCCCTAAGGGCAGTTTCTATATTCAGGCTTACATTATGATTATATGATTATCAGTCCCTAATTCTTCATGGATCAGTGATTTTGAACCATTGTTTTTATGTGTTTTTTGAAAAGTGTGGTTCGGAATTTTCTCTTTTTTCTCTGTCGTCTCTTTCTCTAAACACAGCCTTTTCATCTGTATTCAATTTTATTTCCACCTGAATGGGTTTTTTGAGTAGTTTAGACACTGGTAGAAGTGTTTTTGTTCAAAAAAAGCTGCTTTTGCTTTGTATATTTTCATGTGAATCAATGATTATTGAAAATACGATTTTGATTTTAAATTGTAATCTTCGAGATGAGACCTTCATGGATCGGAACTAGAAACCTGAAAAATTAAATTCCATGCAAAATAGAAAATTTTAAAAAAATACAATTTTTTTCATAATATTTGTTCGAGTTGTATGGACGATTTTAATTCCTGATTTTAATAATTCAGATTCTTTGCATTAAAAAAAAAACAACGATCTAGGAAAGTAAGATCAGTGAATTTTCCCAAGAAGAATTTTTCGAAAAAATTTCCAAATATATTTTTCTACAGAAACCAATAATTTTCGACCCAAAAATAACATCCCCGTCCCTCTTCAATTTTTCAGTTTTTGTTGACCACAAAAATAACTTAAATGGATTAAACTCCCGTAAAAAGGGATTTGTAAATGAAATTTAAAAAAAAAATCGTTTGTTTAAATGTAGAAATTCTTCATCATCCAATTTTTTTCAGATATTTTGAACGGTGGCACCTTCAAAAAGTCCTCAAAAACTGTTCTTCATTCCAATTTTTAGGGTCAAATTACTCCCCTCTGTTTGAGAAAGAATTTTACTTGAAGCTTCAAAAATAATTTTTTCAATGACGAATATTCCATGAATGATTGAAACAGTTCAGGCAAGAAAGTGAATTTTGAGAACTTGATTCGAGATGATCACGAAAATGGTATTTAAAGGGACATTTCGACCCGCTGAACACGAACTCCAGTTGAAAAATTAATTTTTAGGCTTTGAGGGAAATGATCGCTCAAATAGTCTGTAAAAGATTAATTTAACGTAATAATGAACCCAAGTTTGGTGTTGATTTTCGAATTTGGTTATTTCTCCTTTTGTGAAGAATTTTTACCTAATTTTAAAATCGAAAGGTCTCCAAACAATTTTTTTCATTCGATGTTTTTTTTTAAATTTTTCACATGACCCGAAAAGATCTCTTTTTCGGAATTTTTTCATAAGTAATATCTTTGAAAAAGAATGGAATTCGTTTTTAGAATGTATGTACCTATTTATGGTTTACTTAAGCATATACGAGTATAATTTTTTATGATAGAACAGGGTATCTAACGAATCTGATAAGTCGAGCTTTTTTCAAAAAGGTCTTGTTGAAAAGTAAATCTTTTTGACTAATTTACTCAAAAGGTCCGAATTTTTTTCAAAAATCAGAAAAAAACTCTTAATAAATGATTTTTTTAAAAATGTGAAAAAACACAGATTTTTCAGTTGTTTTGGGCTCTATTTATTTTTTTTTTTTTTGAAAATCGACAATTTTTCTAATCTTGGCCCTCGCTTTGCTCGGGCATATAAGGTCTAGAATTTATAGGTATAAGAGATAGGAGTTAAAGATTTCGCCTCCCTTTTAATACTAAAACATTAATTAAACAATGAAGAAATTTTAGCTTTTGAATGCATTTTTTTTAAATTTCGCCCTCGCTTCACTCGGGCTCAGTAAATTTACACAATTTTATTTTCAAAATGATGGTATGGGCCTTCTTCCTTTACAGCCTAGACAATTAGTGTGTATTTTCAAGTGAAAAAAATTGTCTTTCTCATTTATCAAAGGATTCGGTAACGATCTTGATCGGAATTTACAAAAATGTTTCGATTTTTTTGGAAGGTGATCAGGAGATCAGTCCATAGATATCGTCTTTTTGGAAGTCAAAACATAACACGAAAAAAACACGAATTTTACCTAATGAAGGAATTTCAGATTCAGGGTGCCCTTTTTTCAAAAAATTTCGCCTTTTCTTTGCTCGGGTTCACTGAATTTACATAATTCTTCTTCAAAATTATGGTATGAACTCTTCTCTTCCATCTCAGACAATTAGGAATTATTTTTTTTGCTGGGTGGTTCTCAAAAATCTCATGCAAAAAGTCATTCCAAATGGTCAAGCTAAGTCAAGCTTTTTGCTCAACAAAATTTGTTAGACACCCTGTAAAAAATATGTCCCATCATATAATTCATAAAATTGAAAGAAACAAAAAAGTAATCTTATCACTTGAAAGCTAATTTTTTTTTTCAAACAAATTTCATTCAATTGCTTCTTTCCCAACTTGCATAGAAAAAAATAATTAGTGACCGTTTTGGGAATAAAAATTCTATTTTAAGATTTTTTTGCCTAAATTCAAAATTAAAGAGGACCTCGTGATATTTGAAATGTGCATAAACATTGAAAATTCTCTTCGCATAAAATTTATGGAACTAAAGTCCAAATCTAATCTATTTACGAATATCATAATTCCAGAGAGCATTATCTCTCATTTATTGTTTGAGCTTTTCAATTTTGACGACAGGAAAAATAATGCGAGAATACTTGTTCGGTTGCTATCTTCGACGTTATGAATTATTTCATTCGCATGTAACGTGATTTAAATTTAAATAATAAAGTTATTGTTGTGCTTTTATTTATAAACCTACTCAAGTTAAGCCAAACTAAAAATGAAACAGAAAACACGTCATTTTGACAAAACAACCCTCAGGTTGGCTTTTTGAAAAAATAAAACGTTATAATGTAAGTAGGTAGGTACTTGACCCATCGTTCAAAAAGGTTAAAAATTCAAACTTGGTTTTTGGCGGTGAAAATTTCCAACCGCTAGAAAAACAAATCAAAATTTTCGAGAAAAATAACCCAACAGAGGAAAAAAAAAGGAACCCTCGCAATAAAACATAAGAGAGATTTTTACAAAAGAAACAAACGTTGGCTCGACGGTAGTAAAACTATACAAGTGAAAAAAAAAGAAGAAAAGTAAAATGTCGTGACAGTGGAAAAAGAAAACCGTTCTGAAAATCGCCTAAATGTATGTTCTTTAAAAAAATCTAATAAATAAACTGTCAGCCTGTTCGAGTAAATCTGTATCTTACTAAACAGAGTATAAAAGCGGATAAAACGAAAACATAATTCTTAAATAGGATATTTCATATGTGTTACGTCCCTTAGGAATATATATTTTTATCCGCAAAATATGTATATGATGTCAACAACAGAGAGTTAAGCTTTTTCGAAACTTTATAATTTCATATCTTATTTTCATCTCGTACTTATACAATAAATCTCGCTATATTCGAGTAGGTATTAGATACATGGTCAACAATCATGATTTTTCACACCGTAATCGATTCGAAATCGCAAACATTCTTTCAACGTAGTCAACTATTCGGGATTTTTTCAAACAATAATTTCATTTTGATGGAGTTACCTTTAATGAAAGATAAAAGGTGATGAGTTGAGAACTACGTGACTAAAATTACGCTATTTTCAACCGTCTTAATAATGGTCGTTGTGCGAATACAAAACTCCAAAGAGAAAAGTTATACCAATTTACTACATTTCAAATCGTAAACACACCGACAATTCAATGCGACATTTTTGTATTTTTTACAGCGCAAAAAATATCTTCTTCGGGTTCTCCCTTCCGTCCTCGCTTCTATTGGGTTTCCAAACTCGTAAACTAAATCTAAAAAAATGGTTCTTAAAAACAAAGTACAGAAAGAAGAAAGAAAAAGAAACAAAAGCGAGAAAAAAAAGCAGTAGTCGAATTAGGAACGGTAATTAAGAAAATTCAGCCCGTACAAATGACAAAGAGTGAAAGGGCTTTCTATTTTTAAAATAGTTGCTTGTAAAAAGAGAGAACTTTACAAAAAAAATACACAAAAAATTGTTTAAATTGTTAAAAGAAAAGGTCTTATACATTCTACCAAAGGGGTGAAAAAAAGATAGCATCCTTCATTATCTTTTTTCAAATTCTACGCTCGTAAGCGTACTTTGTTTCGGTAGATTTAGATAAGTAAGTTCCCGCTTGTAATTTTTTTTAAAATTATAGCTTATTAAGCTTTCGCAATAATCATTCAAAATGTTAGGCAACTCTCGTTTAGTATGTTTTTGTAAAGTAATTTCATCTTGTTCGAAATTCTACGCTGTGGCTTCAAATATGGTGATGGATTGGAAAAAGGATCCGGTTCAACGTTTTTCGTGTTTTTCACACCTTCCTAAAGATAGAAATAGTGGAATAATTACATTCAAATATTCCTCAAGGACATTCGTCAATGATGCCATTTCACTAAAGGTGCTGGACCAAGGTTCAATGCTGTGATCAATAAAAAGGAGCATTTCCTCTCTCATCTAGAATCCTTATCTTTTTATAAGTATACGAGATTTTGAAAAATTTCGAGTTTTTGGACGTAATTTAAATGCATTTTAATTGCACGTGAATGGTTTGAAGGCTCTAACTAAATAAGATAGGTGAATCCACATGAGAAGCATTTTTCAATTTCTTTTTCCAAAAATAAATTTGTCTTGGTAATGACCTCATCCCACTTCAAGGAGGCGGAACCTTGAAAAATGGAATATTCACACCTTACACGTCATTTAAGGTATTTTTCAATCAATTGAAGCGAAACTTGGTCATTTGTAGGGAATATGAACAATCAGAAATTTTTTCAGAATTTTTTTAACCTAAAAAAATTACTTCAAAATTGGTTTTGAAAACTTTAAAAATCCGCGAACGAGGCAATTATTAATATAATTTTTTTACCCCTCTCTAAATAAGCTAACTCTGGCTTATGTCAGTTATGTCTGACCTGTAAATCCATAAAGAGCATTTCCTGGTAAGATGGTGAAATCGGCCCTTGAACCGATCGGGACAAAAATCACTCAAAATGTTGGTATTGGTGTAAAACTACTCCAAAAAATTTTCAACCCCCTACCTCCACCCTCACCCAAGTAACAGTGCCATATATGCTGAAAATTCAATATTTTCTATCTCCGAAAGGGGTGGTCCATAAATTTTGAAATTTTCACAGATTATAGGTACTTTGTAGAATGTAGATGCATGCATTTTTCTATTGAACTACATAAGTTGATAAGTATGCCCATTTTGGATGGAAATAATGACTGAGAAGGTTTTACATCTTCTGAAATAGGCAAAGTAGTGATAGAAATGAAGAAAATAATGGAAAAGTGCTGCATTTTGGTTCAAAAGTCCTACATTCTTAAATTTATTTTTCCCCATGTTTTCAAAAAAGAATTTCCTCAATTGTCCGAGGTTATCCGTAATTTGAAACTTTCAAAAATTCGTCCAAAAAGGGGGAAGGGGCCACGAAATTTTTTCACTCCAAAATTTCGTTACATCTCTATGTGCCATATACATATATATTTTAGGATGTCCAAAAATGGGTGGAACATGGCCAAAAAAAATGAAATTCATTTTAAAAAAACACGTTTTTTCGATGTTTTTCCACCTTTCTCTTACGGGGTTTCAGGTCGATATTTCCAACAAAATAACAATTTTGGGCAGATTATGTCGGAAAACACTCAAATAAACATTTTCCATTGCCGGGTTAACCAACAAAAATTTACAGAATTTGGAATCTTTTAGAATTAAATTTTTTTTTAATCCAAACACCAGAATCAGTTTGAATGTAGATTCGTTAATCAAATTGTTCCTTCAGTGTAAAAAATAGACAACAAAGGTACTCAAAAGTGGATCGAAAAAAAACATTTCTAAGCTTGGATATAGAAACCGCCCTTGGGGGGGGGGGTCAAAAATTTGTTTTTAAGTTGACACTGATTTTGGATCTATCAGAAGGAGTAGAATCAAGGGGAAACCCCAACTCAAAAACCAATTTTTGACTCCTTAGGGTGGTTTCTGTATCCAGTATAGGGGACCTCAAAGTAGGGTTATTCTTGAACACTGTTTTTGTTACTTTTGGGTAGTGCCACCTGCTGGGAACTTGAATCATCCTTAAAAATGTGTGATCTGAGTTTTACACCTTTCTAAAATGTTCACCTTGAAATTGGACATTACTTTTTGCCTCCTACAAAAAAATTGAAAAGTTGCAGATCACGAATTTAAAGATATTTCGGCATTTACTTACTAATTCAATTTGCTCACTCAGACGCCTCAAAATTGAGTCAAAACTGTTTTTTTTTTGGTCTCCTAAAATAAATTTTGATGGAATTTTTCAAAAAAATTGAGTCAAGTTTTGCTTCAGAGCAAAATCTTTTAAATCATGGATTTGTTTATAAAATGATTTTTCATTTATAAATGTCAGATAGGTACCTAATTAGGTATCTATTCAATTTTTTTCAATTGATGATTTTTTGTTAAAGTATCGGATGAGTATTTAGTCAATTTTTTAATTTTCGAACTTGCTAAAAATAATGTCTGACAGAATGTTGAAAAGTTATAGAATAATGTAAAATTGTATTATCATTTTTCATTTATTTTTCCTTTAACTATATGTGGGTTCGTATCAGCCCAACATTTTTCATTTATTGAAATTACTTAGTAATTTTGAAAATCGAAAAAAAAAGAGAAAAAACTCAAATATCTGACATTTTACGAAAAACAAATTTCAATTGGTATCTATCTGACATTTCTGTAACTTTTTGATGTACCTACTTATTTTGTTACAAATCATAATAATAATAAATAAATAAGTATAATTGACATTTTCATACCTTTCTGATATTTTATCAGATGTCCTTTTATCAATTCACTAAAATTTTCAAAAGTCCAACAAAAAAAAGTCATTAGGTACATATATTGATTTTCAATATTTTTACCAAGTTATTTCTAGTCCAGCAGAATGCCATATTTGACCCTCAGCAATATCCATGTTAAAATTCATGGCAGTGCTGCTGACTGCATTTTGATTCAAGAAATTTTCATAAAATTCAAGTAAAAAAATTTTTCATTCGTTGAAATAAATTTTAATCAACTTTTTAGAAATGCAGTATTACCCAATGAAATTTTATGAAAATTCCGTACCTACATCAAAATGCAGTTGGCAGCACTGCGATGACAATTTTTCGAATAATTCAATCAAAAATTATTCTAGTTGGCCAAAAAAAAATTTAGCTCGATTTTAAGGCTTTTTAATGAACAGTTTGAATTTGGTCTGCAACATCTCAATTTTTTGTCGAGGCCAATTTCGAAGACAACTGCAACGGTTCAGGAAGGTATTTTCTAAGCTCGACTCGTATTTTTTCAGTGATAGGAGGTAATCGACGTTTCCATCAAATGAAAGTAAAACTAGGTACCCAAAAATAGCAAGAAACTGCTTTTTTTTCAGAATGACACCCATATTGAGGTCCTTTAGCTTCGTCTTCTTTAAGTTGGAGAACTCAATATTTTTTGGTAGACCCCCCCCCCCGCAAGGGAAATACCTCGCCAATTTTCGTTAAAATCAGGGTGTCTTTTTTTCGATTCATCCAATGCTTATGAACTTGGTTGTATCAGAATTTCGTTAGTCGAAATTTGTTCACCAGACCACCAGATGTTCAGCAACTGGTAGATTAGATACTAAGGACGTAATTTATTTTCGTCATATCGAATAAAAAAAATTTCAATGCTTTTGATTACTTATTCAATTCAGACCAACGATCAATTATTATACTTTCATTTATCGCAACTATAAAAACGAAAAAAAAGACCGAAATAAAACCTTGTCAAAATAATTTTACGCGTTTAAAAAATTGATAAATTTTACTATCGAACGATCTGCGTTCATAATCCACCCCAGCAAAAATCTTGGTACAGTAAATTCTGTATTATTATAATTTTTTATTTTATTGGCATTGAAATCGTACGCACATATCAAAATTCCATTTTTTTCCATATAAAAAAATTATTGCCGGCGGAAAAGCGGTGAGCTAAAATATCAGTAAATGAGATAGTTTGTTACGAAATACGTTATAAACAGTATATTAAAGTACGGTTAAGGGTGCCTGAAAAGGGTTGTTTCGAATAGCGTGCACCATCCGTTTTCAAAGCACAAATTGTATTCACACCGTGGAACTAATTCGAGCATGATTAAATACGGAGTCGAGCTGCCGCATCCTGCTAACTTTTACATTTCGTTATAGAAACATGGACGGATAAAAGTTTTATGCATCGAATGTATACGTATTTTCGAAAGCGAAAATACACTCCGCATTGTATAACAATGAATATTATTATTATTACCTCTTTTTTTTCCCCCGAATACGTATATTACGATGAACATTGTTTGCATTAAAATCTCGGCGAAACGTTATGCATTTAAAGAGAATTATTTGTCGGATTATGCGTGGCAAAAGTACCGAACAGTTTACCGTGCTTTATGAAAAGAGCTTTAAACTAAGAAATAATTAATTTTGAGGTTTTACAGCGGGGCGAGAGAAGAAAATGGATTTTATGGTATTATTTTATGCTTTTCAAAGTGCCAGTGCCGGTGTCGGTTCCGAACATCGCGCCGCCCAATCACAGAATGGGGAATGGTAATGGCAAAATGCGGTATCGCTGATGTGTGGCATTTTACATTTTTTTGTTACCCTCTTGTTTTGTTTTAATATTTTGTGCGATGGTGTAAATGGCGTTGGAGGAGTGGAGAGATATGCATTGATAATTCATGTATCAAATGTAAACGAAAACCAAAATTTAGGAAGAGCGTACGTGGTTGAAATGCTTTGAAAAATTAAACAGCGTGCTTACCTAAGGTTGTGCAATATTAACTTTTATACCTAGATAATTATTGCAGTTAATTTTCTATACCCATTATTCGGTTAGATTATATTGAATGTGGTGTTTATCTTCTTTGATAATATTTTCCTAGTATTGCTCGTTTCATTAATTTCACGAGTGGGTTCGCGAATATCGACTTAATTTTCTCATCTGACCCCTCCCTGCTCCGCAATCGATCTTCACACATGATTACAAAAAAATATGGGAGGGGGTCGGGTCAAAGTGTGGGTAAGGGGCTCTGATCATAAAATAAGTCGATATTGGAACTCGATGACTTCAAATTAGTATGAGAATCGATGTGCTACACGGGCGTCCAGGAGGGCACTGAAGGGTCAAATTCAAAAAACAGGGATGAAAAGCTAGCTAAAAGTTTAAACCGAGAACCTGAAAGTCGACCAAATTTAGGTAACGAACCAAAAATCGAAAGTTCAAAATTTTTAAAAATAGCAAACTAAAAGTTAGGTAGTCGAAAGCTTTTTCTTACAGATTTATTTCTTAGCTTTTGACTTGAAAATTTGAGGCGAAATCAACAATTTTTCATCCAAAAATTTTTTTCTCGGTTCTTTAAATAGTTTCAACTCTTAATTTCCTTTTCTCCAGATGTTTTTCAATTTTAAAAATTTTTCCTCAAAATATTTTTTAGCTCTGAAATTTTTTCCTCGCAATTTTTTTCAGGTCTATAATTTTTTCTACTCTGTCATTTTTCCAAAAATACATAGGTATTTTTCAACTCTAGAAATTTTTTTCCAAAAATTGAATCTTTTCTCAAATTTTTTTACTCTCGAAATTTTTACTCAAAATTCTATTTTTTTCAGCTCAACTAAAATTTTTAAAATAAAAAAACTTTGAAAAAATTTGGGTAGGAATATTTTTTTAAGAAATTCAAGGTAAAAAAATCAAGAATATCAAGTTTTTAAAAATTTTAAGATCAAAGAATGAGATTTTACAGTCCATAATTGAGAAGTACATAAATGAAAATCGAATAAATTGAAAAAATCTTGGAACTAAAAAAATTTTGAGAAAGAAAGTTTAGTGGGAGGTAAAAATGTATTGGAGTTGAAAAAATTGATATTTTGAGAAAAAATTTCGAAAGCTGAAAAAATTTAAATTTTGAAAAAATAATACAGACGTGGTTGATGATTTTTGTCATTGTGCTGTCTAAGTTGTTGTAAATCAGAAGTTTCAAGGTGAAAGTCAAAAGTTTCAGGCCAAAAGTTTGATAAAGTATAGCTAAAAGCTGGAACACCAAAAGCTATTTGTATGAATCAAAAAGCTAAAAGCTAAATCCAAAAGTTTTATTTCTGAAATTTTCAGCTAAAATCCAAAAGCAGAAAAGTTTTAGTTTACCTTTGGGTCCCTGCCAAAAAAATAAGCAAATATTCGAACTCAGTGCCCTCAAAAACCTAACAAAAGACACGTCACACGTTACTTTTCATTTTTTTGAACGTTGACCTTATAGGGGGCTGATAGAGAGGTTTAGAGGAGTCAGTCGAAAAAATTGAATACCTATTCGAACTCACCGCTTTCGAATTAGTAGAAATCGATCTGCTACTTCACTTTTTATGTTTTTTTTTTTAAATTTTGGTCAAAACTGAGGACTCCTGTACTTCCTAGGAGTGTCGAAATCCCATTTGAAAATTTGTTCTTTGGAAAAAGGGTAAGAATGGCTCTCCATTGTAATTTTTTCTGATTTTTAAATGATAACCATCGTTTTTTGTACTCATCATGAAAGCCCCCCCCCCCTTCGTGGAAATTATAGCAGTTATTTCATTAGACCATCAAGAGGAACTCGTAAAAATTAAATTGAATTGGAAAATCTAACTTCATTTTTGGCTCGAGTTTATACTAGTTTCTGCCTCTTTTTCCTGTACCTACTTTACCTGTGAAAATAATGAATTAAACATTTTCCTTCGAATCACAAGTTATGCAAAATTATTAACGTGTTTTATATCTTGAAAAAAAACCTCCCCGTGTCTCTCATCGTAACAGGTTGGTAGCGTTTTTAAAAAATTATAATTTTTTTTAATTTGGGTACCTATTTAAAAACACGTTTGGAATAAACGAAGAAAATAAATTTAAAATTTCGTTAAAATTTTCCTCATTTCAATCAATAGGTACAAAATGAAAAAAACAAGGACCTCAAAAAGTACTTACTGTTTTTTTGTATACTAACATAGAGTATTCGAGTGATAATGTAGAAATTACACGATAAAACGTAGGTAGTGGTTTTTGGTTTATCCCTCACACGGTCATATTGCTTATTTGTTTAATTATTTCGTGTTTCACCAATTAGCGAAATTAATATTACCGACAAAGTGTTGCTGTAGGTACATTTAAACATTGTTTGATTTAGAATTCCTAAATTTTATAACGCCGCAAAAAATTATTTATGGGATGTAAATAAGCGTTAATTATCGTCGACGTAATATTTTTTGTTTCGTTGCCGTTAGTTATGTGTCATCTTATTTAAACACGAGATACTAATTCGAGATGCCATTGGAAAACGGAATATAGGTAAAGAAAAAATAAAATGTAGTTTTCCATTCGTTTAGGTTTTTTGTATGGGTCAGCATTGATTGAATATTATTATTGCATCATTTTTGAAATTAATGTCGTCCAATTTGCCTTGAAAATTTATTTTATTTTAGTTTTTCAAAACTTGTACTGTTCCATTATGCAAATTTGTTCGTCTTGACGACAAAATGATCTTTATTATTTTTTTTGTCTATTTGAATGTAAAAATCGCCTCCCCCTCCCCTAAAACCACTAAAAAATGAAAAAAATTGGTCTTTCAAACACCTAGGTAGTCTTTTAAAATGAGAAATATCATTGTAAAAAAATTTCAACTTTTTCAAATGCGAAGTAAGAGAGCTTTAAAGCTTTGAATTGAATGAAAATTTTAAAAAGTTGCACAAAGTACTTCTAATTAAAAATTGGAAGAATGATTTTTATTAATCAGAAATAACCATTTTTAGGAAATTTTTTTAGAGGTTTTTTATTTTGTGAAATGACGAAATTTTCATTTTTTCCCAATGGAGGGATTTGGAATTTTCAGGCTCATTTTCCATTGAAATTAAATTTTTGTAATTCAAAAATTTTTAGATTTTTTTTTCAGTTTGAGGGTAAGTATTTTAATTTTCTTGAAACGAGATAATTTTTTCTTATTTCTTATGAAGGAGAGAAGTGGAACATGAAAATTTTCAAACTTATTTCCCATTTCAAATTTTTACAATTTTTAATTATTTTTTTTGAAATTTGAATGAATTCAAAGTCCCCTCATTGAGAGAATATTATCCCTCTCTTATGTCCCATGCAAGGGAAGAAGGATAACCTTGAAATATTTCAGACTCATTTCTCATTAAAGCAAAATTTTGGTGCCTGTATAATTCTCATAATTTTTCAAATTTTGGAAGATTTGACTCAATTTGAATCCTCTTCATTTCATTTGTAAACGCTAATTTTGTTCAATTTCATCTTATTTTGAGAACAGAAATGAACAAATCGACAATTTTCAAGGATTAATATATTTTTGCTCTCACCGGCTCTGCCTTTTAGGTCATTTATCGCCAGAATTTCCCTGACAAATACGATTCACCTGCGGAATAAAAATAAATCAAATTCCGCCGTAAAAATATTTTTAAAACTCGAAAACCTGCAATACACACGTTCCTCGTAATCGATTTCATTTCGTCGATACTTCCAAAACTCGAAATGTATTAAATCGTCCGTCGATGCAGGCACTATAAATAAAATCTATAGGAAAAGGGTCCATTAGGGTAAAAAGTATAAAATGTCATTTTACAATATAATTTAATGAGATAAAATAACGGTTTTGTCAATACTTTAGAAACCATATCATTAATCAACTTTATTCTTCTCGAAATTCTTCGCTCTGTAATTAACCCCTCTCTCTAGAATAAAAAAAGATTAATAATTAATAATACCTACGTTGAAGTTATACGGTACACTACTTCGAATACATCAAACCACGCCGTGCAAAAAATTGCAAAATTTCTTCGCCACATGAAAGTGTTTCGAGTTAATTAATTGAATTATATAAGTCGTGTGATATAAGAAATCCAGGTTTGGCTAAATTTTCGTTGCTAATTAAGCTCTATGTAATAAAATATCGAAATCGAGTCTTATTATGAATAAGTGATAATCAAACGAAAGTATTTTTTTAAATGAGGTATGAAATGAATCAGGGAGAAAAATTGACGGAATATTTGTCCGTATAAATTTGACGTTTGCAATTGAAGAGCTGCTTTCAAAGTGGCCTAAGTCAATTTTTGACCAAAATGAGTTTGATACACCATTTGGTGGTAAGAAATGGTACCTATGGAAAATGTGTTGTCTGACCTACCAACTCCCTTGTTAGCAGTGTTACCAGCAGTTCAAAACCACATTTTTTTCAAAATAGCCTAAATCGATTTTTTTTGGTTTCGAAAACGGCCTAACTTGTTCAACACTGTACAAAGATTCTTCCAAGCTGCGATGTCGCCTAAAGTGTAAACTGTTGGTTAAATTAATCACGAGTTTGGTGTTCCAAAATTTTTACAAAATTTAATGCCCGCAATTAAACAAAAATTCTGAATAACGGCATCAATTAAGGTGGGATAAAATTTTTCAAAGCACTTCTCAACAATATGTATCATCTTACAAACAATAGTGATAAAAATGAAACTTTATTTGGACTGGAAAAAGGAATTTTAGCCAAAATTTTAACGCGGTTGAACAATTTTTTAAAATGACTTGGTTCACTTTGAAGTATCACAGGTGGTAATTTTCAAATTTTCGGAGATCAAAATTTTCACCACATTTTTTTTGCTTCCTGAAAAAAGTACTATTTTGGCTTAGGCCATTTCGGAAAGACGGTCTTCAATTAGAAAATACATATGTTACGCCTAATCGATGTAATTGCCTAATTTAAGAGAAAGGCAAAAGTAAGGCGTATTCTTGCCTATTTCATGAAATAGGCAATAAATTTTAACAAAATTGCATCATTTAGGCAACGTTAAATAAAGCATCAAAATGGAACTGCTTCGAATGTATTTACTAATTTTTTGAAACAATTTGTTCTTCTTGGCTGCCACTGCCCTCCCCCTCCCCCTTCCCCCGATGAAAATAAATACCTACCTAAAACAATTTGTTTAAAAAAACAAATCGATGCATTTATCCAAGAAAATACCTAACATTTTTCAAAATTGTGGAAGTGTTTCTGTGTTTCTCAAATTATTGGGAAATTGTGACAAGATGATTGTAAAAACGGTTCAAAAATTGTAAAATAAAATTTGGTCAAAGTAGTGATGGAAATTTCAAAAAAATGTAAATTTTTAAAACACTATAACAAAGTACCTGTGTAACATTTTCCAACAACTTTTACGATGTTTGGAATACTTAGGTACTCATTGGTCAATTGAAAAAATTCAACAATTTTTTTTTTAAATAATGACTTTTTAACGTTTTTGAAACATTTTTATACATAACTACTTCATCATTTTTGATTATCGTTTTTGTAGAAATTTTCAATTATGTACCCAGCTTTATGATATTTTGAAAAAATTTCCAATCATTTTCGTAAAGGGCTGAATCGATCTTGGAGGGGGAGGGGGGTGTACTTGAAAAATAACATAAATAATTGTATTTCTGGTCAACAAAATCAAATTATGGGGTTTTTATTGAAAATTCAGAAAATTCTATATTTGTGAAGCCAAGAAATTGAAAAAAATTTCATTTCAGTAAGAAAAATTTCAAGGATATTTTTTTCGATTATAGGCCACTTAATAAAGCAAAGACGATGAAACGAAGCTGACTTATTAAAAGGACAAAAAATTAAAAATTTTCCGACTTTGATGGAATTTTTTTCTGATTTTTAGCGGACTTCCCGCTGTAGCGGGAATCCGCTATTGCGTTCATAAGGGTTTTTTTATTTGTTTGTTTGTTTGTTTGTTTGTTTGTTGAAGCCTTTTTTTTCTGACGCGATTTCTCTCGCTAAACTGAACAGATCGGGCTGAAATTTTTACAGTAGGTGTAGTTCATGCTGGAGAAGAGCTGATTAGATTTTGGTGCAATTCTGTGCACAGAAAGCTGAGCTTTTCAACTTTAAAGCTCATTTTTGGGACATTTCTTTCTGACGCGATAACTCACGTTAGAGTTGACCAATCGACTTGAAATTTTTACAGTTGTTAGAACGTGCATGGGAGAAGAGCTGATTAAATTTTGAAGTCGATCCGTGCTTTGAAAGTTGAGCTTTTCGAGTTCAAAGTTTATCCAGTTTTTTGAAAATATCTCGCGAACGGCACATCGTAGAGGAAAACGGAGGCCAAAAGGATAGTCAGGAATTTCACGCTCTACAACTTTGGTTCTGAGGACTTTTTCTTGAAAGCTCACCATTTACGAGAAAATTGAGCTCAAAGTTTGGAGGCTTGTGATTGGTCAACTTTTCTGATGCGATTTAATCATATTTCACAACAATGGGTCGGCAGATAAAATATTTTCTTTGAACCCTTGCAATACCACCTGCTGGGTCGGCTTTTTTAGACCAACAAAAAGACTGGTTTTATGGCCCCTTTGAGGCAGTGGTCGGCAGATAAAATCTTCATCAAAAATTCCTTATAAGGCTTGAGCTTAAAGTTGGAAGGCCTGTGATTGGTCAATTTTTCCACCTCAATTTCTCTCGTTTAACTGAACCAATCGTTTCGAAATTTCTGTAGTAGGTGTACATCGTGCAAGAGAGAAAATGATCATTTTTTGGTTCAATTCAGTGCATAGGAAGCTGAGCTTGGAGCTTTCAAGTTCATTTTTGTGATCCTATAATTCAAGTTGGAGTTGACCAATCGACTTGAAATTTTTACATTGGTTAGAACGTGTACAGGAGAAAAGCTGCTTAAATTTTGAAGTCGATCCGTGCAATGAAAGTCAAGCTTTTAAAGCTCAAAGTTTATTTAGTTTTCGAAAATATCTCGAAAATGGTGCATCGTAGAGAAAAACGGTGACCAAACGAATGATTAGGAATTTTAAGCTCTACAACTTTGATCCTCATGAATTTTTCTTAAAAGCTCACCATTTTCGAGAAGGTTGGAAGGGTTGTGATTGGTCAATATTTCTGACTCAATTTCTCTCGTTCAACTGAACCAATCGTTTTGAAATTTTTACAGTAAGTTTACATCGTACAGGAGAAAAACTGATTATGTTTTGGTGTAACTCTGTGCATAGAAAGCCGAGCTTTGAAACTACAAAGCTCATTTTTCTAAAACCTCCCTCTGACAAGATAAATAAAATCGACCGATCGATTTGAAATTTTTATGGTGTTAAGAATGTGTTTAGGAGAAAATTTGATTGAATTTAGAAGGCGATCTGTGCATAGAAAGATGAGCTTTTGAAGCTCAAATTTATTCAGTTATTCAAAAATATCTCGGAAACGGTGCATTGTAGAGAAAAATGGAGGTCAAAAAAATGGTTAGGAATTTCAAGCTCTATTTCTCATGAATTTTTCTTAAAATCTCACGTTTTCGAGAAAAATGAGCTCAAAGTTCAAAGGCTTGTAATTGGTCAATTTTTCCGACTTGATTTATCTCGTTTAACTGAACTGATCGTTTCGAAATTTTTACGGTACAAGTAGATAGTGCAGGAGAAGACCTAATTTTTTAGGTTAAATTTTGAGCAAGGAAAGCTGAGCTTTGAAGTTTTAAAGTTCTTGTGACACCATAACTCAAGTCAGAGTTGATCGATCAACTTGAAATTTCCGTAGTAATTAGAATGTGTATAGAGGAAGAGATGATTAAATTTCGAAGTTGATACATGCATTGAAAGTTGAGCTTCACAAGTTCAATTCTAGTTTGTATATAATAGGAAGTCCGCTCTTTTGACACAGTGTGTCTAGTTTTTACTCGATACAATTTCTATCCTATTTTTTTCAAAACAAAAATTTCCTTCGAAAAAAATCATCACTTTTGAAAAATTTTATCACTTTACCATACATTAATAAGTACCTATTTATCGTTCCATTCAATACTTTGTTCATTAGCAGCTCAAAAAGGAATACTTAAATACTCATGCATGGATATCTACGAAATGTGACTCAAAAGATTGAAATCGGAAGTAATGTCGATTTCTGACTAATTTTGGGTCGTAGAACACGAATATGGGATATCAATTATTGTCTATTGTAAGTAATTTTCTTGCCCAAGAGACCTTATCAAAACTTGAAAATGGGGAATTTTCGGTGAAAAAATCACCAAATGAAAAAACCAATGCCATAGTCGTGTTCAGCAGGTCAAAATACCTTGATAAACACCCTTTTCGCTATCATTTTACTTGAAGCCTCGAAATTCGCTTTTTTCGTCTTGAAAAATCAGTGAAAAAAGTGAATTTTGAAACCTTAAGCAAAACGATCGCAAAATGGGTGTTTATCGAGGTATTTCGACCTGCTGAACACGAATATGGGATTGATTTTTTCATTTAGTCATTTATTTCTGCATAAAATGCTCAAAATTTGAAAAATCTGCTAAAATGATAACATTCCTGTACGGTTTTTCGCAATTTTCGGCCTTTAGTTCAAAAAAATGGCCAAAACCAAGTACGCAGCAAAATTTTACATAAAAAAACGTATATTTTAGTAATTTTTTCAGGGTGGTCGCTCTTCACTTATGGGTGTTTTTTCGATTGAAAACTTCAAATAGCCGAAAAAACGTGAAGGAGTGCATCAAAATTATTGAAAAAATTATTATAAATACACCTCTACGAAATGTAACTTTGTGCCAAAGAACAAACAATTTCCTTCACTTCTGTTGAAATTAAAAATTCTTGAAAATAATGCAATAAAATGGCCATAAATCCTATACGGAGGGGTGGGGGGCCAAAATTTTGTGAAAAAATTGTTTCAAGTCAATAATATACATCACTTGAGGTGTTTAGAAGTCCAAACGCACCTGGGGTCAAATTCACCCCTTATCCGGCCATACCCTTTATTGCCTATTTCATGGAATAGGCAAATATAGGTACCTTACTTTTTCCTAATGCATAAAATTGGCCAAAAATTGCTTATTTTCATGAATTAGGTAATTAGATCGATTATGGGTAAAACATACATTTTTTATACTTTCATACATAATACATACAGGGTGACCGAAAAGTAGTTCCCAAAAAAAAAATGTTTAGCAAAAATTCCCTAATTAACTTATCCAAAAAATTTCAACTCTGGCAGCATCCTTGGTCCATTACTATTCGAACACAGGTCTCTTCAAAAATTCTCAATCATTTTTGAATTTTTTGTGAAGAATAATTTGATTTTCGCTTACAATGCTATAGCTAAACCTAGTCGAACGAAATTTAAAAATTGCGTGGAATAAAATCTAGGAATTTCTGTGGATAGGTGACGAGTTCCTCAAAATCTTGAATTGAACCCGGTTTATCTGAAAACAGTGCGTTCAATTTTGAAATAAGGAGGATTGCATTTCAGCGCTTCACAAATTGGAGTCAGGTGATTTAATTCAGCATTATTGAATTAATGCTCTGGTTTAAGGGAAAAATTGCGCAATATTGAATTTTTTCGGGTTATAAATTATACAGAGATTAGAAGACGATCTATATTAGTAGAATATGACCAAAAAAAAATTACCCTATCAATAATAATTTTTTACCGAAATTTTAAATTTTTTTGGGGAAGTAATTTTCAGTCACCCTGTATAAAATATTTTCACCATTTACGAAAAATAAAAACCTAATATTTTCTTATCAAATGTGTTAAAGAAATACCTACCTCGATAGCAATATGTTATCGATAAAAATAACCCAATTAATAATTTACCCATACCTACGTAATTATCTTACTTGAAAAATAGAATAAACACGATTTTACGTAATAACAAAGGGTCAACTTTAGATACATTTTTAGACGCGAATAAAACACGAGTATAAATGGGCGAAAAAATACCCGAAACTTTTAGGTACCGAAATAACGATTTTTGCAAACTTATAACGAGCCTAGGTGTATGTGCTTTTAACGAGGTGAAATGAAATCTGAATTTTATTACATTAAACGCCCGCCTAACTAGGTAAATACGTCGTAAAATATGATTTCCGTCTCGCGCCATTTCGTAGGCAATCGCCTATCTCGCCGCATTTATTCGCACCTTCGTATCAGAACTAAGGCCTAGACCGGGAGGGAGCCGGAGGAGGGTAAAAAAATCAAACGATTGTATATTATGAATGGTTAAAGAAAAGAAAACACGAACAAAGACAAATTTTCTCTTCATATTAAAGCGAACATCAATCCTTTCTCGAAGTCTGGCAAAGTAATCGACGGTAATAAAACCAATACGACAAAGACGAGTTGAAGGATTCTTTATATAACGCGGAGGGTTAAAGTTTTAAAGGCCCAAAGGAGAAGAATTTATAGCCGATTGCGAGTGATGATACCTCATCACGAACATGGGCTAACAACGTTTTGAAGAAGAGGTGTACATTATAGATATATACTCACATACAGTCTAGATGAGCATCGGAATGCTATACCAGTCGTCATGGAAACGTGAATCGGCGTCCTAGTCTCCGCAAAAGCAAATCTGCAAATCGATCACTTTTCGTTTGTCGCTTTTTTTCTTCTCCTCTACCCCAAAACCTGAAAATACTTATATCGGAATTTAATATTCCTAAATTTTTCCCAACCAGTCGAATATGTTCTCGTGTACATGGTGTATCCTTTCCTCGCACCCTCTTCGGAGCCCTGATACTTTATACGATACGTCGAGTAGTTATTCAAACATATGGTGTTCGTGTATCGAAAATCGTCGTAGAATAAATATCGGCGGTATAGCTCGAAAATATTCTCTTTTTAAAATCTGACTAAATATAATTTCCTCGAATACGTCGCTGCCTTTACGAATACCAAAAGCCATGTAATGTATTCGTTTGAATTATAATGTCGTAGGTACCTCGCAACCGAGTGGAAATAAAGTGCATTCATTGTATTTTTTTTTCGATCGTATGTCTGAATACATGTACTAACAATAAGTACTTTACTTAGCTTATATATGTACTTCGAATACTGAAAAATTTGCTTGGTCAGTGTTGTCTGGTGGCCTTTTGATTCCACTGGAACTACGATTCTTTCCGCTTGTTCAAGAATCAAATCCTTACTGCGTAATTTAACGTGTGTAATGTTTATTTCCCTTAGCGAAGCCCCATTTTGTACTTTTCTTAATAGAGGGTGTCCTGTCCTTCGTCGTATATAGTAAAGATAAATACTTACTGCGTTTGGTCGTTATAAATGGGGGTTTTTTCATCGTCTTCTTCCTTACTTTTTTTTCCTGCGTATACAAATGTTTTACCGAAGTAATCGATGAATTTATTTTATTATGTGTGTAGACTTTACCAAAGTTTTTTTCCCCAGCCCTTTTAAATCAAAGAGTAAAGTGAGGTATGAATTCTCTGGTTAAGTTGAAATTCCGATGTAATTTATTTGGTTTCAAGTTTGGGATTTAAATCTTTCTTTTTTTGGCGTATTTCAGCGTTTAACCATTCGAAATAAATTTACGCTATGATTTAACTTTGGTTTTAGAATTTGGACCAAGTTCCTGGTACGTCGAGATTCTTAGATTATACTTAGTTTCTTTTTTTCGTTTCGTTTTTTTTTTTTTTTAAAGTAAGAAGACTTTGTGGTTATTTTGTTTATTATGTTTAATTTAAGGCGAGCTGTTGAGCAAGGATGGGGATTTAAAAAAAGAGTTTTTTTTTTGTTGGTAGGCCTTTGATGGTGGTATGTGGAGATTTTAAAATAATGGTCGTTTTGTGACTTGCGACAGCTTTTCATTTATGTAATTACTCCAGTTTCTCTTTTAGTTTTTTGTTCACTATGGTTGCTTTCGTCTGTGAGGCGATTTTTCGATACGATTTTGGGTATAATTTCGACTAATTTAGTAGGTACATTTTTATGCCATTTTATCAATTTGAATAGCTTTTGGGGTATTTGATGCTCTAGTTGTTGGAACAGGCCTAGGTTCAAATTCAATTTTGTGGGTCTAAAAAGGTATTTCTCGGGATTTCAATAAAGTATTTCAAATTCTTTTATCAGTGCTGTAAGCTTAGAATCGAATAAAAAATTTCAAAAAATGAAAATAAATTCTAAGTGCATTGATTTTGATTTATAACTTTTTTTTTGGAATTTTTATAGGCCTTGGCTAACATTTTTTTGGCAAAATCACTTCATAGATCTGGTAAAAATTTTAGATTTTTGATCAATATTTACCCTCCTTCCTATAGGTAAAAGCTCCAAGTTTGAAATTTTAAATTTTTAAAGAAACCACTGAAAATTAAAAAAGTTAACGATTACTTATTTTTTCATTTTTTCAGACATTTATTATGCTTTTCAGTCCCTACCATTAAGCATTTGAACAGAAAGGCTTCAGATGTACGACGGTCGAGAAAAAACCGGTTCAAAAGCATCCAAAAATATTCCCTTCTGAAATTTCAGTTCACTTTTCGAATTTTTGAAAATTCAAACAAGATATCGAAATTCGATCAAAATTGAATAGCTAAAATTTGGTAGCTATGTCCTCCAGTTGACGTGGAAACCATAGAGAGTCTCTCTCTGATTGTCACAAGACTTCGATTTTTAAAAATAACGTGCCCTTAAACCCTCGTAGCCAAAATTTCAGCTGCTCAAGTTGATATTTCGATTTTTGATGAATTTTTGAAACTAAAAAATGACCTTTTCAGCAAAATTGTGATATTTTTGAAAAAAAAACGTGCTTTCTTACCAAACTCTTGATGGAATTTAGATCCATGTCAACATATCGACATTCCAAACCCAAATTTCACCATTTATAGCCATTCTGGGACTTTGAGAGTAATTTTAATTTTCCCTAGTATTTTCGAAATCCTCTATAAGGCAGCCGAATTAATTCGGGTAGATGAAAACAGAGTTAGGTATCGCTTGTTTTCGACAAATTAAAAAGGAAACATTCCTTTAGCTCGATTTCTAGGCGAACAGCTGAATACGAGGAAATTCAAAAGTGTGGTCTGAGGCTTCAGAATGGCTGAAAATCTTCAAATTTTGGTTCAAAAGGTCGATACTTTGTAGAAACTTGAATTTCATCAAAGGTAAAAAAGCACTTTTTCAAAAATATGGCTATTTTTCAATTATCAAAAAATTCGTCAAAAATCCTAAAATCAACTTGGGCAGCTGAAATTTTAGATTTCGGGATTTTAAGGCACGCTCTTTTCAAAAATCAAGGTCTCATTGTAATTAAATGCAGATACTTCAAGGTTCAAGTGGTTCCCTTGTCACTTGTGACATCTTGCAAATCTACATATTAAGCATCTTCAAAAACCATTCTGGAGTCTTCAATGGATTTTTAAACTTTCACAGATAAATTTTGCTGAAAAATAATTACATAATAGTATTTTCCAATACCAAAATGTTTATACATTTTGTCCATTTTACCACATTTTTTCCAATTTTTTATTGAGTTGATGAGCTACCGGCTGTTTTTTTTTAAAAAAAAAAGATAATACGAACTCGACTTTTCTGCCCCTACCCCACCTCCCAAGGAAATCTTGACTACACCACTGGTCAATTTTTATAATTTTTAAACAAACTTTATGACAAATGAAGAAAATGAAGGAATCGTTTCAGAAACGTCATCAAATATTACAAGACTAAGTAAGTATAATAAATCTCAAATTATATTTTGAGCTAAAATCCTTGTTCTATTCCTCACTTTGTTTTTCTCGTAGATTTTTCAAATGAGTCTATTTATGTAAAAGAAATTGTGGTGCCCAAAATGCATCCAAAGGGAGGACTCAGGAGGGCCGTAACCCCCTCTTAAGCTCCCCAAAGAGATTTTTCATCATAAAATGTCTAAAAGAACCACATTTTTTTCTGCTTTTCAAATATAATTTTTCAAAAAAAATTCCCTCGCTTCGCTCGATCTGTAGTTAAATTTATCTGTTTTTTCTTAAACCATAAACATAAGTAGGTACCGATATATATTATAATACTCTCTAAATCTAAATCAGTCAAAGTTGATGAAATTCATACCATTGATTTTTCACTGATCTCTCAGTCAAAAATCACCGATTTTGAATTAAATTTATTTCACTGATTCAAAAAGACAGAATTTTCCAAAACCGACTGATTCAGATTTAGAAAGTACTCTCTCATTTATGAATCAGTGAAAATTATCGAAAATCACTGAGAAGCAGTCAGAATTGCAGTACAGGAGAAAATCAGTGAAAAAATTTTCAATGAAAACAAATCAGTGAGAAAAATCACTGGAAAATCAGTGAAAATTCACTGAAAAGTCAGTAAAATTTTTAAAATTAGCAAAAAAATTAGTAAAAATCTTTGAAAAATCAGCGTAAATTCGCTGAAAATCAGCGAATTTTGCTGATTTTTCCTATGCTGCAATTCTGACTGTTTATCAGTGACTTTTCACTGATTCAGAATGACAGAATACTATCGATTACTTGTTCCAAAAATCCTAACTCAATTTTTTCAATGATTTTTGACTTATTATTCTCCCTGTTTTTCTCCACTCTTTCATTTCGAATCAGTGAAAAATCACTGATAAACAGTCAGAATTGCAGCACAGGAATAATCAGTGAATCGTCGATTTTTCACTGATTATTCAAAGAATTTCACAGCATTTTCTGTGAATTTCATAAATATCACTGAGTTTTTAGTGAATTTTAACTGATTACCAGTGATTTTCTTTCACTGACTTGTTTTCAGTGAAAAAATTTTCACTGATTGATTACTGTGCTGAAATTCTGACTGTTTTTCAGTGATTTTTGATAAATTTCAATGATTCGGAAATGAGTGAGCAATTTAGGTTCTCCCTTACATAATTTCTGGATGGCTTAAAAATGAGTCTTAATAGGTGTAGTTGAAATTCCGACTTACTACGTAATCATAGCTGTCAATTTTTTCACTATTTCATCACTATTTTCAAAAGTATTTTTCGAGGTTTCTGTAAATAAGCGTAGAAAATAGAAATACCTTTTTTCGTATAGTCCCAAGTTAGGATAAATTTAACCATCAAATGTATCCATTTTCGAAAGTTTTATTTCCATCAAAATAAATACCCACCCACGTACACTTATAGTATTTCTGAAACGAAAATCCACCAAAAAAGTTACCTTTTGTCAGTACGAATCCATATAGAGGTACCACAATGAAAGGTGTAAACAATATTTTGTAAATATTTTACGAGCAAACACTCGATAGATACGACATGCCACGCATATCGAACCAAAAATAAACAATTTTATTCGTTTCTTGTTCTTAAAGCAGACAATCAATCTTATAAATATAGTTATTCGAGATATTGCTGTGTAGAATATACCGCCGCGCGCCGTAATAATTTATCCATTTGCTGGCGTATTTTTCTCAGCATTAAATTCCGACAATGAACGCGGCTATAGGTATGAAAATGGAAACAAATTTACTGATTAATTCATTTCGCGAATTTCGATTACGGATGAGTAATTTTACTCGTACAAATACAAATTCCGAGTTGATTTCATTGTTATGCGGCAAAATATTCGACGTGGGAACGTCGATGGAAATTCGATGAATTTTCATAAGCAGATAGGCAGCTACGGGTACCTGAGTCGTGAATACGGACCGGAGAAAAATATAATTTGCCAGAGGTGTAGTCTAATTTCATTTAAAATGAGGTATCGCGAATAACATAACCAGCGTGATACTATCTTTAAAAGTAATCTTTTATTGTAGGCTAGGCCGTATTACTTAAACTTTTCCAAATGCTCGCGCGTGCAAAAATTATTGTAACATTGTAAATCCGACAGTTGCTGGCTTGCACGCAATTTTTTTTCCTAAAACGAAAAACGAATTAAATAACAATAGATGGCAGCGAATGGGTCGACGCTGGCGTCTGCGTCTCCCTCGGCGTGTTATTAATTTTTCATAAAATTATTTAACGTGTATACTACAACACGGTTCGTAGTAGGTATGAGGAAGACCCTGAGCGGGGGAGGGGTGCGGAGACTCGTCGGTGGCGGTTTCAATTCGCATTAATTAATTTTTTCTGCGGTTTCCGTTAAAGTGGGTAAAAAAATTGATTCGTCGTCCAATTAAAACGTCAGAATATCGTTTTTAAAAATGGCACAGAGAGAAAAAAATAAAAGTATACATTTCATCGAGTAAAATATTAGCGCGCGGTTGTAATGACGCCACTAAAAAGCTTAATATTACAAGCGTCGTTTTCGAACGTCCATAAATAATGCATTTTTGTCGTAGAGTTGTTCGCTATAGCGAGTATTAGGTAAGGGCGTTTAGTGTTCGTACTTCGTTGTTAGTTTAAGTTAAAAGGGTAAAAACAGACAAATACTAAACGAGGGCGTTATAGCTCAGTCGCTATTAACTTAGAAAACGAAGAAGGGTTGAGTAATGCTTTAGGGTTTTATAAGTCGTCTCTGCGTTAGGTTATAAGATGAGACTGCTCTAACACGTGGTGATTATCGTGCCTTGTCGCGCGTCTTTGACGTGCTAATTAAAAAACCATGTAGACGAGTGAATGGCATTTTGTACGGAATACGACGAGTATGTTGAAAAATGAAAATTCAACGTGTATTGTATTTTCCGTATGGTTTACGAAATCAAATCATTTGCGACGAGTTTATTACGTTATGAAATTCGTTTCGGATTCCCGATTACGTACCCTAAAGCGTCGTCGATAATAATCCAGTGGGTAGTGTTAATTTCAACGTTGCGTTCTGGCGTAGTCAATTAAAAAGATACATACGTTTTGAAAATGTTTTAACCGATTTCCAGATGTGCTGTGATTTCGAAAACCATTTCCTCGGTGTGGTGTTGGATGATGATGATCGGTGGGGTTTTTTGGGTTAATTATGGGTTATGGGTAGTCGTGCAGTCATTTTATGTGTTTATTTGAATATTTTGGTTGTTTTTGATCCTTTTTTACACTGTGGTTGTGATATTGGTTTCGAAAATATTTATTAACGAGGAAGTGAGGACCAAAACTTGACTACCTCCTGCCCTCTGCATAAGATATTGGTTGAGAAAATTGAAAGGAAGTTTAGAAATTTGTCAATCAAAAATCACAAAAAAATTATTTCGAATCGAAAAACTGGTTTAAATTGAAAAAAAATTGATTTATAAGGGAACCTGAGGCAGAATGCATCACCCTAGATCAAATAGTCTGCCAAATCTATTCAAATTGGTCAAATCGTTTGACTTTTGCAACAAATTGAAGCTCAAGCATTTTCTATTTTTCTGATTGAAAAAAATCCAACTTTGGTACATACCTCAACCCTACAGAATTTTTTGAAATTTTTTTCACTTTTTTCGCATCGATTAAAAATTATGAATTTTTTTGCTAAATTTACTCAAAATCACGCAGAAAATTTTTTTCAATCATGTTACAGACAGCAATGGACAAATTTGCATCCTGCCCCAGGTTCCCTTACGACAATAGAAAAACTGGTTTGAATCGAAAAAGTTGGCCTGATAATCGAAAAACCTGTTTTGAATTTGAATCGAGGAAATTGAAAGTTGAAATCGGAAATATTTTGCATGCAGAAAATCGATATTATAATTCAAAAAACTGGTTTGAATCGAGCAACTAAAATTAAAAATTAAAAAAAAACAATTTAATTTCAAAATCTATCTTGAAAATCAATAAGCAACTTATTCTTGGAAATGGAGAAAAACGGAATTAATCGAAAAATTGTACAGTCTTATCCAATATTCAGAAAAAATCTTGAATTTTAATCGAAAAAATTTGAAATTTAAATTAAAATTTGAAAAAATATTTGAAATTACATTGGTAAAAAAATATGAAAATTGAAAAAACCTGTTTACTTAAATAAAAAGAATTGAAAGATGAAACTTAGAATTAAAAACCCATTCTGAATCGAGGAAATTGAAATAGCAGATGGAAATAAATTTAAATCGCATAATTAATCTTGATACCTAATAATAAAATAAGAATTGTTTTGATTTGGCATAAATTGGAACTGAATAATGGAAATTTTAAAAAAATCAGAAGGGGAAATCAAAGAATTGATTTTGACCAAGAAAATTAAATTTCGAAGTCAAATTTCCGTTTAAATCGAAAAATTGAATTAAAAAATCAAGAGACTATTATGAATATGAATCGAGAAAATTGAAAATTGAAATCAAATGACTTGTTTTCAATTGAGAAAATTAAAAGAAAAATTGTAAGAATTATCCGAATCAAAAAATTAATCTTGGCAGTTGTTAATCGTTTTTCATCGAGATATTTTAAAGTAAAAATTGAAAAACTAGTTTGAATCGGAAAAATTCAATTTAAAAATCGAATAGGTAGTTTTGAGTTGAGGAAATTGAAGGCGAAAATTTGAAAACTGGTTTGAATTTCAATTTGAATCCAGAAAAAGTAAGGTAAAAATCAAAAAACAGGATTGAACTAACGGTAAAAAAATTGAAAATTAACATCTAAAAATCGGTTTGAATTGAAAAAATTAAACCTAGGAATTAAAAACAGTATACAGGGTGTCCGGTGAGTGGTCTTCCATACTTCATTTCATTAAAAAAAAAATAGTTGAACATGTTGCATATCTTGAATATTGAAGGGGCAAATGTTTCCAAAAAAATCCACGTAAAATTTTTTTAATCATGGGAATGGATAGTACTTCGAAAACTGAACAAATTTTCTTCTTATAATTTTTTGCATAACTTTGAAATTGAAGGGGCGACAAAAAATTTGTTCTAAAAAAGATCTAAAAAGATTAACTAATCAAGTGAGTGGATAGTACCCACATTGAAAACTGTAAAAATTTTGTTCTGAAAACTTTTTGCCTGGGATCAAAAATAAAGGGGCTAGAGATCATTAAAAATTGAGAAAATTTGAAATTTTTTTGCACCCCACTTATTTTGAATGTCCCGTAGCCCCTTCATTTTCGATTTTAGGCAAAAAGTCTCCGGAACAAAATTTTTCCCGATTTCAACATACTATCCATTCTTTTGATTAGTTTATTTTTTTAGAATTTTTCTGAACAATTTTTTTACACCCCTTCAATTTTAAAGTTGGACAAAAAATCACGAGATGAGAATTTGTTCAGTTTTCAAAGTACCTACTGTCGATTCCCATGGTTGAAAAAATGTTGTTCGTGATTTTTTTGGAACAGCATTAGCCCCTTCAATTTTCAAGATAGGCTATATGTTTATCTGAAGTGTTTTATTAGTAGTACCTGGGTATATCCAGAAATTAGGTATAGCAGACTCAAACACCCTGATGGAAGATAAAAAAAAAAAAAAAAAATGGTTTGGATTTGAATCTAGAAAATTGAAGATGAGTAGTAAATAAAAAACAGTTTTGAAAAATTGAAGGTAAAAAAAATTGGTTTAAATTTGTATCAAGAAAATTGAAAAAGAAACCAAGAAACTGGTTTGAATAAAAGAAAATTAAGAATGAAATCTAAAAACTGGTTTGAATCACAAAAATTAAACTTGAAAATTAAAAATAGTTTTGATTTTGAACCAAGAAAATGGAAGATGAAAATCAAAAATTGTTGTTTCTGATCGTTTTTTTGAAGAACGACGAAAAACGACCATTTTTCAATCCTGTAAAATGGTCGTTTTTGATTGTTTCTTAAAAAACGACAAGAAACGACGATTTTCAAACATTGCAAAATGGTCGTTTATTCTGGTCATTTCCTACAAAACTACTAGAAACAACAACTTTCAAACATGGTAAAATTGTCAGTTCTGGTCATTTCTTAAATAATAACGAAAAGTGACCATTTTCCAATCCTGTAAAATGGTCGTTTCTGGCCCTTTCATAAAAAACGACGAAAAACAATAATTTTTCAAATTTTTTGAATGGTTGTTTCTGATCATTTCATAAAAATCTACGAAAAATTATCACTTTCTAAAACACTACCTACATATTTACATATACTTAATGTTCGTTTCTGGTAGTTTCTTAAAGAACCACGAAAAACGACCATAAAATGTGGTTTAAAAAAATTAATTCTCAAAGAAAAAAAATTAGATATTCAAATTTTTTAGTAGGTATACCAACCTACTCGTATATTGGGGTATGTTGCCATTGCTTATACAACATTCGAGTGGAAATAAAAAAAAAACAACAGGTTGAATTGAAAAGATCGAGACTGAAAATTAAAAAATCAACTATGTACTAGAATAGAGAAAATTGAATCTGAAAATTAAGAACTCAATTTGAATGCAGGATGATAAATCTGTAAATCAAAACCAAGTTTAAATCTAGATAATTGAAATCGAAAAATTAAATTCAAAACTCAAAATCATGACACGAATAAATTCTCCAAAAATAATTACTATAAAATCAGAAACTGTAAAAATAAATAATTTGATTAAGTATAAGCAGGTATTTTATTTAACTAATGCGATTTTTAATTTTTTTTTTAAATTTACTTCCATTTTTCAAAGTAAAATAATACTGAAGACAAAAAAAAATTAAAAATAACAGTTTTTGAAACCAATATCTCAAAATCGAAAACCGGTCCTGTAATCAAAGCGATTGAATATCCAGATCCACCCACCCCTATTTGTTAATTAGGTCTCTGAATATCTAATTAGTATTTCACAATTCAATTTCATCGTCGAAAATCTACTTCGTTGGGATGTTTGCTGCATAGGTTTAGGTACATACCCAAAAACTTTATTGGAAATCATTTCAATAAGAATTATTTAAACCCAACTCCGATGAAATTGTTACCAAATTTTAGGTACTTGTACGAGTTTGATTTTAAATCTAAAGGTAAGCCATTGTTTGCCAACGTGGTATAGTAAGTTAACCTCCCTACACGACGCTGGTTTACAGCTAGTAAAAGCATTTGTTACTTCATTAAGTTTTAATTAATTTCGAAAATTAAAACCGTACCGTATAATTTCGAGCTTCTTAAATATCAAAAGAGTTTATTGTTATCGAAAACTAACTCAAAGTTACGTCTTGAAAACGTAAGCAACCGAAAATTGTTCCATTTAATTAGGTACCTATTTCTAAATTGTGTTGGTTCGACTTCAATTTTAAAGCGGTTTGACAATTTTCCTACACATGTACCTACTTCATTTACTCCCAAGTTTCGACGCTTTGAATTATTACTTATGAAATATCGCGGTCCTTTTCAAATTTATTATTTTCACATGGTAACAAAATATACTCAAACTCGCTCATATTAAATAAAAAATTACGTAAAATAAACTTTTTACGACTAATGTAATTGTAGACTCTCGCATAGACTATGATTTACGAATTTAACATTTTAAAATTATTAAAATGCAAATTTGTCATAAATTCATTTACTCACTGGCGGGAATTGTATCTGCTTACTCGTATTTAACGTTACAGTGCTTTATAATTGCTCGTAGCCTATAAAAAAAAACGAATATAAAAGGAACCTTTTTCCATGACCTAAAAAAGTACATCTATCGGAGTGAAATTTTTACAAATAAATTTCAAATAAAAACTTTTCTCGGATAGGTATAAAAATTTGGCGGCAAAAAAGAAACGAAGATTTAATCCTCGAGGGTAATCAAAAATGAGGGTGCATTTCAAAGAATTTTGTTATTCCCGCAAGATACCAAACACCTTTTTCTCGTTCGGTTTACTTATCAGTGGTAATTTTTATTTGCAAATACACACGCACAATGGCGAAAAGAAAAAAAATGAATGATGAAGGGGAGGAAAAAACTTTGTTGATATTGAATCTCATATTCATCTTTCTCGGGGAAATGGCGAATTCATGATACTTTTATACCGTGCAAGTTGATATCATTAATTCAAAACTTTTATCCGAATGAATTTGAATAATGAAACTTGTTATGGAAGTACAAGCCAGTCAGACGAATTATCGTAACGAGATTCGTTTAGTTTATTGACTTTTTTTTTCCTGATCTTCATTATGAATATTTTTTTCAACATTTCAATACAACTTTGGAAAAGGTTAGGAAAAAAATGAGCCAGTAAAATAGAAACGATAATGTCTTCTTCGATATTATTTATTGATTTATTCGACGGAGAAATTCAAGGGAAGCGTAACGCAACGTAAATAATTCTCGAGGGATTTTAAAATTATAATCGTTTACTAAGAGCAGTTGACATTTGTTTTTTGTTTTGTTTCCAAGAAGCAGGTATGTTTTACATGGATATTTATGTGTGTTTTAGTATTTGAATATGGGGATTTGGCTGGGTAGTCGGATAGGTACAACATTACAGGGTAATAAAGTGGGATGCCTTGTTCGGTGTATGAAAAGTTATGTACTTTCGAATGCTCGGTGTCGTGTTCGTATTAAATAATTGTATCGTCGAGGAAAAAAATTTCTCTTCGCGTATTTAGCGAATTTATCCACCTTAAGAATTGCCATACCGAGATTCAGCGGGGTTGTATCCAGGATAAGTCGTTTAATTTGTATTTATGTTATGTTACCTACGTTGTTAGTTTGTGTAAAATATACCGAATAATTTTTCAATGTGCTTGCAGTTGAATTTTCCGTTATTTTTTTCATTCATTTATTCCAATAAAGTTGAGAAAAATGACATCAATTGTAAAAAATATTATCTTTGGCCTTGCTTTCTAGTATAAGGGTAATTTAGTATATTGCTTCAGTGGAAAATATTACAAAAATAGGTATCAATGAAATAATATTCAAACTTATTTTTTTTGATGTACCGTGGAGTGGGGTAATTCTGGACTGGTGGGGTAATTCGGGACACCTTGTTTTTTTTTTCGTTTTCGTGCATTAGCGCTCCAACCGTTTGTTCTACGAACTTGGCGATGGTCGCAATCGATAGAGGAGGTTCAGATCTATACAGTACGACCTAAGAATGGATGATTCTAGCTTGCTTTTAAGATCTATGGAATTTTGTTGATAATAAATTTTCATTGCAATTTTTCTAACTCGGAATTTACTTTATTTGGATCAAAAATTTTTCATACATTTTGGAAGAAATCAAGTATGTACATTTGTTCGCCTAACATTCCCATAACTTTTGGTGAAAAAATCAGACTGATCGACCTATAATTTTCGATTTTACAGTGGTTTTTCCAAAAAAAAACATGGTTAAAACATACAAACGAAAAGCTGGATGTGAAGGAAGATAGTATTATAGTGCCGATTCTCTTCAAAAAGCAGTTGCGGCGGTTAAAAATAAACGATGTTCGGTTCGTTAGGCGGCATAAAAATTCAAAGTACCTCGGTCAACGATTCATAAAAATTTGGATAATGGTGAGTGAGCGTGATCAACATTCCCCGGATGAAGTGGAAGAAAATCATGCAAGGAGTGAGGAGGAAAGCAACGAGGAAAGTGGGGATGAGGAAAGCGGTGATGAGGAAAGCAGGGGTGAAGGGAGTGGAAGGATGGAGAGCGAGGAGATGGAACTTGTGAAGGATAATTTTTATTCTATAAAATTTTGTACAAAAGAAGATAACCGTGAACGAATTTACGTAGGGAAACTAATCGATTCAAAAAAAGATGAAGTAAAATTCTAAAATTTTCGTTTTTACGTCACAAGTCTTCGGCTAAAGATAATTTTTTTGTATATCCGAATATCGAAGACGTATGTTTTGTTTAAAAAAATCAAAATTTTGAAAGGAATGTACCTGAGCAGTTTGCGACGTGGCGTTTTTAAATTTTTTAATGTTGGCGAATGACGATGTACATTTTAATTAGAATTTTAACTAAAATGTTATTTTTTGACTATTAATATATGTTGTGTGTGATTTGTACTTTTTTTTCTTCATTTTTATTTTAAAAATAACCCATTTTTATTGAAAAAAATGGGGTGTCCAAAATTACCCCGCCAGGTGGGGTAATACTGGACACTTTTTGATCCGACATCATTCGAACTATGAGCATGGCAAAAATGATTCAATGATGTAACCTTATTATGGAAGTATAGAACTACCTTGGTAAAAAATTTCAGCCCTATACCATCCTCTGGGGGAAAGTTATACATAAAAAACATCAAAAAACGTCCAGAATTACCCCACTCCACGGTATGTAAATTTTTGTTTTTTTTTTGGCACAGACATTATAATTCCTTTTTTGACTCTCATCTGCAGATAAATGGATGTAATTTTTTTTAAAAAAGGAGCTTGACTTTTTTTTGTGCCTATTTGACCTTGACTAGTCAATTTTAAATTAAATCTTTGATTTTTTTTTAATATACACCAAAGGTTACATGATGACTCAGTGGTGGTATCCTAAATTTTTTCCGGGTGTAACAAAACCAAGATTTTTGGGGGGGGGGAATCTGGACGTTTTCCGGGTGTATCAAAAATTTTCAAGATTTTGTAACCCTACCAAGAAAGGTCAGTAATGTAAAAAAAAAAAAAGCGTTCAACTGTTTTCGGTCTAAAATTTAGCGCTGATTTAAACTCCATTACACTACATTTAAAACTAAAAAAAAGAGTGATCAAAACAAAAAAAATATTATTTTTACAATTTAATGAGTAATTTTCATAGTATTTTTCGCGCTGATCACGAGAAAAATAATTTTAAAAATCCAGCACGTCAGGATTTTTCATAATATTGGAATTTTTTGTTAAAAATTTGATTTACATTTTTTAAAGTGAATTTTGACTCTTAAGACTGTACTTTAGCTTCCAAAAATCGCAGAAAATTTTCTGGGAAAAAAGAGGGTCCTACGAAAAAAATGAATGAAACATAATTTTAGGGCGTAAAATTTTCTTTCTGTGAAGTCCAATTAGTTTTTTCTCAGGAGACTTAATTTTTGAGATATTTTCAATTTTTAAAAAAAGTTGAACTTTGAACTTCTAACTAAAACACCTCGAATGCTAAGCCTCCTAAATTGGACTCTACAGAAAGGAAATTTTACGCTCTTTACTTTATGTTCCATTCATTTTTTTCGTGGACCCTTTCTTTTCTTAGAAAATCGACTTTAAATGTCAAAATTCACTTTAAAAATGTAAATCAAATTTTTAACAAAAAATTCCCATATTATGAAAAATCCTGGCGTGCTGGAATTTTTAAAT
Source organism: Pseudococcus viburni (assembly GCA_033439095.1). Taxonomy (NCBI): domain Eukaryota; kingdom Metazoa; phylum Arthropoda; class Insecta; order Hemiptera; family Pseudococcidae; genus Pseudococcus; species Pseudococcus viburni. Next base: position 390,372 of record JAVBJF010000292.1, on the reverse strand, counting down.
TATTTTTCTCGTGATTAGCGCGAAAAATACTATAATAATCATTCATTAAACTTCAAACAGCATTTTCAAAGTCAACCTGTGTTATCCTCAATACAACAGAATGATTTCTTTTCATCTGAATATATTTCCTACTTTACGTAGAAAAATGTTTTTATAGTATTAAATAATTATGTATTTGAAAAAAAAAATTGCGTGTAAATTGTAAGAAATTGAAAATTTTCCGGGTGTAGCAATCTTTTTTCATATGTAGGAAACTATTTTTCCGGGTATAGCGAGCTGTTTCTGGGTGTAGCGTCGTGCTACACCTGCTATACAAAGGTTGCCACCCCTGTGATCACTTTTATACTGAATAAGCCTTCTTTTTCAAAACTAAATATCCGAAAGTGATTTTATTCAAATTGAGAATTTAGCTGTCAATAAAATGAATATTATTCAGTCTAAATTGGCCATTGAAGTGATATTATTACTGTTAGGTCCTCAATTTTTCAATTTTTGAAGTGCAAAAAATGAAAATATGATGACAAATAAGTCGTTTGATTGAACCGATCTTGTGAGCGGCGCTTTTGATTGGTTGAGTGTAACATTCTTAGTGCGATGTCAAATTGAAATTTTTTTCAAATTTCAATCTCGGGAAAAAAATTTTTGCCAAAATTTTAATTTTTTCACGTTTTGTATTTTTTGTACTCTCAAAATTTTCACTCGTAATTTTTTTCTACTTATTTGGACCAAATTTTTACACATATTTTTTTACATCATTGAAAATTTATTTCTTCATTGTCAAAATTTCTACATGTAATTTTTTTATGATTTTGAATTTTTCCTTCTCTATCAAAATTTTTATTCGTGTGTTTTATGTACTTTGTGTTGAAATTTTCTTAATTTTCATATCAATCCGAGTATTTTTTTTAAACTTGAGAATTCTTTCTTTCTCCGTTACTATACAAATATTTTTAAATTTATTATTTGATTTTTTTTAAATTTAAAAAGTGTGTTTTTTTCTGCTTTAAAATTTTCACACTTTTTTCAAATTTGAAATAAATAATAATGTCTTGTGTGTAAGTAGTCAGTGCAGCATCAGAAAGGTATTTAAATTTCAAATAAAAATTTTAATAGATACAGAAAGAAAACCATTTCAACTTTGGAAAAAATAGGTATAAAAAATGAAAATTTTAACGAAAAGAAAACTAGAGTTTGAAAAATCATGCTTCGTGTGAAAATTTCACTATTGAGAAAAAATTGAAGTGAAAATTTTAATAGAAAAACAAAATACAAATACAAATGTTGACGAAGTAACGTCACAAGCAATGCATTATTTTATTTCGTTGTTAATACGCGAATTTAGTTTCTCTGATGTGTTTTTTTTTTAGAAATCCTTCTTTTGAAATTTTTATTGAAGATTTTAAATTTCGTCAATTTTGTTTTAATCACAACGAATTCCTCATCTCTATGTTACAGATTATAATTCGAAAAAACGCAGCAAAAAGTCGACGCCGACGAAATCGCTACCAAGTCTGAACAGTCACAATAACAGCATACCTACACCTCCGCCTATACTATCAACATCTGGTATACCTGCGTCCACCCCCTCGCCCACCGATACGGCTGCATTGCAGCATTCCCTGATGGCCGGAAATTTCGCCGAAAGTGATGGACATTCTTCAGATAGCGAACGAAAACGCAAAAAAGCCCGAACCACGTTTACCGGTAGACAAATATTCGAGTTAGAAAAACAATTCGAGCTGAAGAAATATTTATCTTCTTCGGAAAGGTCCGAAATGGCGAAAATGTTGGGCGTTACGGAGACACAGGTACGTTTCAAATATTCCTTGTACTAAATTATCATTATGTAGGGCTATTTAGGTCGCATGTGTAGAATTTGGAAACTGATACGCTATGGAGTACACATATGTGAGATGTATGTTTAAATACAGGGTGTCTGGTGTTCTGGTAAGTGGATATCCACTCTGCAAGATTTGGATATGGTCGAGTATCAGTACTATAAATTTTGAGGCAAACTTGTTGCATGCTTTTAAATTGAAGGAAGAATCGTAACGTGTTTGGTAGGTGCAGGTTGCATCGTTTTGCATTTTTTTTTCTAAAATTGAATTGAGAAGGAGATTAGAAAGTTGTGCCTAGATCTTTAAAAAAAAGTCACCCATCCCTTGCTGACTCAATTTTTAAAATTTAACTATACTGATATTCAAAAAATTATGAAAATTTTTGCCAAAAATAGTTTGAATAAAGGTCGATGTTTTTTCTCGAAAATGTCATTGTGTCCACTTTTCATGTTTACCTCAATTTTCTGGAGGGCTTAAAAAAAAGTACTTTTTTAGTGTTTTTTTAAAATGTTCTAAACATTTTTTTTGAATAAATTTGATTAAAAAAAATTGGAATGATTTTAATACCTATGAATATTTTTACCCAAAAAAATTATCGACAATAATTTCCCATCATTTCCTCAGTTTGGAAAAAACACATAAAATGAAATTTTCCTCAATTAAAAAATTGGCCTGCATGGGAGATAACGATAGAAAATCAGGATCAATGACTTTTCTTATTAAAAGTAGAGGTATGGATGCTGAAATCCAAAATCATTTTTTCAAAAATAATTGTTAAAAATTTTTAGAGGAAATAAAAATCTAAAAAACGTGATTTTCCTGAGTACCCCTGAAAAATTGGATTAAGATGAAAAAAAGGTACTAAGTATAGGCATTTTTGGGTAAAAACATCTATCATACCATTTTTGGCAAAAATTTTAAAAAAATTATTTTTGAATATTATCTTAAATCAAGTTTTAGGGCCAGTTAGACAGGTTAAGGGTTGAACCAAGGAGAGGGAGTGAATTTTTGGCAAATAATTAAAATTTTCTTGAACATCGTTAATTTTTATCAAAATGTGATTTTTTTTGGAAAAGTAAATGTAAAATTGATGACCAGAAATCAAATTTCATCATTTCTAGCAATACTGGGGCTTTCATCAGCAAAGTTTTGATTTTCTGTGGTATTTTCAAATTTATTCAGAAGACTTGAAAATTGAATTTTTTGTATATCTTGCTGAAAATCGTACTGCTCCCTCTTTTTGAATAATTCAGCTTAAAAAATCATATTTATCACGATTTTCAAGCAGATGCTTTTGTGGTTTTACTTATACCCTCTCCTTTTCCATTAAATGTCCAAGAGGTCAAGTCGAAAGCAGATCAAAAAAATTTTGGGTGTCCGAGTCAATTTTCAGGTTTTTAGAGAAATTAAAAAATTCTTCCTGAAAGAATCGAAATTTCACTATAGAGGCGTCAAGAATTCCTGAAAACTGTAAAATTCATTTTTAACAGGTCGACATTAGATAGAAACCTGATTTTTAACAATTTTATCGAAAATATGATTTTGAAAAAAATATGAAATTTTCCCTGAAAAATGACGATTTTCAAATTCCAAAAAAATCAAAAAAATCAACTTCAGCACCTGAAATTTTGATTTCAAAAGGTTAAAGATGAATAGTTAGACAATGAGTTCATATATCTAAATTTTTTTATTGTGATATTCATCTACAGTACTCAATTCTCTGGGGTGGACATCTGTTCACGAACACATTTCACACATATACCTTGTCGACATCGAATTAACTGAAAATAGTTGCAGATTATCACATCGAAATTGATATAGTTTAATGCTATACCATCCAAATCGAATCAAAACTGAAAAAAATTGACGTGCCTTCCGCGTTGCGATAATCCGAGAAAATTATAATTTACCAAACTACCTTTACAATGAATAATTCAAATCGAATCGGTATAAAATTGTAGATAGGCAATGTTCGCAGAAAATTGGCTATCATTTTTCCTAATCTGTTGAAAATAGTAGCAGAAATGTTTCATTCGGCATTGTAACTACGCATTAATGTTTTCAATTTTAGTATGTATTTGAGTTGATGAGGAACTACAAGCATGATGAAATAGCATGTATACCTACTACGTCTATTTTTAAAATAAACATGTGAAACAAATTTTTTCCTGGTGAATCACCTGTTGAAAACCGTTCCATGTGATTTTTAAAAGCTTAATCATCATTTCACATTAGGTACTCAATGGCCAGAAAAAATATAAGAAAGAAAATTGTGTACGAATGATAGCATATTTCGTGGGCTTATCTGCCTATTTGTAAAATATCTAAATATATCGAATTTGTAAAAGATACTTATCGTGGTTTTGTTGATGAAGGGTTTCTTTCTGATTATTTTGCCTAATAGTAGAGTAAAAAAATTGATAGAATTAACAAATGTGAAAATCTGAATTTTCAATGTTTCAAAGCCCTTTTTTAAAAATCTTTCAAGTGGATTTTGCCCAACTTTTAAACCCCCTTGTATGATTGCCAGACTCGTCTTCATTTATGGGAACCTTACCAAATGTCAGATTCCGATCCTTATCGTAGTTCAACTTTATGTAGAATTGCTGCGTGACCTGAAATGTATTTTTCAAGAGTTGAAAAAGGGGCGAAAATAATTTGGAAAAATTTCACTCATCATTATAAATTTAAAAACTGAAATTTTTTATTCGTTGGTATTGAAAGAAGTAACACAGTTTTCCCTTTAGGGTAAAAACTTCAGATCACGGATATGGTCAAGTGTACTTACTTTAGAGATGAGGCAACAGAGACAAAGCTTTATAACTTTTTTTTTCAAATGTCAGTGAAACTACATATTTTTTCCAGTTTTTTTCTTATTGTTTTTATTTTTTTTTTTCAAGACATATCCTACATTATAAATTTTCCATTAAAATGTCAATGCACTAAAATAATTTTTTCAATTTTTATCTTATTTTTTCAATATTTTAAAATAGTTTTTTCATTTTTTTTAAATTTTAAAATTTTCCCCAAAACGTACTCTACTTTATAACTTTATATAGGGTGTTCCATGAATCTTCTGCCAAACATTTTTTTAGGGATATAACCGGGTACCACTTTTTAAATAACTTGAGATGAACAGGTTGCCTATTTTGAACAGGGCTGTAATAACGGTGACGGAACGGAACGGACAATTTTGTCATTTTGAGAACGGAACGCAACAGAACGGAACGGAACGGATCAATTTATGTTACCGTTCCGTTACATTACATTGTTTTTTTTTCACTTTTCTAATGCTGGAAAATTGCTCCTATCCTCGGGAACGGCAAATTTTCGAGCTCTGATTTTCGAGAGAGAACAATTTTTGGTGGGAAAATCAACAAAAAGCAAAGAAAATAGCTGAAAATTGGTGTGAAAATGCAAATTTTGGATTTTCAGAATCAGCACCCCAAAAATCCCAAAATTTAAATTGGTTAAAAAACCGCAAACCAGATGAGAAATGATTCAACTAAAAATTTTTTTTCAAAAGTGCTGAATTTTTTAGTGAATTTTGCTCAAAAAAATGAGGTAGAAGAGAACGGAACGGAACAAAACAACTTAACTAGGAACGGGACCAGAACGGAAATGAGTCTGGAACGGATACCGGAACGGGGACGGAACGGAACGCGATCCGTTATTACAGCCCTGATTTTGAAAATTGCGGGGGCAAATTCTGCTTCTAAAAAAATCACGTTAAAATTTTTTCAACTATGGGAATGGATAATACTTTGAAAACTGAAAAATTTTCATTTTATGACTTTTTGCCTATTTTGAAAATTGAAGGGGCTATAACAGAAATTGTTCAAAAAAATTCTAAAAAATTAACTGATCAAGGGGATGAATATTACGTTGAAAACTGGAGAAATTTTGTTCTCTAGACTTTTTGCCTAACATCGAAAATGAAGGGGCTAAATGTCATTAAAAATTGAGAAAATTGAAATTTTTCTTAAGCTCATCCATCTATTTTGATTAACCCGTAGCCCCTTCATGTTCGATGTTAGGCAAAAAGTCTATAGAACAAAATTTTTTTAGTTTTCAACGTATTATCCATCCCCTTGATCAGTTAATTTTTTTGAGAATTTTTTTAAACAATTTCTTTTGTAGCTTCTTTAACTTTAAGATACGCAAAAAGTCATAAAGTGAAAATTTGCTCAGATTTCAAAGTACTATCCATTCCTTTTTTTGACGTGATTTTTTTAGAAGCAGCATTTGCCTCTTCAATTTTCAAAAGAGGCAACATGTTCATCTCAAGTTTTTTTTAGAGGTACTCGGTTATATCTAAAAAAATGTTTGGCAGACGATTCATGGAACACCCTGTATTATCTATAATGTCAATGCACTTGAATTTTTTTCATTTTTTTTCTTATTTCAACATTTTTAAATACTTTAACTATTTTTTATTATTTTAAAAAAATATATCTACTTACCATATTTTATTTTTAAAATAAAATGTATCTTAAACATTTTTATATTACGTCACAATTTAGAGAGACAGTGTAGCCAATATTGCCAATTTAGTTTTTTTTTTAAAGTTTTTTTCAAGTTTTTCCAAAATGTCTTGATCTAATAAAAACTGGGTACACTTTTCAAATTTACCCCCCCCCCCCCGCCCAAAGACACATCCATATCAAATTAACGTTCTTGTTTCAGAAGAAGGGGAGGTGGTGTATTCATTCCATAAAATGAAGAAACTTATTTTCTGATTTTACGTGTATTTATTCTAATAATTTGACGGTTCTACTCTTCTGTGATTAATTTGCCCCTTCAATTTCCAAGCCATCAATTAGAACAACAGTGATCCTAATATGGTTGCATAACCTACATATCATTCGGGTACAAATATTTATTCAAAATTCATAGAAACACTATCGATAGCAAAGGTCAACACGGTACAAAATTTGAAAAATTTTCGTGAAAAGGTCAACTGCATAAAATACTTCCATTTTTTCCTCAAAAACATCGATTAATAAATTCACAACGTTAACTCGTTTACTCATAATTGTTTTTTCCCTGAAAGCTCAGATGAAATAAAATTTCGCGCCGAAGTAGCCTATACATACAGAATAGAAAATATACTATATAGGAAAATGTAACACTAATGAAACAACTTTGGTCGTAGATACACGTTGAAAATGATAAATGTCACGAAAAACAGAGAGACAGAGAGGCAGAGCGAGAGAGAGAGAAAGGAAAAAGCGAAGCGAAAATTATACCCAGATTACGGTATCGTGCGGGATAGTTTCAAGTGTAAAATGGTAGTTTTCAAACTAAAGTCGGTATAAATTATAACGTTAAAGAGAAGGATTATACACTGTCTGTTAGAGTTGTACGCAATCAAGAAGACGAACGGAAACGAGATATATGGCCAAGGGAGTTGAAAGGACGAGTGCCTTAATAATGGACGGGAGGCATGGAAAGTTGAAATCATTAACGCTGGAATCCATGTGACGTTATGGAAGTCAGGAGAGACGACTTGTTACTATATAGAATGTTGGCTCGTTTGGGAGGGTGATAATGAGACAAACCGTGGCGCTACACCATCTTCGAGGGATTAAATTATTTCCTGCTTAGTTCTGCTAACAATTATAAACGTTATGACATTTCGAAATCGTCCGGCTTTTGTATGGAGTATACGTAGGAAAGGCAAACCCCGAGTTTTGATATTTTAAAAGCGCAAGGATAGCGGTATAATTATTCTGTTCGAGAATTATTGTGTGCTAGTCTTCGCTGTGCTAATGCGGAAGAAAATAAACGTAGTATTTGAATAAGTCGATGTCGCGAAGATGAAGTTTAATTAATATTTATAACGCGAATGCTGGATGGAGAAATGGTTATACTTTTGTGTTACGGTTTATTATCGAAAGTTCAACTTTGCAGAGAAATGCATATTAGAATGGATTATTTTTTGTCGTATCGCGTTGCAAAGTCCGGAAAATAGGTAATTGATATAAGTATAGAGGTGCATGTGCTAAGTGTATTATTTTAAATCCAATTTACAACGAAATATTATATCATTCAATGTCGTTTGGGTTCGGTTTCGTGTTTGCGATCGATTGTCGAGGTTTAGAATTTATAATGTTAATAACAATCCTACTGAACGACAGTTTTCGCCTAAACTGCCAAATTAAAATAAATTAAATCATACCAATTCGCAGTAGCATCGGAAAGTAGGGTACAAAAGGTTCATTGTACCCCCCCCCCCCCCAGGCTATCAGCGGTTGGGATACGAAGCATCAAATTTCTCATCCCTCGTCCAATCAGATATGGTTTTTGGAGGGCAACATGAAAAATCATTTTTTTGGCGCAGGGGCGCACTCATGGGGAGGAGAGAGCTCAGGGGGCTCGAGTCTCCCCCCTCCTTAAGCTCGGTATGGAGATTTTTTTATCATAAAAATGTCGAAGAATTTTTTTTTTAAATTTTCGTTCGGGCAGTATTTTAGTAACTCTTTCTTAAATAAACATATCACTCTTTAAATTTGAATCAGTTGAATTCGCAAAAATTCTGTCTTTTTTAATCAATAAATTAATTTTCATTACTTCATTTTTTCATTGAATTTTGAATCTCCCCCCCATTTTTCTCAAAATCTGAGCCCCTCCTTACAGAATTTCTGGGTATACCTATGTTTTTGGGCATTAAAAAATTCAATTTTTCAAAGCTTCGCTCAGGCATGAACTAAATCACAATTATACCTATAAACTATTTGAGCTGACACTGCGAAAGAAGGCTCCCTATTATCTCCTCCCTCTAAAATTCTTCTGGTATTCCAAGTCTCCAAACCCACTTTGTACCCTCCCCAAAAAAAAAGCTTCTACAGCACTGCTATATTAGCAATTGCACAGGTCGACACGATTTTTGTGTCTGGGTTCCGATTGCCAAATTTTGGTTGATTTTGTGTAACTAATGAAGGGAAAAATGTTTTTTTTGGCCAAAGTTCTTTTGAGGGTGAGGGGTCGAAAAATGAAGGGCTTCGACCCCCCCCCCCCCCCAGCAAAGTTTGAAAGCCACGAATGTGTATATTGGTGTATTTTGTTGCCTAGACTCAGAATTTAGGCATTAGAACTGAAACACAGAACAAACAATTTTTTTGTCGACCAGTGTTAATATTGTTATTGTAAATTTGAAACATATTAAGTATATGTGTAACATCAGATCATTCAATAGCTCTGGTATCTTTTTTTATTTTGATCTCCATTGTGAGGGATGGACAAAGCATTGAAGAATTCATGCACTAACTTTCTCATAGTGTTGGGAGATTAATAATCGATTAATCGAGAAAGGCGATTAATCGATTATTTGAAAAAAATCGGCCGATTAATCGATTATTCAAATAATCGGCCGATTAATCGATTATTCAAATAATCGATTAATCCCAACACTAGAGGCGTTTATCCTCATTTCTTCAGAAATATGCTTGTTTTTTTTGAACAAAAATTATAATTTGGTTAAAAATATTGAGTTCATTTTGTATTTTAAAAAAAAATCATTTAAATTTCTTTACTTTTGCTTTGCTAAGCAGCAAGTAGTGATAAAACATTTCTGAATACGACCCACAAAATGATTTACCAAATACGAAAATACAATTTTACCATTATTAGGGAACTGTCTATCTTGTTTCTCCTCTCGTTCGGTCTGGCTTTGTCATTGTCAGGGTCTTTTTGGGTTTTTGAGAGACTGGGATTGTCAAAAAAAAACCTGAATTTTGATACTCTTCTCGATAATAATTATTCGTTTGTATCAAATAGAATATTCTCATCTTTATGGTATAATGGGGAATTGCCCCTTCAATTTTAAAGTCAGGCAACATATTTACGAATCGTTTTTTCTCAATGGCACCTCATGGTAGATATTCGAATTTTGCACTTTGAAAACCACACCACACTAAGATGGAAGGAGGGACCCATTGTGGACCTTACAAGGGAGATATCCCAATTCGAAGTAAAATTTTGAGCCGAAACAATTACCTCATTGCTCTGTAAAATATGAAATTTTGACCCAATCAATGAAAAAAGCTGAAAGTTGGTAGATAGGTACCCTATTTTATCGATTGAAAATGGTTTCAAGATGTTTCGGAGCCCCAGAAAATTTTTGAAATTTTCCAGCACTGGAGAAAAGTCCATAAAAATGGTCCATTTGAACTTATGCATCTATAATCGCAGAGTACTCAAATTGATGATCTAATTGATCGATTGAAGCACAACTTTCAATCTGGGGTTATTATTAAGTTCATATGAACCATTTTCATGGGCTTTTCTCCAGGGCTGGAAAATTCTGAAATTTTCTGGAGGCTCTGAAAGGTCTCGAAACTGCTTCCAATCGATTCGGAAGGTTAAAAATAGGGTATACACCAAATTTCAGCTTTTTTTGTTGATTACCTATATCCAATTTTCATATTTTGTAAGGAAATGAGGTAAGTTCAAAATTTCAAAAATTTGCTAAAATTTGAGAAATGAACTTCAGCACTTGAAATTTTGAATAAGTTATGGGGTTATTTCATGACGTTTTTTCAATTTATTTTTATTTTAGCTCAACATTTTACTTCGAGTTGGGATACCTCCACTTGTTAAAAGAATTTAGGTCGCCAAAGTCCATTTTTTTTCTTAATGGACAAAAAAATATTCGCATATTGTTTTACAGCCTTTAATACCCCTCGTTCAGCAGGTACCAACGACTGATGAAAATTTTTCTAAATTATGTTTTATTACAATATTTTTTTCGTAGGTTACAATTATGCATTTGTTTTTAAATTTTGAGTTGATGCAAGATTAACATTACACATTATTTAAAAAAAGTACTTTTGTATCATCTCATCTTCATTCATGTCAATGATGTCATAGCTGTACAAAAAGAAACCTGATGGATCTACCAAAACTTTTTGCTTAGATTTACTCTGCAGTGCGGTAAGTATTCTTTCACTCTCTTGTATCACTTTTTGTGATAACTCATAATGGCGTTAAAAATGCTCAAAACCGAATGTAAAATGATGAAATGTTTCAAAATTCAAAATTTCCGAAATTATCGTGAAGTGTATCAAAATAATTATACTATTTTGACCTCTTGATTTCATTTATGAAGTTCTTTCGACCCAAAACTTCGAAATAACTCCTTGGAGGAAAGTGAAACTCAAATTTTCAAAATAATATCTTGTAAGATGGACGTTATAATAGAATTCTAGAGGTCACAATTAATACATGATTTGCCTCTCTCCTCGAGAGCTTCCTTTCAAGTTATTTGGTGAAAAAATATCATAAATCAGGAGAAATTTGGATATTTTTTACGATAATTTTGAAAATTTTGTGTTTTGTCCATCCCTTCTAGAAGCTTCCTTCAAATTTTGGGTCATAAGGATGTCATAAATGGATTCAGAAGTTCAAAATTGAATGCTGCGTTGATATTTGAGCTGGGCTAATGGACTTTGTAGTTCAAGCGCATCAAAAATAAAAATAAATAAGTTCAAAATACATAGATTTTGATGCTCTACACGACAATTTGGAAAATTTCGAGTTTTGTCTCTCCCCACTGGAACCCCCGTTAATTTTGGATCGAAATAATGCGAGAAATAGATTCAGCGCCTTCGAATTTTTCACACAAGTTTCAGAATTGTGATGTCCTAAATTTTTACCAAGCTTATTGTAAGATATCCTCAGTTCCTTCCCGAAAAACAAGTCTTTATAAGGAAAAATTGAGACGAGTGGGAGAAAATTATACAAGATGTAGGTAATAACACTTTTTCAGAAAATTTGGTTTAAAATGATCACCTCATCAAAAAAAAGTTGAACTACGACGTGCAAAATTTATTCGACCGCATTTTCGTCAAAAATTTAAAATAACCAAGACGGCGCAGCGCGGTGGATAATTTAAAAAATGATGCAAATTAGAACGACCGACGAGACGCGTCATGCGTAAATTATTAACTGATAAAATTGCGCTGCTTCGCTTTGTCCGGCAAGTTGAACACCAATTCACCCTTACCTTGGTAGACTGGGCTAGTGGCTACGTATCGTACCTAGCCTGGGTCTGGGATGCAGTTATAAATAGTAGGAAGTTTCATCTGTTCGTGATTGAACGAGATGAAACGAACGGAGAGCGCGGAATACGAAGTTTACGAAGAGACGCGAAGAGCGCCCTGCAAAATGTAACGAGGGAGAGAAAATGGAACGGCTACTAATTACAATTAACTGGATGAAACGCCGCTGGTAACATTCCGTCTTGTTCCGAACGTACCATATACACAGACACAGTGAACCAGCATATCGTGCTTCTTTCTTTACCCCTTTCACTACCTATAACCCTTCTATTAACCAATCGAAGTCGTCACACGACACAGCTATACTGACCCAACCCCATCCCTTCCGTACGTATCGTCGGCATTTCGCAGAAATTAATTAAATCCTTCGGATACCTTCGGATATTTTTATTTATTTTTCATCACTAGACCATGTAGCGTACAGGGAAGGTTTATTTTGGCGTTAATTTCGAGACATTTACCCCTCCAGATGGATAGTGGGGAAGGGAGAGGGGGTTAATTCGATGAATATTTACAAAATATACCATTTTTATGCGATTTCGGGTACCGAAACGAGTATTTTAATGTTACAATGGTGGAATACTTCCAACGTTGAACTGAATCATAATTTTAAAAATCCAGATTTTCACAAGTGGACATTTATTTATCCAAATGAGTGACGAAGTTGTACCTATCCAATGAAATTTAACTCATACCGGGTGTTCCATCTTATTTCTTAATCTTCCATGTGGTAATGGAGTAGGTAACCCAAATCATACAAATGTAAATAAGTTTGCCTACTTTGAGATACAAAGGGGTAAAGTTATTCGGAATCAGACGTCATGTCATACTATTTCTTCCAAGTAAAGACTACTATAGAAACTTGTTCGGAACTTCAAAAAACAAAGTGTCTGATTTCCAGTTTGCTTCTCATTCCAAGAAGCATTTGAAGGGGGCAAGGACCTTATTAACAAGCATCGGTGAAGCCTGGAGGGAAAATGTTTGGATAAATGATGTAAGGGTGAACCATTTTAGGTGTAGTTTCATTGCAACTGTGAGGCTACGTCAAAGAAGAATAACTGGATAAGTGACTCCAGAACTTTGAAGTTGTGGCATCTCATTTCTCAAAGGTTTCTGGAGTGAGAAACTTTCAAAATCAATTTTTTTTGAAAACATGGTGGACGTAGGACAAATTCGAACTTGTTTGTAGAATGGAGTTGAAGAATGCAGCAGAATTTCCTAAAAGAAGAATACGCTTTTAAATTACAGAAATGTATTCTGAGACATCGGATTTAAAAAAAAATATTGGTTTAAAAATAAAAGTAGTTCTTGAAATCTTATTCTTTCTGAGGTAGTGAAAATCGTCCAGGATATCATATCTATAGGCACAGTCAATGTCAGAGTAGTAAATCAACACGTGAAAGAAATGGTGAAATTAACTGAAAATAAGTCAAATTTACAGATTTTCAATGAATTTTCACAAATTTTTCAGAGAATATCGACAATTTTTCAGTAAATTTAGGCTGTTTCACAAAAATTTTCTGTACCAAATTGGTAGGCAACTAATTCGCGATTTTTTCAAATGTATTAGATTTTAATGTTTTTGGCTCTTTTGTGATCTCTCCCACTCCTTCCATTAAATTATTTTCAATAATTTAAATAAATTTAAGTTGATAATAAAAAAATTTAATATTCTAAAAAAATTCACTTTTTGAATAATATTCAAGTTTTGTGTGCATATTTTGATGTTTGGGAGTCGATTTTGAGCCAAAATCATGATTTTTTTATAACTTTCATAATAACCCTCCCGAAATTATGACTTTTTCATGAATAATGTTTCATGTTATTGTGTTGGACACTTCAAATTTCACTGATTTTTTTTTTGTAACCAAATTCCACCGATTTTCTATGAATTTTAATTATTTTTTCAGTAATTTTTCTCATTGATTTACTTTCAGCAAAAATTTTTCAGATACTGAGGATGAAAAAAAATTCCTGGTTTGTACGAAAATTAATGAGGTAGTTCACTTTGAGTGGAAAATCTCCCAAAAAAAATTTGAGCACCCTAACATAAAAAAAGGGTTGGAACCAGGGAACCTCAAAGTTGGCTTATTTTCGAAGAAACCGTCGTTTTTGCCACTATTGAGTAGTGCCATTCGTAGGAAACCTCGGTCAGAGGCCACCGTCCTAAAATACACGATTTCAGTTTCTATATTCCTGAGCCATTGACCTCAAAATTGGGAGCCACTTTTTGCCCTCTATCAGACGATTGAAAAATTGGAGAATGCGAATTTGACGGATTTTGATTTTTACCAAATTCAAATCGCGTACCTACTCATACTTCTCAAAATCTAGCCAAAGATTTATTTTTAGTGACCTAGGATAATTTTTGATTAAATTTCTCAAAAAAATTCATACCAGTGTTACCAACTACTTCTTTATTTACTCAATTTTTATAAAATTTCAGTTGGCAGCACTACTATGAAATATTTTCATAGACCAATATTTTCAAAAAAATTATATTTTGAATTTTATTACTTACAATGACCAAAAAGATTTATTGCTTATTTATCAAGTCACTAATGAACAACTTGAATTTCATGAAAATTGTGTTAATCAAAATACAAGTGGCAGCACTGCTACTGAAAATTTTCAAAAAATTATTTGAATTTTATTTCAATGACCAAAAAGATTTCTTGCTTAATACTTATCGAGTTACTGAATAAACAACTTGAATTTCACGAAAATTGCGTGAATCAAAATGCAGTTGACAGAAAGTAAGCTGCCTTGAATTTTTTTTTTGAAATTTCCATCAAAAATTTTTCTGGTGGCCTAACATTTTTTGGATTGATTCTGAAATGTTTGACTGAGCAATTTAAGTTTTGCAAAAATCAAAAATCCGTTAAATTCTGGAACTACAACTTTTCAACCCTCTGGGAGAGGGCAAAATGTGGTGTTCAATTACAAGGTTAATGGTTCAGGGGGTGTCGTAGACTCCTAAATCATACATTTTCAGGGGTGACAGAGGTTTCCAGCAGTTGGCACTTAGTGGCAAAAAAAACTTTAAAACATTATTTGGAAAACTCCAACTCAAAATAAATTACCTCGCCAATTTTTGCCAAAATCTAGGATACCTATTGTTTTTTTTCGATCCACCCTGTACATTTTAAGACTGGAGATCTATTTGAAAAATTTTAGCTCAAAATTTCTTCAGTTTTCAAAGTTTTATTTATTTTCAGGGTTAAATTTTTTGATTTTTTTTTGTTTAAATGTTTGGTTTAGCCCCTTGGATTTTGGAAGTAAGTAAGAAATCGTCTTAGTGAAAATTGATCAGTTTTTAAAATACCATCAAGTATCAATTTCTCTGATAGTTTTTTTGAAGAGCTTTTTTAGTTTCGGAATACAATTATATTACCTTAAATTTCGGAGTTGGTATGAAAAGAATTCGCTTGGTTTTCTAGTTATTGCCTATTTGACTATTTCCATGAATAAAAATGAAATTTGATCAAAAATCATTGTAAAGGGCATTTATCCCTTCAGTATTAAAGTTAGGCAACATGTTTATCCAAAGTCTTTTCTTCACAGCTCTGATAGTATACAGGGTGTCCGGTGAGTGGTTTGCCTTACTTCATTTTTGGGTATTAGTCTACAGTCCAACTGGCGAAAAGTGCTCTAGAAATCGAAATCAGCGTGCTTTTTTGGGGCGCAGAAAAATCAGTTGGCTTATTGTGGGTATGGGTCCCATGGTTTGAAAAAAGTGTATTTTTGATTTTTGCCCTTGCACAATAGGGAGCTGGGGACTAAAAATCCCTCTTTTTTCCCATTTTTTCAACTTGACCGGGCGCAAAAATTTTTTTCACAGTGTGATAGTAGACACTCCCCCGACTCCAAATATATGTCACAACCCTTGGGCCACTTGCACAATGGGGCGCTAGGCCCTCTAAAGTGCGATTCTTCGCCAAATTTGACCATTTTTGGCACAATACTGCCTCTGTATGCGACATGTGGTCTGGGGCGCAAAAAAAATTAAACGAAGTGTATACCCACATTCATTCCGCATCCGATGAGATAAAGTTTAAGGAAAATGGTTTGCACAATACGCCGTGGTGGAATTTCAAAGTTGAGAAAATGTGTGATTTTCACCCCTTTTCATCATAAATATAAGTTATCAAAAAAATTCTGAAACTTGGGTTGCGACCTATCAAAATGGGTTAAAATTTTACAAGCAGAACAAAATTATTAGTGAAAATTTAATTTAGCAATTTTGACCTTTTTGAGCCTCAAATTGAGCCCCATTTTTGAGTATTTCCGAAAAATTGGCATGTGACCTATGAAAGAAGGCTAGAATTTTGTCAAAAATTCAAAAATGTCATCCAAAACTATTTTTGAGCAAATTGTGAGAATTTTGAGCCTCAAATAGGATCAAGTTTTGAGTATTTTCCAAAAATTGGCATGTGACATATGAAAGTCGTATAGAATTTCGTCAAAAATTCAAAAATGTTATCCAAAACCATTTTTGAGCAATTTTCAAAAATTTTGAGTCTCAAATTGAGCAAATTTTTTACTATTTTCAAAAATTTGGTAAGTCACATGCCAATTTTTCGAAAATAATCAGAAAATGATCATATTTTGGGCTCAAAATTCTCAAAAGTTGTTCAAAAATGGTTTGGATAACATTTTTGAATTTTTGAAGAAATTTCATATGATTTTCATATGTCACATGCCAATTTTTGGAAAATACTCAAAATTTGATCCTATTTGAGGCTCAAAATTCTCACAATTTGCTCAAAAATAGTTTTGGATAACATTTTTGAATTTTTGAAGAAATTTTATCCCATTTCAATTGGTCACATACCAATTTTTGGAAAATACTCAGAACTTGATCCTATTTTGGGCTCAAAATTCTCAAAAGTTGCTCAAAAATGGTTTTGGATAACATTTTTGAATTTTTGACGAAATTCTATATGACTTTCATATGTCACATGCCAATTTTTGGAAAATACTCAAAATTTGATCCTATTTGAGGCTCAAAATTCTCACAATTTGCTCAAAAATAGTTTTAGATGACATTTTTGAATTTTTGACGAAAATCTAGCCCTCTTTCATAGGTCACATGTCAATTTTTGGGAAATACTCAAAAATGGGGCTCAATTTGAGGCTCAAAAAGGGTCAAAATTGCTTAAATTCAATTTTCACTAATAATTTCGTTCTGCTTGTAAAATTTTAACCCATTTTGATAGGTCGCAAACCCAAATTTCAGAATTTTTTTGATAACTTAATTTATGATGAAAAGGAATGAAAATCACACATTTTCTCAACTTTGAAATTCCACCACGGCGTATTGTGCAAACCATTTTCCTTAAACTTTGGCTCATCGGATGCGGAATGAATGTGAGTATACACTTCGTTTAATTTTTTTTGCGCCCCAGACCACATGTCGCATACAGAGGCATTATTGTGCCAAAAATGGTCAAATTTGGCGAAAAATCGCACTTTGGGGGGCCTAGCGCCCCATTGTGCAAGTGGCCCAAGAGTTGTGACATATATTTGGAGTCGGAGGAGTGTCTGCTATCAAACTGTGAAATTTTTTTTTGCGCCCGGCCAAGTTGAAAAAATGGGAAAAAAGAGGGGTTTTTTGGCCCCAGCTCCCTAATGTGCAAGGGCAAAAATCTAAAATACACTTTTTTCATACTATGGGACCCATACCCACAATAAGCCAACTGATTTTTTTGCGCCCCAAAAAAGCACGCTCAATGAACACTTTTTGCCAGTTGGACTGTAGACTATATAACCGGGTACCACTAAAAAAAATTTGAGTTGAATATGTTGCCTATCTTGAAAATTGAAAGGGCAAAATGTTGTTTCCAAAAAAATTCACGTATATTTTTTTTTACAATCATGGGAATGGATATTAGGTACCTACTTTGAAAACTGAACAATTTTTCTTCTTATGACTTTTTGCCTAACTTTAAAATTGAAGGGACGACAAAAAAATTGTCCAAAAGAAGATCTAAAAAAATTAACTATTCCAGGGAATGGATAGTACGTTTAAAACTGAAAATTTTTTGTTCCGAAGACTTTTTGCCTAACATCAAAAATAAAGGGACTATGAGTTATTCAAAATTGAGAATGTCTGGACATTTTTTGAACCCCATTTATGTTGAATGTCGGACGTAGATTCTTCATTTTTCATATTAGGCAAAAAGTCTTCAAAATTTTTTTTTTCTGTTTTCAATGTACTATTCATTCTCCTGATTAGTTGATTTTTTTAGAATTTTTTCTGAAACATTTTTTTGTAGCCCCTTCAATTTTAAGGTTAGGCAAAAAGTCACAAGAATAAAATTTGTTCAGTTTTCAAAGTACTATCCATTTCCATGATTGAAAAAAATCGTAATTTTTTGTAAACAACAGCCCTTTCAATTTTCAAGATAGGCAACATGTTTATCTAAAAGTTTTTTTTAGTGGTACCCATTATATCCAAAAATGAAATATAGCAGACCACTCACCGGACACCCTGTAGAGGTATCTAATACCTAGCCCTTTGGTAACTCAAAGGTGAGCGGTCACTGATGCGTTTAGGACTCTGGGAAAAAAAGAAAAAGAATATAACACGTGGCTTACAAAATAATCAAGTAGGTACATACATCAAACTATCAAAAAAGTTTTAAACTCGAAAAATATTCGTTTTTGTTTCGAGTAAGTATAGC
Source organism: Pseudococcus viburni (assembly GCA_033439095.1). Taxonomy (NCBI): domain Eukaryota; kingdom Metazoa; phylum Arthropoda; class Insecta; order Hemiptera; family Pseudococcidae; genus Pseudococcus; species Pseudococcus viburni. The sequence goes on along the minus strand of JAVBJF010000292.1, from coordinate 371,787 downwards.
TTAAATTCGAAAATGCGTCAATTGTCAAGGGATCTCGATTTATTTTTTCCGCTGGAAAGGTCGCGCATATAAAAGAAAATGGCATAATTTCGACTTTAATTCTTATTTTTTGCTGGTGATATTCGTTGAAATTCTAAAATTTAGTTAAATATCGATCCATGTTTCGGTATATATTATCACGATTATGTAGATAGGTACTAGATTTTCTTAGGTAGGTAGATAGAGCATGCTACGTATAAAAGATAGGTACGTAAGATGTTAAAATATACGTGCATGTTCTGTTTCGAAATTCGGCGAGAACAAGTATTAGGTATCTTATTAAGTTGCTGGAGATATTCAACGCGGTGTCGCATACGAAACAGTAAATGTAACGTTGTGTTTCAGAAAGAATACGTCGAATCGAATAATTTTACCATATTTGACACGAGTATAGATAGATTTGATTCACATTCGTCACATCGAAAAGTAATTTCACCTCGTGCGAAATTTTTGCAAAAATTAAGCAATTTTTTATTATTTCAAATTTTACAATCAAATTATTAGAGAATTCGAATGAGTGCAATGGCTTCGAGTCGATTGTCTCATACGTCGCTTCGAATTCACCAATCGAAATACCTACTCGTTGTAGGCGATTAGATAGGTAATTTTAAGCATGTGTACATTGTATTCGTACCTCAGCAAATTGATTAAGCTCGTAAAGCGTATTGTTGAAGCAAAAAATTACACTAGAAAAATATCAATTTTCTTTTCACGAGATTTACGATATAGAAAAACGTATACAGTTGAAAAAATTCGCCAAACGTTTTGCTAAAATAAAGAATTTTTATCATCGAACCGTTTCCCTTCCATATCATAAGTGTTGAGAAAATCTTTTGAAAGAATTGTCGGTATACGTTGTCGCTTCATTGAATTTATATCTTGAACTTTTACAGTTTGTTGATTATCGAAAATTGTACCTTGGTTGCCTTTAAACCTTTAATAACAAAGAGTTTCGTTGCGAAGAGAAATTTCCCATCCAAAAAAGAAGATTAGATGAGACGGTTGCGAAAAACAACCCAACGTTTTAATTATTCGTTGTCCGATGATTTTCCAATACTTTAAATATAAATTGAAAGGACAAACTTATTAAACTTTGATCTGGGGGGTTCTATTTTCGAAATGGCAGGTTTAAAAAAAATAAGAAGTAGGTAAACTACCCAGCCGTTGAATTATTATTCGGTGGAGATTTGTCACGAGCTATAAACTAAAGTAGGTTTTGAAAAAATTTTCCTATATCGAGAGTTCATTCATTAATATTATTTCATCATTAATTATACGTTAGATTCTGTTTAAATACACTACGTATAATCAGGTAAAAAGGAATTAAAAATCGATATTGAAGCCTGTGCTATTCATTAAATTCGCAGAATTGAAAATCAGCCTTGAAACGTTTGCAAAAGTTGATATTTGCTTAAAATGGTCGATAAATGTGTAGGTACTCGATGGAAATGGTTGCGTTAACCGAACTAACGTTTTTATCGCTATTTAATGAGAGTACCCTAATACACGGTGTTTGTCCCATACGTCTGCTCGCGTTTCGGGTGGGTTTATCGTATTTTGTGAAACTTTGGTCGCCTTTCGATAGATGGAAAAATTTTCATAGCGGCTATTTGATAAATGAAATATTTACGCTTCGTTACAAAAAACCTTTCCAGTTTTGGTTTAATATGAAATTGGTAATAATTCAAGTTGGGATTATCTTCATCGCACGCTATTTCCAAAGGGAATTGATGCGAAGTCGCAGTTACGTTTTACATATTACTTAACAAAAGGTGGCTCGGTGATTTTCTTATTTTCGGAGTATTTTGTTCGCGTTTGTATCTCTAATGAGCTTAAATGTACCTTTAACCTACGTAAAATGTACGAAGATTTTTTAATTACGTGTCACCGATGAACGAATTGGTCAGAAATTATTTACACGAGTGATGCTGATTTTGAAGGATTTTAAAATTGTGTGTTTTGAAGAAGAAAATTAAGTATGGGGATAAATTTTCAGTTTGTATGAGTTTTATAATTTTTCGAAGTCGTATTTTTGTACAGTGAAAAATTTGAATTCAGAAATTTTACACTACTTTTGGAGAGCCCGAACGCCCGAAGTATCTTTTTTGAAAAATGACTGTGAAATAAGGGCTTTATTGACGATACCGAAATAAAATTGATCGAACAATTCTTATTTTTTTCAGTGTCCGCCATCTTTTTGCTCTTGCGAAGATTTTTTGGGCTTAAACTGTAATTTTGACCTTCGAACTTTTTTTTTCAGAGCTATTATTCAAAGTTTCCAGATCACTGAATTTATATAGAGAATCTTCAATTATTTACTATTTTTTTTTAACCAAAAAAGTAAATGGTGACTGATACTTGGAAAAATTATTATTTTCAAGTGCCTTAGGTACTTGGTTTTTCGATGTACTAGATCATGTTTTGAGTCCGCAGAAATAGAGATCTTATAAAAGAATGCAGTTTTTTGGTGAATAAAATTTCAAAAAAAGTCTGCTCGAGTTTTGGTTAAGAAAAATTTCAATTCTTTGGCTCTATTTAAAGCTAACGACTCGAAATTATATGATTGAAAAATATTCATTTTTGGACCACTTGAACAGGTTCTGTTGGCTGATCAAAGTAGGGTACCTACCATATCGGTAACTGTAAAATTAGACTTGAAAATTTAAAAATCGATTGAGTCGTAGAACAGGAATCTGGAATTAATTTTCATCTCAAATGATTTACTTGTATGTGACGCCCAATTTAAACTTTTAAACGACGAATTTGAAGAAAAGAAATGACCAAATGGAGGAACCTGTGTCAGATTTGTTGTCAGCAGGTTAAATTACCCCCTTTAAACACCATTTGAATGATCATTTCACATGAAGTTACGAAATTAATTTCTTTTTCACTGCAGTTCTTTCAAATTGAATAAATTTCATTCGGAAAAATATGGCCAAATGAAAAGCCCCACGCCGGATTCGTTTTTAGCAGATCAAATCTTGATAAATACGTTTTTTTGGAATTTGATGTTAGTAGCAAAATTTTTAACATGGGGGAGGGGGATTCAGGTTACATGAAATCGCGCCAGAGATGCGGGAAATTGTGCAAATATGACCTTGGAGACGAAAAACATTTATACTAATTATCCCATGCTTTTTTTCGCGCTTTGGAGGGTTAGACGACCTTTGCGATGAAAAGCATTTTCACAAATTACCCTATGATTTTTTCGAGCGTGAGATAATCTTTAAGATGAAATTAATTTTTACAACTCAATCCAAGGTTTTGTTTGAGCCTTCGAGGGTGAGATGACCTTTGAGATAAAAATCATTTTCACAAATCATTCCATGAATTTTCCCGGCGTAAGAGCACCTTTGAGATAGTTGGAAGGTAGAAATTAGAAATTTCAAACTTTAAACTTTGAACCATGAACTTTGAACAGAAAATGAAGATGGTATGTGCTACCTTGCATCATTTAAAAGAATAGTAAGGGTAAGGTACCCCATTATCGACCTTTTTTTTTTTTGAGGCCTCGCCATTTCAAATGTATAAGGGTTGGAAATGTGATTGATGGCTTAATGGATACCTACATCCTTCCCCTACAATTTCGGAAAGCCCCGGGGTCGTTCAAAAAAATTTAGTATTTTTTAAGAATTTTTTTCTGAGACATGTCAAAACGCAAGGTCGAAATTTTGGGTTCCCAATATCGACCACCGACTGATTTTGTTCGCTATGAACGGAATCTACCGGAAAATATTTTTTTTTGTGTTCCTCTTTCACAGATGAACAATTTGAGACCAAAATGACAACCCTACAACCAAAATTCGAGAAAATTGAAAAAAACGAAATCACTTAAAAACAACAAAATTACATTAGATTATAGGTGGTCGATAAAGGGACACACCATAAAAATGAACTTTGAGTGAATTTCTTTTTTACTTAAAGTTGTAATTATTAAAATGCGATGATTACATCAGAAACTTTGAACTTTCTCAATCACAAAAACACTAGAAACATTTAATTCGATAATTTTAAGAAAAAATTCCAAGGCGTGCAAGCAATTGCTAAAAAAAGTTTTTGGCCTTCCAACTTCTTCTTTTCTACTTTTCTCCGCGAGTCTTAGCTTTCAGGATGTCAGAGTGGTCTTATTTTTCCGGATTTTCGATGAAGAATATGAAAAAAAAAAATTCGGCTCGCTGCCGCCCATAGCGCCGGAGATAGACGAGGTGGTCGACATTGGGCAGTAGGCGATAATGGGCTACCTTACCCTTACGTTGAAAATTGGACAAATTTTGTTCCGAGAACTTTTGCCTAACACGAAAAATGAAGGGGCTATGGGTCATTCAAATTGAAAAAAATTTGAAAAATTTTTGAGCCCCACTTATTTTGAATGACCCATAGCCCCTTAATTTTTCATGTTAGGCAAAAAGTTCTCAGAACAAAATTTGTCCAATTTTCAACGTACTATCCATTCCCTTGATTGATTTATTTTTTATAATTTGTTCAAAACAATTTTTTCTGTAGCCCCTTCAATTTTGAAGTTAGGCAAAAAGTCATGAGATGAAAATTTATTTGTTTAGTTTTCAAAGTACTGTCCATTCCCGTTGTTGAAAAAAATTTTACGTAATTTTTTGTAAGCAGTATTTGCCCCTTCAATTATCAAGATAGGCAACATGTTCATCTCGAGGGTTTTTTTGTGGTACCCGGTTACATCCAAAAATGAAGTATGGACGTCGACTTACGAAACACCTATCCATTTGGCGCAATTACGGGTGTCCTTATTTCCTAGTCCGGTGCAACTAGACCATCGATTAAGATCGATGTACTACATGCAAACCTATAATTCCGCCAATCGGCGCAATGAAATTGTATTTTTTTAATTTTTCCAACTTTAAACTCAAAGCACGATTTTTCTAATTTTTCCCAATTTGAAACAAAAATATCCAAAAAAGGCCATCAATATTGAGCAATTTTCGATTCGAATCCAATTTTTCGATTAAAATGCAGTGTTGCCATTATTAAGGAGAAGAGCTTCCCCCTCTACTCTCTCCTCGGTCCAGTGTTGTGAAGATGGCTGAGATTTTGTATTTTACATAAAGTTCTATACCAAAATTCTTCCAGATTTGGATTGAAAATTTTTAAAATGTTTTTCTAGATAAGGTTATTATCTATTGTAAGATATTTCAAAACTTTTAAAAATTTTCAATTTTCAATGATTTTGTTTGAATAATTCGAACCACTTCGAAACCCAGCGTGCAAAAATGGCCAACAAAAGTACAGAAAAGGGCAGAAAGTCTCACGTGTCAGTCCTTTTCTCCCCTTTTGTGTCACTTTCGTTTTGCGTTGCACTTTCGGGGAGTAAACTGAAATGACAGAAAACCCGGTGTGCAAAAATGGCAGACAAATTCTGCCCTTTTCTGCCCTTCACTATCCTTTTCTGTCCTCCCCCCCCCCGTTCAACGTGTAACGCAAAACAAAAGTGGCACAAAAGGGCAAAAAGGACTGACACGTGAGACTTTCTACCCTTTTTGTCGTTTCGTCTGCCCTTTTTGGACGTCGAGAAGCTTTTAATTTCTTATCTAAGCGAACTGAACACATTTTCGGAGACATTTCGTCTTTAGATAGATTTCAGCGATTAGAATCAAATACTGTAAAAATAATTAAATTTTCTTGATTTGTTTCCTGAAAGAGGCATTTAATAATAATTTTTTGCCTTTAAAAACGAGCAATCTTGAAAGATTGAAGTACCTAAATAGGAAAATCACCAAGAATAAACAAGAGCTCTCTTTCGTACAAAAATACCAAAATAGACACCCATCCAGAGTGTAAATTTTTACGCTCGAACAAAGCCACGAAGAAGCTCTTTGAAAAAACTCATACCTATCGCAAAATTCAATTTAAAAAAAAGATAAAACAATGCCTACGTTCAAACAATAACGACCAACTTGACAAACATGATAAAAAAAATTGTATATTGATTTATAATACACGCGTATAATTTATCAAACCGTACAGTACGCAGACGAGAAAGCTAACCGAAAACCTGGTACCTATATTCAATAAGAATCCGAAGTACCTACGAAACACGTAATAATTTAAAATTCGAAATAAAATGAGAATACGGTATACGACAAAAGATTTGTAACTCAGCTTAACCGTTAAAATAATGGAAAATATAAGAACAAAGAAAAAGAAGAAAATAGCGCAGCACCGAGAAACACTGAAAGCAACGCGGATAAAAAAAGGGACAAATCTGAATAATTTACCCTTAAAAGCTTATAAAGGAAACATTTGCGTATTAATAAAACGTCGCGGACGTGAAATATTTTTAGACGTTCTTTATCGAACTTCCTTATAAAGTTTAAAATCGTTAAATTTTTACCCTTTGCGTATCCTCATTTCTCATATCTTCATTCTTTATTTTATTATTATTTTTTCCTCGCTATAAATACAAATGAAAAAGTCAACTGGAGTGGAAAATTTTCCGAGTATCTTATGCATTGTTGAACGAATATAAAATTAAGATAACCGCGCTCGCTTGAATTATTAAATTACGTAAACGTAAATAATAGAATATGAAATGCTATAACAACCAATCTTTTTGATCGAATTATTAAAATCGAACTTTCTAAGTACCTAATTTAAATCTAATTGGGAGGAACGGTTCGAATGGTACCCTTTTTTCCCCCCGAAGCTCGCGTAGATACAATTTTCACTATGTCGTTTTTCTCGAATAACGGTTGCGAGGATGAGATTTTATCGGAGACGAGACATTACATCACACAATAAGTATTTCCTGATAAGTAACCAAATTAACAACTTCCTTCGTTGGTTTTTTTCTTTTTCAAATCGCGTGAATACGAAATTAGAATTGCGGTGCTTTGAAAATTATTTTGTAAAATATGTACGTGTTCGATTGCTCGAATTTTTGTGATTTTTTTAAATTTTGGTTTTTTATTGATATTTTTTAAATGTTTTTTTGTGAAAAAAATATTATACCTAGGTATCTTGATCAGACCATCAAATTACTGAATTTTACGCCGGTATAAATTTCTCATCAGGTTCCATTTCACCAGATGAGCTATTCGTGTTACCGAAGTACTAATTAAATTGGCCATCTAAATGCCGCGAATAAAAACTCATCGAGATTTTGGTAACCACTATAAAATTTCCTCGTAGATTGCCTTTAATTAAATGTAAACCCTTATCTTAACTTCTGCCTTAAATATTCATCCATTTAATTTACGTTTAAAGGGACGAATCCGTCGACGTCATAATTTTAAACAACGAACGCCGTCATTATCGTCTTCATCTTTTCGACGACTAATTCCTCTTTAAATACATTCGAATTTTAATGACGGATAAAAGCAGAAAAATAAAAAACTCTTTCGAATCTGTCCGAGAAAACTGAAGAGTTAACGGTTGAAAACGACATCGTTGAATAACAGAAAAATATATAAAAGAGCAAAAAAAAATCCAGAAAATAAAAGATACAAAAGTATATCTAATGAAATGTTGCTTCGCATTTGAAAAATAATGTTACACGTAAAAAAATAATAATTTGTTAAATAGAATTATAAAAGATATTTTCACGTTACCATTTATGCAAGGTGTTCCATGAATCGTCTGCTGTTTGTAATTTAAATAACGAGAATCTTCGTACGAATATGACGCCTATTTTGGAATTTGAAGGGGTATGTAATAAGTTTGAAAATTCCAAGAAACCGAATTTTCGATTCCGGATCGGATAAAAAAGAGTTTTATGATCAAAGTGCCTTCGTATTAGAAGTTGAAAGGGGCTATAGGCGTATAAATTTCTTTGAAAAAAGGTGCGCAGGTATGAATTTTCCTGCGAAGTTTTATTTGATGAAAAATTCGCACGTGTTGAAGGTAAATTCGATTGAGGTACTGCGATTTGAAAATAAAATTACATTTGAATGCACCTTTGGCCTACCTATTGTACGTAGGAACCTATCTGCATGGATATTAACTTCGTCTACGCCTTTGAGAAAATAAAGGCTGGAAAAAATTACTTTGACTTTTTTTTTCAAATTTTGACGTCAAATGAATCTCCTAAAATTTCATAATTTTTAGAAAAGATGGAAACTGCAAACCAGTCATGTCTGTGCATACAGAATGTTTCATATATGAGATTACTACTTCAAACTACCTATTTCATAGGCAACGCACCTTGAGTCTATGATTGCAAATGTTTGCCTATCCTTCAAATCATAAGGAAAAATATGTTCCTTCAAAATTTTATGTTCAAATTTTTTCAGCTTCTTTTTCCGAGTGGGCTATTGAAAATTTTAGCCAAATTTTAAGTCACACAAAAATCGCAGAAAAAAGAAATTAAGATTTTTGATTTTTGGTATTCAATTCTTGAAAGTTTTTTTTGAGTCAGAAAATATTTTTTCATTTTTTTACATGGTGGGGGGGGGGGGTGGAGTAAGCTCAATTAAATTGCAAATCACAATTAAAAAATGGAGAAAATTCTAAAAAAAAAAACAAACAATTTTTAAAACTGCAGAAAAAGAGTTTTCAAAGTTCTTGAATTCATTTCTGGGATTCTTTTGATCCCAACCCCAAAAAATCGACCGGGGGGGCAAGAAGGGGCAAAATAGAAAAATTTTCAATTTTATAATGAAAACTATTTAAATTCATGTTTTTTAACCTCTTTAATCAATTTCTTATAGGTTATTTTTGACCCCAGAAATTAAAATGAACTCCCGACGAAACAGAATAAGACTGAAATCGAAAATTTTTGGGTATCAGAGAGTTGATTCCTATCTTTTTTGGCGTATACCTATACGAATTTATTCCCATTTTTTCAGGGTATGTAGGAATTTATTCCTATTTTTTTTCGGGGTAGGTAGTAGGTAGCCTAGGTACGAGTTGATTCTGAATCTCTTTCGGACTATTAACGTTACCCAGGAAATACCACCAGGAGGTTGACTGAATGATTTTATTTCAAAAATGGTTTTAGTATGGGTGTTTTTTCTTCAGTTACCCAGAAATACCACTGGAACCCATTTTTAATCATGATCCTATTTTACAGGGAGCCTTAAAAATAATTGTAATGTTTTTTCAATATTCAGCAAAAAATTGAAAAAAAAATTGAAAAATGTTTTCTCGAAATTATGAAAGTATGAATATTGTAATTTAACCCACTGAGGAAAAAGCGTGTGAAAAATTGACGCTAACATTGAAATTTTTCCACTTTTTTCGATTTTTTTACTTAATGTTGAAAAACCCTGAAAAAATTGGTATTCTTTGAGGACCTCTGATGAAAAATTTGTACTAATGGTATTTTTGGATAAAGACATCCATATTTAATTATTTTTGAACATAGTCAGATTTTAGGGTCCAGTAGGAAGGGGTAATTTGGAGTCAGGGAGTAGAATTTTTACCGAGGCTCGGGGTCTGGGCATAATTTTCTGACCATCCATTCTCTTCAGCTTTCGAAAAGAAAGTGTAAAACTATCACCTCGAGTACCAACCTGTTTAATTTTTGATATTTGATATTAGATACTTGGATTTCGATTTTTAATGTTCGATTTTCGAGTTGAAATTTCCAGTTTCGTTTTCTGGTTTTTGGTATTCAATACCGAATACTTATTAACTCAATCGGTACGTACCTGCTTGAAAAAAAATGGGAATCAACTCGTATATTTACTCCGAAAAAAAAATTGGAATCAATTCGTACATTCCTTGAGAAATTTTCACATGAGTATTTCGTTGGGAATCTACTCACTTACAGCCGAATTTTCCATTTTTATCGAGTGAGGTATCAAAATCTCATTTTTTGACTCCTTGACTCCATTTCTGAGGTCATTTGATTCTAAACATACGAATTGACCATTAAGGATGAGGGCACAAAAAAATGAAAAATTTTCACCTAACAGTATTTAATTTTGTATACTCCCCCTTTCTTCAGGGGGTAAATTTTTTGGTTCGGAGTAAAATGACCCCAGAAATGGATTGAGAAAGTGAAAGAAATAAATTTCAATTCCTTATACTCGATAAAATTGAAAAATTTTCAGTTTTGGTTACATTTCACTTTTCCGAGGGTTCACTTTTGCATCTGGGGTCGAATTGACTCAAAAATTAGATTCAGTGTGTCAAAAAACATTCTTACCTCCCTCGCTCGATAAAATCGAAAAATTTTCAATTTTGGACCTACCTTCTCACCCCTGGCAGGTTCGGTATTTGAGTTTGCTGTCAAAATAACCCTAGAAAGGGATTCAAAAGCTTCAAACTCTCATTTCAGCCATTCTAAAAAAAATTTAATAATTTTTTTGAGCTGTTTTTCCTTGTTTGCAATTTAATTAAATTTACCCCCCCCCCCCGGGTGGAAAAATTTGTAAAAATATTTTTGGACTTAAAAAAGCAAATCTGAAAGATCTATTTGATTTTCTATGCTTTTGACTTAAATGTATGTACTTTGACTCACCCTGCAGTATTACGAACTTACGAGCATTGATATGGGGTTCTCATTTCCAAATACTTATTGAAATCCCTGAAGTGATCGAAAATAACCCGAAAAATTAATCCAGGGGCTTCCAATACTCCCTTGAAGTCAGATTTTCAATTGTTTTAAAAAGAATCTTAATCTGAAATTTTGATCAATTTTCCCTTAACTTTTTTTTCAGCCCTGGAATTACTAATACCTCCCAGAGAAGCAAAAATGTTAAAAATATCGTTTCTAATCAACCAAAAATGAATTATTTTATCCCTACAATTTAAAATGTAGGCAAACATATCTACGCAATAAAATTTAGAATTTGCTCCCTACTCACTATTTTGAAGGAGACATCTCGGCCGTAAAACGCTTGGTATAAATATTCAGCAAATTCATCCAAATTGGCTCGAGTAATTATTATTATTCTGTTCACCTTCGCGTACAAAATATGATTTAAAAAAAGGCACCGAAGCTGACACTGACTCCAGCATGTAGATAAAAATACTATTATCTTAAGCGAAATTTCATCCGCTCACAAAGAAATAATATTCTCGTGTATAACGCGGGGCGAATTTCCTCTTTTTTTGAGCATTAAATTAACTGCGTTTTATGAAAAGGGATGAAAAAGATTGACGTGTGTGCGGCTGTTTTGTTAGATAGAGCCGCAAGCGAGACGTAAAAGCGGGACATGTAGTTAAAATCCTCATTCCGACGCTTTAAAAACATCATTTCATCGTTTTAGACGGTGCGCCGCGCCGTCGCTGCTACCTTCTAAGTCGAACTTAACTCAATCCCCGGAGTCTCGATAATGGTAATCCCGCGAAGGAGAAACAAATTTAATTGGAACGAAACGCTGAGCGGATCATTCTGCAACGAAAATTATATAGGCACGCCGGGGTTCAGCGTAAAGTTAGTCGGAAGTTTGTATAAAATACAAAACTCCGGTCGCAGTTTTCTCTTTCTCTTTCTCTGCCTCTGCCAGTATTACCACTCTCGAGCTTGCAAAAAAGATACAATCGTTGTGCCGCCGAGCCAGAAACTCGCAGAAAGCGAAAATAAAAGACTGGTTGGTGGACTTTTTCCCTATTTCGAATTCCATACCTTGGCGTATTGTTTCTATTAAGCGCGGTTTCGTCGCGATTTTAAAGAATATAGAAATGTTAAGACGAAATAGTTGGGTTTTGGATTATGATTTTTTCTCCATTTAAGTGTCAAACGATGGAAAATACGGGAAAGAAAATAAAAGTTGTTTTTCACACAAAAAAAATAACCGCAGTAGTGTTTTTGGATTCTTTTATTCGATTTAAATTGTGGTAATTTTTTTTAATCGACATGGAATTAAAGAGATGAGAATTGAGATTTTTTTTCATTCAGAAACGTCAATATTTTTTCAAATTTTTTGATACAAATTAAAGAAGTTGTGCGCTCACTTGAATTATTTTTTGAGCATTGAATCATCCCTACGCTTCCCGATATATTTTTTTACCATACATACTTGCCAACAATTTCTCCACAGAGTGCGTCTTCAAACGTCAGAGGGAGCTAGATAGATAGCAGGGTACCCTTTTAAAAAAAATATTTTCTAAAACAGGACCTTTTGAAGACCTTTTATTGAATTTTGCAAGACTTATTCCCCTTCAGTTTTTCAACATTATACTATTTGGTTGACTTTTAGTTGGGGGGGGGGGGGATTTCCTCATGGGTACATTTACAGAAACAACGATTTCAATTTCAAGAATAACTTTTCTCTTGGATTTTCCTCATAAACCGGGGAAAGGAGATCCCCCCCCCCTCTTTGGAGATATTCACAAAAATTCTATTTTAGTTCCACGAATTTCTGATTTTAAAAAAATTGAGAACATTGTGATGAAGTTCGATGTATTTCGATTGTGACATAGTCAGAGATAGGTACCTAGTTAAGGTGGTCAAAAAAACAAGTTTTCCAAAATTTTGAAAAATTTTGACTTTTATTTAGCTGTAGGTATTATTATATATTTTTTTGGTGAATTAAAGAGCCACATATTATGTACCTAATAATTCAAGCTCTTCGATTATTAGATACACATTTTCTTTTTCTTGAAAAAATTTAAGCATTTTCACATGAATCTGTTACCGTGCCGGGGTTTAATCCACAAAATTGACAATCAAATTTTATACCCCCAAATTTTTAAGATCAAATTCACTGACATTATGACATTTTGTTGAACTCAAAAACATTCGACTATTTTTGCTGGATTAAAAAAAATGGGGAAAAATTGACGAATTGGTACACTTAATGATATTATTAAGTAAGGTATACGTAAATGGCAGACTTCATAAAAATTTTAAAGTCTGTCATTTTGATTATTATGATTTTAAAACTTTTTGCTTTAAAAAATAATTGGATTTTATTTTATCAAATTAACGAATCATTTTGTTTCTTTGTTTTAGGTGAGTTACAAATTTTCATCATTACAGAATAACAAGTTGGAATGAGTAAGTACTTATTAAAATATTTCTCCTAGAGAAGCGAAGCGAGGGCGAAAATTTAAGGAAATATCATTTTCAAAGAATAAAAAATTACTTTATATAAAAAATAATCTGAAATATTCAAATTTTTTGATAAAATTTTGGGATTCAACAAAAATTTAATTCCTCCAGTTTTTTTTTTTAGAAAATATGCATCTTGTACCACTGAGAACCATGGCCTTGGGGAGGGAACGAGAGTAAAAATTGTCTTGACGGTATAGAACCAAAATATTGAAATCTGAATTTTTCGCCTTATGGTTCCGTTTTTGGTGTCATTTTATTAGACAAATCGAAGTGGTCTGAAAGAAATGAGAGGAGGGATCAAAGTTGAATATTTTCCTACACTTTCGAGATGTTTTTCGACCTCTGGACTCCAATTCTGAGAATATTTTGACCCCTAACCTAAATTGCGACCATAGGAAGTAACTTCAAACTTTTTTGAAACCATTGAGCGAAGTAAAAAATCTACACTTTTTACTATGTACATTGTACAACGTCGAGAAATTTTCAATTTTGGCCCCCTCATCTAACTTCTTGGGGCTTTTCTTGATTTCTTTGGTGGAAATATATTGGAAACGAAATCAGAGGGTAGAATAAATAACACGCATTTTGATACCACTGCTTAATATTTTCTGAAAAAAATTATTTTGGTCTCTCTTGGGTGCCTTTTTTTTTGTAAAATAACAACAAAAACAGATTCTCCAGTAGGTCAAAAAAAACATGAATTTTGATTAGGGCTGGGAAGAATTCGAATCCATTTTCGGATTTGAAAAAATTGTTTGATTCATTTCAATGATTCAAATCCAAAAAACATTACGGATTCGTGAAAGGAATTCGAATTGTTTTAAGGATTCGTCCGGATTTGTTTCGATTCTGTTTTGGTAGGGATTCCTTCTGGCCCGCGTGCTTTGGGGGTCCATGGGGCCCACTGAAGCAAAAAGGTGAAAAAATGATGTCTTTGATATCGCAGAAACCCTCCCAAACAGATATATTTGTAAGTTTGGTTTGTGTTGTTTTATGGGCTCAGTTGTGTAAGACCTTTTTTTTTTTAATCGTCAATTTTTCTCCAAATGATGGATTCATGGACTCACTTAATTGCTAATTTTCATCTAAACATAGCAATTTATTGAAGTTTGCGAATATTTCGCTTCACTTTATAAATCAATAGTGATCCAAAAATCTCCCCCCCCCCCCCAAAAAAAAAAAAATCTGTCTCACTTTCTTTTCTAGGATCAGGGCATATTAAAAATTCGTATCTGTAAACGTTTTTGTGTGTACACAAGGAATCTATGTACTTACTTTTTTTTGGTCGCTCCTTAGGCTTTATATTCATTAGAGTAGAGAGGAAATAAAACATATCTTGGATTTTGACCAAATTTGGTGGAATAGTTTACTTTGAATGGAAGACCTCCCAAAAAAAATTCGAGCCCCCTAGGGGCAATAGGAGGGAAGCAGGAGGTGCTCAAATTGCACCTCTTTTTCAAAAAACTTTTTTTTTGTTTTTTAGTCATTTAGTCAATAAAAATTGTGTGAGAAGCGTTCTTAGCACTTAAAAGATGCAATTTGAGTTTCTACATTTCCCTAAACCATCGCCATCCTTCTCCGATCAAAACGCAGACTGCTACCAGGGGGTTGAAAACTGAAAAGTGGCAGATTGCAATATTCCAATAATATGAAATTTTCACCAAGCTGGAATGATTTTTTTTTTCATCGAATAATTGATCAAAAAACTTTTTTCAATCACTGAAAATTAATTTTGAAAAAAAAATGAAAATTTCGAGTAAAAATTTCAAATACTTATGAAAGAACGGAGGTTGAGGCGTGACGGTAGCCATTTCAACATCCTGATCTTTGGAATCACGCCTCAATCTCCGTTCTCTCGTAAGTATTTGGAATTTTTACTCGGGAAACTCGTCCTAATTTACAGTATAGGGCAACTCTTCTCAGTTTTTACTTAAATTCCGTAGTGTAGCATGTCACGATTTGTAACTGGCTACACTGACATACAAAATTTTCCAAAAAAAATTCCGAAATATGCTTCTAGTGTTTGAAAAAAAAATACATAATGTTTTCAGGCCAAAAAATAATCAATTCAAAGTCGATATAAATTTCGTATTTTGGAATTTTATGATTTGCTGTTGGCTGCACTGGTGTATAAAATTTTCAATTTTTTTCAAAATTCACTTTAAGTGGTTGAAAACAATTTTTTGTTCAATTACTCGATGAAAAAAAAAAAATCATTCCAGCTTAATGAAAATTTCATATTATTATTGGAATATTGCTATCTGAAACTTTTCAACCCCCTGGTAGCAGTCTGAGTTTTGATCGGAGAAGGATGGCGATGGTTTAGGGAGATGTAGAAACTCAAATCGCATCTTTAAAGTGCTAAGAATGCTTCTCACACAATTTTTATTGACTAAAAAACACAAAAAAACGTGTTTTTTTTCAAAAGTGGATGCACTTTGAGCACCTCTGTTCCCTCCCCTTGCCCCCAGGGGGCACGAAATTTTTTTGGGAGGTCTCCCACTCAAAGTAAACCACTTCACCAAATTTGGTCAAAATCCAAGATATGTTTTTTTTTTCACTCCATCCTAATATTCACCCCCCCCTCTCACCCACCGAGAAAAATTTCTGATGAAATAACGTTTTTAACTTCAAAAAAAAAACTGCAAAAAATCAAAATGCTAAAGGAGCACATGTTTCCCCTGCTATTTGAAAGACAGACAAACTCACCTACCTGCATTCAGTATGAGCTGCATATTTTCTCAATTGAAGGCAGCATATTTGAGCTATGAAACACCTCGCATAATGATTTTCAAACTCATTTTGTATTATTAATTTACATCATGGGTCTACGTGTTTTCAATGGCACACTTTGAAGTGCTCGATGATTCCTGCAAACATCTGTGTATTTTTTTGACGATAATAAATACCGATCTAATAGCATCCCTAAAATACTTTTTGCTCGACTCTTTTCACTCTCGACTATTCGCAGCCAGGTTTATCTTTCTCATTGGCGCGTTATAACGATGGTCGTTTACTTTGAAATTCCAAAAGAAATGCCAGGGATAAAAGAACGAATAGCATCGGTAATATGATGAATCACTGTCAACGTTAAGGGTGCATTTTAAAGCCACCCTTAGTTTTGCACGAATGATTAGCTTCATTAAAACCTTCTACAGTGCGTATCTCTACCGAGTGCGAAATAAAATCGGGGTGTGACGAACTAAACGAGGGAATCGTCGATATATATTTTATGAAATATTATATCAAGTATTCCTTTCGTTGTGATCCGTTCTCGTTATTAATTTCAGTTTCGCATAGTTTTAATGCCATTGGCGAGTATTCTCGCGAGTATTCGATAATTGCAAAAAGACCAAGTGTTTTTTTGTATTGAAAAAATGTCTTTGCTAGATTGAAGTTGTCTTTGTCTGAATGGATTATTTATTTTATTTTAATCAAGATAGATTCGAGTTGGTGAAAATTATATAAGATAGGGGTTAAAACAATAAGATGATTATTTTCAACGTTGAAATCGCTCGCAGCATGAATCAATAAATACCTACGAATGCTCAACGTAGGTACGTTATAAATGGTATAATGATCGATACACGTTACCCAATTAACCTTTTGAAATCTATAACAAAACAACGAATTACCCTTGCACGAAAAAACGCTGGATGATGTTTTGTGCGGAACTTTTGAATCGGACATAACTTGGATTTTCTAATTCGTTCTATTTTGTTTTTCGCTTTGTTATTTTTTTCTATCTCGTCGTTTTTCATCCCTCGTAATACCTTATATCGTTCTATAGCGTTTTGAAAACGTTGAAATGTCGATATCGATTATTAAAATAACAAAACAAAAAAAAACGAGAAAGAGAAAGAGAAACTTGGGAAAGCTCGATTCGAAATATTCGTTCTTTTGATGCTCGCGATGCTTTGTGTGACCGTCGTCGTCGTCGTTGATTTCGATTTACTCGTACTCGTGATTATAAATTTAATGTTACCGAACGACTGGGTAAAGTTCACCTTTGTGTACAATTTCAGCAATTACCTATGTTTCGTTAAGTGTTTCATTATTTTTTTAAAAGGTAGGAGCTATGTTAGGGATGGTTTCGTAATTAAAGGGTATACAAAACGAATTTCCACCCCGCTTTGTCTTTGATTTAAATGACGCCGCGATAAAACCCTTTGCTTTCGTCGACACGGTGGGTCGTATGATGTCAAACAAGACGGCTAGGCTTCGATTTCATTTGGAAAAAAATTAAGAAAGGAAAAGGGAAACCGACAATCGACGTCTCTTCGGGTGGTTTGGGTAATCGAATTTACTCCGATGAAATAAAAATGAAGGGTGTTTGAAAATTTATTTAAAAAGACGCTTATTAAAATTTCAAAAGCTATTTTAGTGGAGAAAAAAGTTTCATCGAATGGAGAATTCTTTAAAATATTTGATTTCGTAAAGGGTTATTATAATAAGTTGGTTGAGTATTATTTTACTAAAAGAAGTTCAAAGAACAAAGGGTATTGATTAAGGGTTCGTGTTTATATTGAAGTTTTTATATTCAAAGGCCATTAGACGAGTGTTAATTGATTGGCTGTTTAAACAATAGGGCTGATTTTTTTGAAAAAAATTTATTTGAAAGTTTCTTTCGAGAAAGTTGAGAATAAAATATTTTTGGCTAAATAATTATGTAATAATTCGTTTATTTGAATTTTCTCTTACTATAATGTTTTTTTGTAGTAATTTATAATTTTAAGACTCATTATTCAACATTTTCATCTCAAGGTCGTTGAAAGCACTACTTGAAGAATAAAATGAAACTTAAAGATTACATTTTGTCTACTTATATGAAGGTTTCGTCTTATACGAGTATTTAAATTTGAAACTTGCTTTATAAGAAGGGAGTTGATTACGGTAAATACGAAGCATATTTTAAACATTTAAAGAAAACCTGTGAAAACTTGCTCCTTTTGCTTGACGTTCTAAAAATAAAGAAACTGTGTAATTTACAAGTTTGAAAGTTGAGTTGAAAAGCTACTTTCTAACCTTTTCGAGAACTGAATAAACTTCTTCGTCTTTTGCTTTTTTTCGTTCTCTCTCGCTCTGTTCGCCGAGTAAACAAACCAGCACTTATTTAAAGAGGAAAAAACCAGCCGAGTGTAATTTCAGCGAGGTAAAGATTTTAACTTCGTTGTAATTAGTTAGTATGTTCTCGATATAAAAGCGGAAATTTATACAGTTGGATTTGTCATTCAGAAACGTTGAAAGATGATTTCCTATTTACAGCGTCTATGTGCCTATTTTGCCGAGAAAATTTTTAGTCTGGTTGGGGTAATTTTAAAGTGTTTTGTACGTTTGATTATAAGATGAAATGCTTGTGACAATTAGGCAGTTGAATTTTTGAAATTTTAAAAGCATATGAAATTGCATTTTTGAACTGAAATTTTTCGGAAAGGTGTTCTTTTTTGAAGAATTTTAGTTTTTGAGGTTGGAAAAATTAAAAAATTGTATTTTGAGTCGAAAAATCTGAAAAAATTTCATTTTAGTGAAAAATGTTTTATTTTTACCCCCTTTCGTCGATTCGGGTTGGTCCTTGATTGATAGGTATGAATTTGTAGAAAAATTTTGTATAGCAACAGGCCTACGAACGAATATGCTTATTTGAAAAAATCGATTCAGCCTTTCATATGAAATCAGTAGGGGTCTGGGGGTTAACTTGAAATATTGCAAGTTGCAGGCAGAAAAAAAACAATTCTTAGGAATTTTTTCCACGTTTCGGCATATGCATGGGAACGGTCGAGATATGGTAATTGTCTCTATTTTATATCGAGTATCACGTTGATTTTTTCTGTACAATTTAGAGGAAAAAAACTATACGTAGAAATGAGCTTTTTCTGCTTCCATTATAAGATTACCAAGTTCGAAGTTGAGAAACGTGCTTTTTTTACAAATTTCAGCCGGTTGAACCGGTGTAAAGTCGAGAGTATTGCTAGAATAAATACTATTAATATCCGAATACGATAGCGAACAGATGTAATCCGATTGTTAGTCTTACTCGAATTTTGATTGGGATGTATTTCCATTTTCATGCGATGTAAAAAAAAGGGAAAAATATTTCTGGAAAATCATTTAAACCGTTCAAATGGATGAAAAATTGACTATAGCCTTGTATCAATTCTTTGTGTAGGTGGATGAAAGATTGAGATATAATTACATTTGTTTTCATTTTTTATGCTTATTTATTTCGATGAAAAAATACATAGATCGGATTTTATTTTAAAAGCTATTTTAAGTGATTGAATTACTTATTCCTGGGGTTTCTTTGGAAGTATATTATTTCGAGTGTATAGGTGAGTTCTTAGGGTGAATTAAAGGCCATGTTTTACGTAAGTTGATTGAGGAAAGCGTTAAAATCAAGAATATTATGTTGGAATTCCTTTTATTAATTTCTATTGAAATGTTGAATATTTAAATGACATTTTAAAAAATGGATATTTTGAACATTTGATGTCAGTTTTTAGAAATTTCAAGGATTGAGAAATGTAGGTAAACATTTATGATCCATTTCAAGTGTCTTCACTATTTTGGTGTTTTTATTTTCCTTTATGGGCCAATTTTTATTTTTCCTGGACATCTGTAATCAATTTTTGGATTTTTCAAGAGCTCAAATGACCCATGTTACTTCTCAAAATTATTTTTGCAAGAGTCATAGGATGAAATAGTTGTAGAATGACATTCCAAACCCGAACCTAGAGGGTTGGATATGTAGAATTTGATATATGTACATGATGTACTTTCACCATTTTCTAAAAAGTGACCCCTATGACCCTTCAATGTGACCTTTTGACGTTCGAATGACATTACTGATGAATTGACCCTGTAAAAAAATCGTAAACTTTAATCATGGTATTTAGAACCTAGAAATTGATTTGTATGATATCGGTATTTTCATTATCTTCAAAAAGTGACCTCTATGACTCTTCAAGACGACCTTTTTGAAAACATATGGCGACATAAGTGGTGCATTACTTCGTCTAAAATTTTTAAAAGCAAAATCCGAATATTTTAAAGCCTAGAAATTAAAATGTGTAATGTATTTTCATCAATTTTTCAAATTGACCCCGTGACCTTTAATAATGACCTTTTTCAGGGTCAAACTGCATTAAAAGTGAATTGAGCTTCAGAAAACTTTACTCGAAATCAAGGTGTTTAGACTTTGAAAATCAATAATTGCATATGGTATCTTTATCATTTTTTGCGAAGTACTGACCCCTTAATATGACCTCGAAAAATGACTTTTTTTAGGGTTATATGTTGTGATAGTGACTAGATATATCGTGTGATATGTCGAATTCCACGTTCTTTGTAATTTCGAGTACGAATTTGAAGTCATTTTGGAGATAAGGCTTATTATAAACCAGATTTTTACAATTGATCATAACGTTGACTTCTACGTTTCCTCAAACCTCATTCAATTTGATCAACTATAGATGATTTTCAATTTTCGTAGACACATGTATCTGGTCAGTTTTAAGATTTTTTGAAAAGGTAGGACTCAAGCAATCAAGATCCTATTTCAGTTATACCAGTACAGTAGGTATTCCGTGCTGTTATAGAGTAATTTTCAATTTCCAAATAAATCTTTCATCAAGAAAATAAAGTAGGTATAATAAAATTCAATCCGAAGTGGTAAAAATCTATAAACATTGCCATCTGATATTTCATTTAAAAGTCGATTGAGGAATCTCAATGCATATAAAATGAAATATATCTCAAAATCTGATTTTTCAATAAACATTTTAATGAATACATTTAAGACTAAGGGTTATTAGAAATTTTCAAGCCAAAAAAAGCTTCAAAAATGAAAAAAATCTTTTGTCAGACTTTGAAAAATTTGAGGAATTTTTTTCGCATTAAATTTTACTTCATGGTTAAAATACCGAGTGTTGTGAAGCAATCTCAAAATGGTGATGAATTTTTCTAAAAAAAAAAAGAAGCTTGACCATAATGTAATCATTTTGTTAGATGTAGAAAAAATTCGGGGAAATTGATGTAAAATTAGGGACCTATTTTTAATTTGTTGAAATTATTGCTGACGAATTTATCCCAACTGAAAGTAAAATTTTGAGCCGGAACAAAAATAAATTGAAAGTACATCATAAAAGAACCCTATTTCCAAAATTTCCGGTGCTGAAGTGCATTTCTCGAATTTGGGCGAATTTTTGAAATTTCAAAATAATTTCATAGTCCTGCAAAACATGAAAATTTGATCTAATCAACGAAAGAATCTGAAAGGGTATAGCAGGATAAGTATGGTGTTTGGCCCCTGGAGAGGGATTTTGATGAAACCTACCCCAAAAGTTGATTCATGATGAGAAAAAATTCTGACAAAAATTTTGGACCCCCAGAGCAGGTATTTTCGGGGAGAGGGGCCAAAATGTGTTTTTTAAACTTTATTTTTTCGTTTTTCGCCAAATGTAGATAAAAATTTTGTGTTTTTTATAATTGAATCTAGAGGGTCAGAGGAACCCTAAAATTTTCTTTCAAAATTGTTGACCCATTTTTCGTCGAGTTATGGCGGTTTAAAAACTTTGAGCGGCCATTTTGGAAAGAAGTTTCAGAGGTACAGTCACCATTTTTTTTATAGAAAATGTGTTATTTAGTGTTAATTATACCACATAAGTTTCAATGAGTTTGAGTTGGTGCAACATTTTCAAAAAAAATAATAAAAACTGACCTCCGGTCATGCGGAGCCCGAACGCTCATGTCAATTTCCCACGGCGCTCTGGTGGAAAGTACAGTGCTTCGATTTTGAGATGTTTCGAAATCTCTAAGAAATTTTGGACTGTTCCAGCACTGGAGAAAAGCCCATAAAAATGCTCCATATGAACTTAATCTATCATCGCGAATTACCCATATTGGTGACCTATTTGATCAATTAAAGCGTAATTTTTCGAAATTTATAACATTGAGTTAAAATCCATATTTTTTTCAGGGAAAATTTTCAGCCAAGAAATAAGGCTCATAACTCAAAGTTACGAATTTCAGGAAATGATGTTTTAAATTACACAAATAGGTCACCAATATGGGTAATTCGCGATTATAGGAGCTGAAGTCCATATAGACCATTTTTATGGATTTCTCTCCAGTGTTGGAAAACTCTAAAATTTCCTGAAGGCTCCAAAACGTCTCGAAATCGCTTCCAATGGATTCGGGAGCTCAAAAAAGGTTATTATACAAAATTTTAGCTTTTTTCGTGTATTGACCAAATTTTTAGGTTTTGCAGAACGATGAGATAATTTTGAAATTTCAAAAATTCTCCAAAATTTGAGAAATGCACTTTAACACCGGAAATTTTGAAAATGGGGTTATGATGTACTTTCAATTGATTTTTGTTCCGGCTCAAAATTTTACTCTGAATTGGGATACCTTCCTTTCTGAGCAGTTTCGAGATGTGAAAAAAAAGGTCAAAATATTTGTTTTTTTTAAGTGTAGAGAATTCCTTACAACATTAACCTGATTTAGAAACTTTTGTTCCATAGCAGAACTTGCGTAATTTTTCTAAATGATAGGTAAATTATTTGTGATGTTTCAAAGTTAATTACCCCCCCCCCCCCCCTACAAAAATCAACAAAAATATGCAACACAAAGTTGAACACATTATGATCCAGAATTCAAACATAACTTTTCTTACCCGAAAATGAAGCTAGGATGCATGTAGGTATTAATATGTCGAAAACATCAACTTTTGCTTCGATGTATTAAGAATCAGACACTGTATGTCATAGACAGATACACATAAGCTTTATTACTTGGTAGGTTGATTTTCCGTATTATAATGTTTAAAACCCTCATTATCGATACATCCTACGTACAAAAATCGTCGAGCCGCAGTCGATTCGTACAAAATAGGTACCTAAATGTGAAATGAGATACTTTTGAAAAAGTGTAAGTAACAAAGGCGTGGCGCTATGCAGAATGTCACTGGCAGGTAGTAAAAAAATACCATACCTAAGGCGAAGATGTTGCAACAAAAGAAAGGCAACAACGAAGTTACTTTTATATTTGAAATTGAATGTAAGCACGTAAGTTGAACTTTGATAGCAGAGAGGAGAAAAAAATCCCCTTTTTGTTTACTTTTACTCGTGAAAACGATGTTTCGACGGACATGATAATTTGGTCGAAGCAGGGAGAAAAAGTCAACCGTGGGACGTTTCGTCGAGTGAAGCTTTTATAACCTCGAATCAGCATTTTATAAGTTAATCTTTGGAGTTTTGCGCGAGGAATTTAACGAATGTGTACGTCGAACGTTCAACAAGTTTTTTTTTCAACAATGGTTAAGTGTTTTTTCTCGGTACGCCTTTATGTAGGTACTTTGTCGCTTGTGCGGGTTGGAAAAAAAAATCTGTGTAATTTACGACAAGCGAACGTTTCTAATCTAACCAGAGAGATTTTAGAATAGAAGCTGAAAAAAATCCAAAATATTTATCGATTCTGGTTCGAATACGAAACGAGAATACAAAAAATGTCGAATATCAATGCCGAGAAAATCGTCGTCGTAAATTTTTACGATTTTTTTGGGCTGAATTTTGATGCGAAGTGGCAAAATATGCGGTGTGCTATTGTAAGAAATGATTTATCGTGCGAGCTTTACAAACAGGACTATGCGAATTGTTGAAATGTTTTTCGGACAAGACGCAACGGTTGGACGAAGCCTTAACACTTTGTTCGATTACCAGCGCACGCTCAGTGCTCAGTGTACACTTGGCTCGTAAACATTTACTTACAGCTTGTATGGTATCTATTTGCGAATCAAAAATTATAATTGCCTTCAAAGTTGCTGGCATCGAATAAAACAAATAATCTGTGGGAACGATACGTATGCGTGTAATTGAAAAAACAAAATATGAAATGGGCCAACGAAGGGTGTCGGACGAGGGCACATCTTTTCATTTTTTAGCTCTCGAATGCGGAGAAGTATTAATCTGTTTTTATCTATTCGTCATCACGTAAGCTCGGTAATAAGGGTTGTATGCAATTTGTAATCCGGCGCAATTTCATCCAACGAGGTGCGGTAAATGTTTCCATGGTTAATAGCGCAGCCCAGTGTACCGTTGGCGTATACAGACGACACGGTTTTACAATATACGACCGGCGTGCGAATAATTTTTACGAGAGTGTCGGCTGACGTAAATTTTGAAAGCGGCTTTTTAACGACTATGAATTGCCCTCCGATTGGGTTATATACGTGGGGAAAAAAATCATCTCTTTAATATCATCAGTGATGCCTAGACAATGTCGGAGTAGTTATTTTTACATTTTTTTGGTGTTTTTTTCTCCATTTTTAATGGGCTTGTAAATTATGTACGGGGAAATACTCGTGGCTGTATTTATACGCTGGAAGGCCTCGTTTATTTGAAATAAGTGTCTGAATTACGAGAAAAAATTTTTTGGAGATGAAACTCGCGAATGTAAATGTACGTACTGGAGTTTTCCCTTACAAATCGAGGCATTTTGAGAATTATTTTTTAATTTTATTTCAATTTTAAATTTTAAAAGATGTTTCACTTTTTTTGAAAGTTGAATAGAACAAAAAATATGCCTAGCACAAAAATTGAATTTAGACTTGAAAATGACCTGAAAGAGATTTCACTCTGACTCAATTCTTACCTTTTCTCAATAATTGTCATTAAAGTCTGATTATAAGGTATTTAACGCCTAACTAGGTACCAATACAACCAACGGAAAAATATAGCACGATTGTACCTAAAGTAGCTAGGGGTAAGAAAATGGCTAGATTTTTGATAATTTCAATTCAAAAGCAAGAAATTTGAAACATTTTTTCTTTTGATTTTTTTTGAAAAATAAAACGTAATTTATATTTATTTTGTTGTCCATTAATAATTTTCTTGTAAGTTTTGAACGTGTAAGAATGAACCCCTGATTGATGGAGCAGAAGCTACAAAAAAAAATGCAAGAAATTTCCTATAAGACGAGTATAACTCACATAATAAGTACCTACTTTTTTGAGTAATTTCGAAGTTTGAAAAATGGAATGAAAATTTTAAAAAGCAATGATTTTCTATTTTTCAATTCCAGGAAGCATATTTGACTTTATTTACTCAAACATTTGAAGGGTATTTTTTAAAAATGATCTGAGTCAAAATATACGAATTTTTTTAAATTTTAAATTTTAAAAGTAAATGTTACGAGAAAAACTTTTCTGTAAAATTTTATTTTTTCATTGTGGCTGTTTTTCAAAACAACTTTTATTTTCATTAAGTTACGTATACTTCTTATTTTTATTTAATTTTTCTTCATTGAGTAGGTATTTTAGAAAAATCAGTTTTTTCGTGTCTTTCAAACTTTCAGTAAAAAATGAGAGAAAACATTTTCTGGAAGATCTTTATTGGAATGATCTCAATTCGAAGGAGACGTTTTGTCAGGTGTTCAAAAAATGGCCATTTCTGCAGCTCGAATATGAATTTTTGGAAAAACGTTCCTTTATTTTTTTATAGAGTGAGATTGATGGAAAAACTAGGCTCGTAACCTCTTTCAGGGAAGAAGAAGCAGCTTGCTCCTTCGCAATGGTAAAATTGCATTTTTAGTCAAAACATACAGGGTGTTCCATGAATCGTCTGCCAAACATATTTTTTTGGATATAACCGGGTACCACTGAAAAAAACTTGAGTTGAACATGTTGCCCATTTTGAAAATTGAAGGGGCAAATGATGCTTCTAAAAAAATCACGTCAAAAAATTTTCTCAACCATGGGAATGGAATAATGGATAGTACTTTGAAAACTGAAGAAATTTTCACTTCATAACTTTTTTGCCTATCTTTGGAATTGAAGGGGCTACAAATGAAATTGTTCAAAAAAAATTCTCAAAAAATGAACTGATCAATGAAAAGGATAGCACGTTAAAGACTGAAGAAATTTTGTTCTGTAAACTTTTTGCCCAACATCAAAATAAAGGGGCTAAGGTTCACTAAAAATTAAGAAAATTCGAGAATTTTTTGAAGCCCATTTATTTTGAGTGAGCCGTAGCCCCTTCATTTTTGATATTAGGCAAACAGTCTATAGAATAAAATGTCTTCTGTTTTCAACGTACTATCCATTCCCTTGATCAGTTCATTTTTTGAGCTTTTTTTTTGTAGCCCCTTCAGTTTTAAAGATAGGCAAAAAGTCATCAAGTAAAAATTTTTCAGTTTTTAAAGTACTATCTATTCTCATGGTTGAAAAAAAATTTTGACGAGATTTTTTTTAGATACAGCATTTGTCCCTTCAATTTTTAAAATAGGCAACATGTTCATCTTGAGTTTTTTTTAGTGGTACCCGGTTATATCCAAAAAAATATGTTTGGCAGACGATTCTTGGAACGCCCTGTAGAATAGAGTTGAAAAATTTTCGAAAATAATGAACTTTTTTCTAGGATATTTTCGATTTTAGTTGAAAAAATTGAAAATTCGTTCTACAACTTGGAAAAATCCGGGAAAACTGTCAATTTTGTTGGAAATTTCTTTTTTTTACCCCTCTGATGAGTCATTTTTGGATTTATTTCTGAGCTCATAAAAACAAATAGCTCGAATTTCATAAAATAAAAACAAAAAGGGCACCAGTTTAGCAAAAATTTGCAATTTGAAAATATTTTTCTGAATAAGTTTTATAGCCATATTTTTTCCAAATAATTAGGTATATTTTTTTCGAGCACTGAAATTTTTTTTGCCTACGTACGTTTTACTAAAACATAAACATAAGTAATATTTTTGTTAGTGTTCAAAAAAATTCTGAATTTTATTCCAAAAATTTTCAGAAGTTCATTCAAAGTGTAGGTATACTAGAAAGAGCACGTCGAAAAAGTCGAGGAAAAATTAAGATTTTTGAATCAAGATTTTCAGAGCTGGTTGAAAAGCAGTGAAAAAAATCCAAAAATTTGCTAAAAATCGAGAAATTGATGAAAACAAAAAATTAGGAAATTCATGTAGGTACCCAAACTTTTTGAAAAAAAAAATAAAAATTTTTGAGAACATTCTTACTATTATTGCTATTTTATTTCAGAACAGAAAAGAATGCCAAAGAAAATTTTCACCCGAGTGAACTTGGAAATTTGAAAAAAATATTCTAAAAATCTAAAAATATGGTGGAAAATAATTTTTTTTTAAAATAGCAGTAATTTTTATCCAATTTTTTGTGGTTAGGTATTGGAAGAAAAAGGAGGATGGGGATAACGAAAGATTAAAAATGTACGTAAAAGCTTAGGAAAATTCGAAAAACTAAATTTCTAAATTTCCAGTTTTCATTGATTTTCCAAGGACTCCCCTCCATTTTTACCATTTTCCAAAAATGAAGAATTTTGAAAATAAGTTCAAATGGTATTTTCGAATCAAAAAACCTTTTTCAAATCCATTTAGAGTACTTTTTTCTCAAAATTTTGTTTCCTCCGATTTTCAAATTTTTTCAACGAGCATTGGTTAGCTTTTTTGAGGAATCATGAAGGGAAAAGAGCGGATTCAAGGAAAAAAGGGTTACCGGACATTTACCCGAATCTAATTCCCCGAATTTTGAAATCCCGAACGCCTTTTACCCGAAAAAAATTATCCCGAATTTATTAACCCGAAGTGCCATTTCCCCGAATACCATTACCCCGAATGGGAAAATCCCGAATCCGTTTACCCGAATTTTAAAATCCCGAACACCTTCTACCCGAAAAAAATTATCCCGAATTTACTAACCCGAAGTGCCATTTCCCCGAATATCATTATTCCGAATGGATTTACCCGAATTTATGCAATTTGAATTAGTTCAAAAAATTGTCATGGAAATGAGAAAAATTGGAATGGGGGGGGGGGGGGTAGGTATGCGATGCGAATCGAAGTCGTACTCGGAAGTTGAAACCCGAAGAAATGGAGCTTAAAATCGTAGACAAAAAACTATTCATCAACGAATTCGTCTATGTTAAATCAAAAGAAGATTAAAGCGGAGTGAAAACTTATTAGTCCAGTAAAATTAACATTCTATAATGCAAATTGTGATGGCAAACTGAATTTTGGTATACTGGTTCATTTTCATGTCCTAAACACGAATTTAAGATGTCATCAGGTATTTGGCCCATATCTGCTAAAATATGAGTTCTAGAGCAAAAATGGGGTCTATGAAAGTTATTCTACGTCAAATTTCCTATCGGATGACATTTAAATGGTATTCAAAAATTCAAGGGGGCTGAAGCTATAGTTGCTTGAAGAGAGGGGGTTTTCTCCAAAAATCTGATTTTTATATCTGCTAAAATATCGATCCCAGTGCAAAAATTTGGATATTTCAGGTTCCATATTAACGATAAT
This sequence comes from Pseudococcus viburni, assembly GCA_033439095.1. NCBI lineage: Eukaryota > Metazoa > Arthropoda > Insecta > Hemiptera > Pseudococcidae > Pseudococcus > Pseudococcus viburni. The sequence continues at coordinate 343,457 of JAVBJF010000292.1, read as the reverse complement.
ATTTGTCGGGGAAACGATGTTCGGGATTTTAAAATTCGGGTAAACAGATTCGGGATTTTACCATTCGGGGTAATGGTATTCGGGGAAATGGCACTTCGGGTTAATAATTTCGGGATAATTTTTTTCGGGTAAAAGGCGTTCGGGATTTCAAAATTCGGGGAATTAGATTCGGGATTTCAACATTCGGGGTGATGGTATTCGGGGAAATGGCAATTCGGGTACTCGGATTCGGGTAAATGTACCGTAATCGAAAAAAGCGAATCAAAAATTTGAAAATTTTATTTTCTTTGTCGAAATCGTGAAAATTATTTGTCTAAAAAAGCGTGTATCGGTCAGTTTGAGAATCCGAAGCTGTCTCTGCATTTATTATTTCAATCAACATTTTTTTTAAATTCAAAAATTTTATTTTTGATCTTTGAAATGAAATGTTGAGAGAAGGATTTTTTTTATTTTTAAAACTCAAAAAATCCATTCAATGATATTTTATATCCATTAAAATAAAATTAAGGAATACCTATTTTATTCTGTTTTTTGAAAATATATTTCGACATTACCTACCTACTTATTTGATTCATTGGCCAAACTCCATTGAAAAATGGGAAAAATAAAACGTCGAGCATATCGTCGAGGTTTATTATAAAAAAAATATAAAAATATGAGCCTGAGATTATAGGTACACATAGTATGGCTTGATTGTAGTGTAAACGCGGAGTAAGCCTTTTATCGAGCTTTATTTCGCTGTTTGCTAAGCCAATTGTTGCGTACCTATATAAAACGTATGAAAAACCTTCCAATCTATAATTTCCAGCTTTTATTAAAATCTACAAGCCACCCGAACCTATATCTATACCGAATTAAATTTTTCAAAGCCTCAATCGGTGCTCGAAGTTGAATTACCTACTTGATAATTTCAACTTGGTAAAAAAAATACCATAATTCGAAAAGTCGAATCGATTGTACGACTTGTTTTTTTTTTCAAAATGACGATTCGATTTCAGCAAGTTGGTAACACTGCGATGCCACGAGAAGATAAATATATACAAGGGAAGGAAAAGGGATGAATAAGATACGTAAAGGGGTAATGTTGGCGCGTTGAGCGTTTTATGTTCTTTTAATAGCTGCGTCTGAATGCGGGCCGAAGCGTCGATGGTCCAAAAATCGGCGGAATGAGACGTACACCATCTTTTTCTTCTTTCCTCGTCAGTCGTCGGTGTACGATGCTCTTCTCACCCTCGAAAAATGGAACAGAAACTCAACTGCTAACAGTTATTGATCTACAAACAAGCTGTGTAATAGGACTATTCACCATTTCAGGGTTTACTAAAGCTCGTTCCTTTAACTGTAATTTATTACCTAATCTGTCCTCGATAAACGACTTTTTCCTTTTTTTCTCTCTTTTTTTCTTAAATCAAATAAAATTTTTATTTTTTTATACGTCGAATTGGTAAAATTTATGATTTATTGAAAATTATGGTAAAAGTTAGAAAAGATTTTTTTTTCGAGTTGAACTCGTGAAAATAGGTAGGTGATTTTAAGTTAGTGTCTGACGTCTTTGTATTATAATTATCTACACACAATAATTTCTAGTGCGCTTAAATTCAAACGAGGAAAATTATTTTCGAGTGGAATTTTCCAAAATTTATTCGAACCTCAATCCTTCTAAAACCACGCACAAAACCAGAGGGAAATTAGAAAATTATTTTACCGAGGTAAAATCAACGTAATGAAGCCTACACAATATCGATGCGAATTGAAACCCTAGGAAATCTTTCAAAATACTTATTGAATAGAAATTAATAAATTGGTTCGTATAATTGAATAAACATGCGAATTTTCTTCTCGTTTTTTTTTTCACCAGCTCGACGATCTTGGAAATTTTATCAGAAGTTTACATACGTGTCAAAAACATAGGGATCAATGTACTTTTACGAGAGGTACATTGACGTGATACATTTTTACTGGGAAAAGCTGAAGTGGACGTTCGATAAAAGTCATTCGAGAATAGAGATAACGTGAAATGAATTTTCAATTCGCAAATGTTTAAAGAATAATTTAATGCGGGGTATTTATTTGTCCGCGTACGGTACCGTTATTGGTGAAACGAAATTTCAATACGAATGCCACAGCGTAGATGTACATACATATAAAGATGACCGCCATTATAAATTCATTACTACAACCGAGTGTATATTTTATTCGACTAAAAAATGTTGATACCTTTACGATTCCGAACGAACGACTTTAATATTTAATAACCGAATCGTATATGTAGATTGTAGGTATTGAAAAAGGTACCTGCGAAAAGTGAACGCTGGCGGATCAGAATGTTGGACATTTTGACACATTATGGAAAGAACTCTTAATTGAAGTAGAATTGCACGAGTTCCAACTGCGGTATTGTTGCGTCAACTTGGTTGATAGTTATGAAATAGGTACCTACTACCTAGTTGTTATTGAATAGGTGGAATATGAGAATATAGGGGGGAGGGGGTGGCCTAATGATGTAGTTTGGGTTCGTAATTCGTATAGGTACGTAATTTCATTTATTCGTTAAATTTCGGTATTAAGTATTAACTCCTCGATTCATGAATATAATATGATACAAATGAACAAAGGAATGAACTTATTTAGATGGTTTTTTGAAAGACATTAATTTTTATTGGTATAGGGTACAGGTGATGGAGAAAGCATTATAAGTGTGTAGGTACTTGAATTTTGAAGGACTTATACTCGAGGACAGACTTTTCTTCCCAGGTCCAAGAATGAATGAAATTTCAGCAAATATTTTTCAGCTCTAGAATTATTATAATTGAAAGATTTTTTAAAATTGGATTGAAAAAAGTGTTGAGAAGCTTAGATTTAAAAAAATTTTAAGATCAAAGAAGGAATTTTCGTGTGGACAGTAAGAAAAAAATCAGTGAAAATAAAAAAAAAACTAGTAAATTAAAAATTGAAGAACTTAAAAAAATCTTGGAGCTGAAAATAAATTTTGAGGAAGAAATTTTAGAGCTGGAAAAATTATTATCAGAGTTGAAAAAAAATAAAATGTTGAGAAAAAATCTGGAGAATTGGAAAAAAATGAGGAAAAAAATGTACTGTTGAAAAGTTGAATCATACACAGATTTATTCCCTCTTTTCAAATCGAAAAGTTAATTTCGTCGAAGATTTTACTTTCGTGCAGAATTTAAAGGATAAATATTTTTAGTGTATGGGTCAAAAAAGTGCTGTAATATAAATTCACGTTTCCACTTTGAAAGATTAAAATGTTCTCCTTTTCTCACGATTTCGAAATTTAATCCGTTCGAAGAGTAAATAAACAAACAAATACGGACTGTTCAGCTTCGTGATTCCAAAAAAATTGGTTACAGTCCAAATGCGATTTTGCGGGATTCACTACCTAACGATGCGCCACTTTACGGTGATCTACCAATCAGAAACGCCGTTCGCGGAGATCCGATGATCACATCGTCAGTTCCTCACTAATTGTTTTTTTTCAAGCCTTTTCAGAAATTTTCATCGCGTAGTTTGAAATACCATCTTAGTTTTTTCCAACCTGGACGTTTTTTCCCTGAATTTTTTCAACCTTCGTAAATTTTTCCCAAAATTTTTTCAAATTTCTCCCCTTTCACCGTAAATTTTTTCGACTTTGAATTTTTTCTCGCGATTTTACCCGAACTGATTTTTTCTCAATTTTTTGTTTTCTTTCAACCATAAATTTTATCAACTTTGATATTTTTTCTCAAAATTTTATCCAATCTGAAATATTTTTTAAGCTTTTCCCTACTCTAAAATTTTTCTTAATTTTTTTAACCTTGAAATTTTTAAAACTAAAATTTTCTAAAATTTTCTTTCAACTCTACAATTTTTTCTCTATTATTTTCTAACTCGAAATCCTTCTCAATTTTTTTCGACTTCAAAATTTTCTCCTGTTCTTCTATAGTACACAGTCTTTTGTCATCAAATAAAATTTAAAAAGTCGTTCATTCAAAACGTTGCAATTTTTTTCGGAATTCAACTCGCTTTTTAAAATAAAAATTCTCAAAAGTTGGAGAAAAATTGTGGAGTTAAGCAAAAAAGTCTAGAGGTTTGTTATTTACTACTTCGTATCAAAAATTTCATTCCATTTGACAGAATCATTTGCAAACGACTGAATTATTTTACTTGAATATTGAATTGTCATTTTACTTGCTTCAACTTTGCCCAAAAAAGAATCCTTTTTTATTCTTCGATTAAAAAATTTTAGGAAGAAGGAAAACGTTTAAAATTCTAGCTATTTTCTGGTTTTTCTTATCCGATATTTGATAATTATTCGGTATTCGATATTCGATACCCAATACTCGATAGTCAATACTCAAATGTCACGCCGAGATAGAGAATATTTTACTCTACCGGTGTAATGTTAGATTAGTAGTCCAGGAGAATTGGACTTTTTGCTCACATTTTAAAATATCAAGTTGAAATTTGGTATACCAGTTTTTTTTACATGGAAATCCAAAAAAGAAATGAGAAATGATAATTGTAGTGATCTGATGTAGAATGCCAGTTGATTAGTGGTAGAGAGGTAGAGAAAAGATGGTCAGAGTACATAGAAAAGCTGTACGGAGATCTATCCAACAACAAAAACATGAGGGGGTTCTGCGCCAGGAGTCATTATGGTGAAACTCGAGCTGGTCTTTGAGAAGACCAAGGGAAGGAAAATATGTAGAGTTGACAATACGTGAATATAAGCGAAGTAAAATTCGACTATTGAGGTTCTTGAAAAAAGTTCACGAGTCAAGAGAATTGCCTAAAAACTTCAAAATATCAACCTGCATACCAATCTCAAAGAAGGTCTCCTCAAAGAAATGCAGTAAAATCGAAATTGGAAATTCTTCAGTTTTATAGTGTGAGGTATCTAAATCCATGTTTTTTGACCCCCTGAATCAATTTTTTGAGTTATTTTGACTCCAGATGCAAAACTGGGCCCTCGGGGGATCATTACAAAATTATTAACTGAGGTGTCATAATTTATTTTTTTAAATCCCCGAAACCATTTCAGAAGTTATTTTTACCTCGAAACTTTTATTTTTTGGAATGAAAAGAAGAATTTAAAATTGAAAACTTTTGAGTGAAATTTTCCAGTTTTAGTTTCTCTCTCTCTTGAGGGTTGACTTTTACGATTGGGATAAATTAAAAATGGCTCTTTGGAGAGAGTTCTGAAAGATCCTAGCATGCCCCTGAATCTAAGAGAACAGTGTTCCATCCTGATTTTTTCCATAATACAAATTTTTTCAGCTCCAAATAAAAATTTCATTTTTATTTCCAATTAAAATTATACTTTTGCCAACATTAGGAAGGAAGCAAGCCACCTGGTTCGGTTCGGTCCTGAATTGCCTACAGAATATTTTTCTTTAAAAAACAAACAAAACACAATTTTTTAGTAAAAATATTTAAAAATTTGTTATGGCTAGGGATGGGATTTTAATGTTTTTACATTTTTTTTTTTTTTGGTTGATTGCCGGTAGGAATAGTTTACAATATCTTTGCGAATTAAGTATAAAATTCCGAGTTAAATGAGCCCAATTTGTATGCGCATATTTTGACATATGTGAGCCTGGACATAGAAACCACCCTAAGGTGTAAAAAATTGATTTCTGAGATGACACTGATTTTGGGCGTTTCAGAAGGTATAGAATCAAAGGAGAACCTCCACTCAAAAACCAATTTTTTACACCTAAGGGTGGTTTCTATATCCAGGCTCACATATGTTTAGGTAAAAAGCATAAATTGACATATTTTTGGTGATTTTACCCGTTTTTAATGTATTTTGAGCATATTTTATCTTTTTTTTCCATTTTTTGCGACATATTTCGCAAAATACTCGAAAATCCACTTTTTCGAAGACGAAATAAAGTTAAAAAATTGACTTCGCCGAAATGTTCTCCTGGGAGAAATGAAATTATTTCATAATTTATGAAACAATAAGTAGGTATATTTTAAACATCTGTTTTCTTACATTTTGATTTTTCGAATAAATGATGGCGATTTTTAGCCAAATTACCCAACTTCGAAGGCTCATATCTGGAAATAGGTTGTACTTGGGGAAAAACTGTTTGCGGGGTCTCAAAGATAATTAATATAGGAGATTCAAAAACGGTAATCACATTTTAAAAAACTCAAAGTTGAACTTTGGTGGTGAAAGCTCAACTTTCATAATAAGAACAAAAGATGAAAGCAACCATTTAAAAATCTGAAAAAATTACAAAGCAGCCTTTTTTACCCTTTTTTCAACCAACAAATTTTCAAGATGGGATATCTAGATTTCGGGGGGGGGGGGTGGTGGTGGTACAGGGGTCCACAATTTTGACCAAAATTCAAAAAAAATGAAAAAATTAAGTAACACATTGATTACTACTAATTCGAAGGCACTGATTTCGAATATGTACTCAGTTTTTTTCATTTGACCTCTTTGAATCCCCCTATTAGCCTTCTTGATAAGGTCAAAACTCAAAAAAATGAAAAATAACGTGTGACCTGTCGTTTGTTAGGTTTTTGAGGGTGCTGAATTCAAAAATTTGCTTATTTTTTGGATTTGGCCCTTTAGTGCCTCTCTAGCCCCAAATTTTGGGAAAAACTATGTTGAGAAACGAAAATATCGTGTGGAATTTCGATTCTAACTAATTTGAGGGCGTAGAATTCGAATACCGACTTACTTTTTGATCCGACCCCCTACCCGTAATTTTTTGAAAATTCAATTGCATATTGATCACCTAAGACTGGATGAAGGGGTAAGTTGGAGCACGTGGAGGGGGTCGGATCAAAAAAAAAATAGTCACAGATAAAAAAATTTTCTGTAAAAAGATCAAGTGGAAAATTAGTTTTACTCCTGCTAATGAAAAGACAGGCAACATACATAATTGACCTCAAGACGGGCTGTCTACCTACGGTGTTAAAGGAGATACGTTAGTTATGAAACATGTGAATATTTAATGGCTCAACATGACGCAAATTTCGTGGCATTTTCGAGCTCGGAATCGTTCAAATTATATCTTTATTGAAAATTGAAACTTATTCACAATTTATCTTATAAATATAACACTCGTCGAATTCAAAGGTACGAAATGCACCACAAATGGGAACTTTGGGATCACCCTGTAGGCGGGTATAAGGGAAAAGTTTTAATGATTTAATGACATGTGCGCTAGAGGACACACATTAAAAACGTTTTGTTATGAAAAGTGGTAAATGAAATATGAGCAAAAGCGTATAGCAGGTAGGTAGGTAGGTAGGTAGGTAGGTGAGCACTGAGCACTACGACGACGCAAGGATATGGGGTTTTGAAATGCGAACGAGCCAACGTAACGAATGAGCGAACTAACGAACGTCATAGAATAAGGGGGTGTTGCATAAAAGATGTTGTCGCGGTATACCATGCGTACGATACGTACCGCACGTACATGAGCGTACTGATTTTAAGAACTAATTATGCGAATTTAATGGATATTCTGGTTAACATTTCTCCCTCGAGTGCAAATAGCACCGATTATTGTACTAATTCCAGAATATCAGTAATCTAATACCTCGTTACTTATCCTCTATATTTCGAAGTGAAATGACATTTGGACGCAATTTCAATTTAACTTTTCATAATGATAAGCGACTTCGCTTCTAATGGGGATTATATGAAATGACAGTCGAGTCGGATTTATCGTCGGCTGGGTAATTTAATACAGTCTCGCGCCCGCGTTATACACTAATCAGCCTTTCGTAATATTAACATTTACCATTCGCCTGTGCGTTTTATTGTTTCAGGTTAAAATATGGTTCCAAAACAGACGAACGAAATGGAAAAAATACGATACTGTTAATCAGGCCGACTCCAGCGCCGATAAAGTGGTAAAATCCGAGCCCGGAAGCGTTAAGAAATCCGGATTCGGTAGCAGCGGCGATGATCACTCGTCTATGGACGGCTCCGAATGTTATTTCAGCGACGGTTCTAAACCGGGCCGATCACGGTCGCCGGATTCGATGCGAATGGATGATTCGCCTTCGCCCGTATCAACCACCACTACCCCTTTGGATGTTCCTAACATGGGTAGCACTCATAATTTGTCTACTACCAATTTATCCTCATGCGCTAGTCCGCCAGTTAATTCATCTTCCATGTTACCTAGTCCTGGCTAATTTTTACTCGACGTTATTTTGATCTCAGTTTCCTCCTTTTTTTTTTCTTCTTTTTTTTATCGTCTAATGTATCGAATATGCATTTTGCCCTCCGATTTACTACTTGTTGATATACTTTTTAGGTTTTCCCCCAATTATCTATTTTTCGAAGTGTTAAAGTAGTTTGGGATATGGAAGGAAATCGCCTTTGTGTAGAGAAGTAATTACACAGGTCAACATTGAAAAAATGCGGTTTGAAATTTAATGGATGATTTTTATAGTTTTTTTCGTGCTGATCGCGAGAAAAATAGTGAAAAATACCATAATCCAAGGATTTTTCTGTTCACAATTTGAATTTTTTGTTCAACATTTTTTTTTACATTTTTTGATAATTTTCGACACTTGAAGTCAATTTTTTGAGCAAAGGAAGGGGTTGACGAAAAAAATTAGTAGGACGTAAATTGTAGAACGTAAAATTTCCTTTTTGTGGATTCCAAATAGTTTTTTTTTATGAGGCTTGGGTTTTGGGAAATTTTCAATAAAACTACAGGGTGTCCCAAAAATCGTCTGCCAAATTTTTTTTGGATAGGTACCTATAACTGGGCACCACTAAAAAAAAAAAAAACTTGAACCGAAAACATTTTATCCTGAAGACTTCTTGCCTGACATCGAAAATGAAGGGTCTACGGGAGTGGGCTTCAAAAAATTTTCACATGTTCTCGATTTTGAATGACCTCTATCCCCTTAATTTTTGATGTTAGGCAAAAAGTTTTGTAACAAAATTTCTTCAGTTTTCAACCCACTATCTATTCTCTTGATCAGTTTATTTTTTTAGAATTATTTTTGAACAATTTTTTTGTAGCCCCTTCAACTTTAAAGTTGGGCAAAAAGTCATGAAATGAAGTTTTTCAAAGTACTATCCGTTCCCATGGTTGAAAAAATTTTTAATGTGATTTTTTAGAAGCAGAATTTGTCCCTTCAATTTTTGAGCTTGGCAACATCTTCATCTCAAGTTTTTTTAATGGTACCCGTTGCCGTTATATCCAAAAATAAAAAAAGTTTAGCAGATAATTCATGAAACACCCGGTATGAAAATTTAACTTTCAACTAAAATATTTCGAAAGCCAAGCCTCCTAAGAAAAAACTAATTGGACTTTACAGAAAGGCAATTTAACGCTCTACAATAGGGTGGTCCACATTAACACAGGAAAAATTTTTTTGTTAGATATCGGCCGTGCCACCCACTAAATTTTTTCCTTTGTAGGTAGGCATTACACAGAAAAAATTTCAGCCCATTCGGAGGGGGTTAACCCGTGCCTCTCCCCCCCCTTGAAATTTCGACTTTTCATCAAAAATCACACAATTCATCACATAACTTTTTTTGCGAGGGGAAAAACGGGGTCATGGTAATAACAAAAATTGTTCACTGGAGTGTAAGGAATCGAATGACACCATAGTCACCCTCGTAGGCGTATTAGGGGGCTCAATATGAGCGGGAGAAGTGCCTAAAAGTTGTTCACTGGAGTTGATTGCATTTACATGGGGAATTTTTTTTTGATAGATATCGATCGTGCCACCCCACCAAGTTTTTCCTTTATGAGTAGGTATTACACAGAAAAAATTTCAGCCTGTTCGGGAAGGGGGAACCGGTGCCTCGCCCCCTCCCAAATTTCGACTTTTCATCAAAAATCGCACAATTTACTGAATAACTTTTTCTGTAAGAGGAAAAACGGGGTCACGGAAATAACAAAAATTGTTCACAGGAGTATAAGGAATCGAGTGACGCTATAGCCACCATTGTAGACATAATAGGGGGCGTGATACGCGCGGGGAAAGTTCCCAAAATGCAGAAATGATATTCTTTTTTCTATGCCAATCGAGTCTTTGAAAATACAGTTCAATATTATTTCACTTTCATTTCTCTCTACAATTCATGAACACACATGCTTGTATTCTTAATCAAAGAAGGAAATATAACCCCCCCCCCCCTCAGGGTGACCGTCATTTATATTTTTTCAGTGTACGAGGGAGGGAGGAGTACATTTTGAACAGCATACTCCGAATTCAGAAATGCAAAAATTGTATTTTCAAAGACTCGATTGGCATAGAAAGCATAATATCATTTCTGCATTTTGGGAACTTTCCCCGCGCGTATCACGCCCCCTATTATGTCTACAATGGTGGCTATGGCGTCACTCGATTCCTTATACTCCTGTGAACCATTTTTGTTATTTCTGGTTTTTCCACTTACAGAAAAAGTTATTCAGTAAATTGTGCGATTTTTGATGAAAAGTTGAAATTTGGGAGGGGGCGAGGCACCGGTTCCCCCTTCCCGAACAAGCTGCTGAAATTTTTTCTGTGTAATACCTACTCATAAAGGAAAAACTTGGTGGGGTGGCACGATCGATATCTATCAAAAAAAAAATTCCCCATGTAAATGTAATTAACTCCAGTGAACAACTTTTAGGCACTTCTCCCGCTCATATTGAGCCCCCTAATACGTCTACGAGGGTGACTATGATGTCATTCGATTCCTTACACTCCAGTGAACAATTTTTGTTATTACCATGACCCCGTTTTTCCCCTCGCAAAAAAAGTTATGTGATGAATTGTGTGATTTTTGATGAAAAGTCGAAATTTCAAGGGGGGAGAGGCACGGGTTAACCCCCTCCGATTGGGCTGAAATTTTTTCTGTGTAATGCCTACCTATAAAGGAAAAAATTTAGGGGTGGCAACTTGACATTTCAAAAATTTTCTAATATGGACCACCCTACTCTACAATTTATGTTCTATTCATTTTTTTCGTCGAGCTCTTCCTCTATTCCGAAAATTGACTCTAAGTGTCAAAAGTTATCAAAAAGTATTTTTTAACGGTTAAGCAAAAAATTCAAATTGTGAAAAATTCTCGGGTGATGAAATTTTTTCACTACTTTTCTCGTACTATTAAAATCACCCATTGCACTTCAAACAGCATTTCAAAAGTTTTGAAATGTCGACCTGTGTTACCTATGTTTTATCGAGTTACGAGCGTGTTTTAATTTCAAAACCAAGTATCTTTCATGTTTTTTGTTTTATTTTTGGTGTAATTTTCATTTTCATAGGAGTTCGCGTTTTTTTTAAATTGTAAATTAATTGACGAATGCTCCATTTTTCACACATTTTTCTATCTTCCCCTGCTCACCTTCCTACATGGCTGACTCAAATTATGCAATATTTATTGCGTTTTTGATAATTATATCGATTTTATGAATTTTTTGCCATTTCGAAAGATGCTTTGCTTTAAAAAAAAGGGCATGAAAAAATATTTTTGTAATCTCCTTCTTCCATCAAAACGTTGAGAATTCGTTACTAAAATAGCATCTGTTTTGCATTCAATACGAAAGATTTTCTTACCTACCTTTCATTTTCTTTTGTTGCATCTACGGTTGGCGAAAATGCCGATGTAAAATAATTAATGAAATGAACGACGACAAAGCTGTAAAAAAATGATACAAAGTGAACGAATTTTTTGCAAAAAATTTTTAAAGCACTGATTATTATAATAATCTCGTTTGTCGACTTTTTATATATTTTTTACGATGTTTTTTTCTAAGTATACCTAGGTATTTTTATCAGGCAGATATTTCTTGCGATTTATATGTTACCTTCTGATTGTATAACCGGCGTCTGGTGTGTCTCATTAGCGCAAAATTTTCATATCAATACCTTTTGTCATTATCATTAAAAAGATGTATTTTTATTGGCGATGAATTCAAAGTTTAGGTGTTTTCCGATCGGGTGAATGGGAATACCTACCAACGTTCTGTTTTCGAAAGAAATACGATTTTTAATTTACCCTACAAGGTGATAATTCGCAGTTGAAGTCATCTCCAGGATTCGTAAATTGATTATTTGTACGTAGAATTAGAGGTGTAAACTTGTTGGGTTGAATTTTTGTGAAGATGAATTTATTATTTTGTTACCTTTCTAGTGTTTCTACAGCATTCAGTCATAGAAAGCTTATTTTCAAATCTTCATAAGTATTTGTATTCTTAAACTTCATTATTTTTGTTGCTTTTTCATGTGTTTTTTTATGTACTTAAGAGTAAGTTTTTAATACGGAATAAACGTTGCATTCTTTTATAGATTTGTGCGTCTGTGTAACATTACCTGCGGCCTGCGGTAAGGATTCAAAATGAAATTCATGTGTACCTAATGATTTGCCGATGCTCAGAATTGAAGGGAGCAAATTTGACGAAATTTGGGAAATTGAATGATATTTAACGTATTATGGCCGGAAAAATATGACTGGTCGTTTTCTCAAAGCTGGAGATCCGGAATGGGCATTTTTCCAAATAAGGTATTTCATCTTCCTCCCAACCCTCCCTCTCTACACCGCAAAAATTCCAAATAATTATTAAACGAATGATTTCTTGGATAAACCAATTTACAGTGAATTGGAAATTTCACGAATATTTTCTCACCAAATTTGAGTATTCGCCTTGTTTTAAGGTTGAGAATTTCAAGTGCTGGTAAAAATGTGACCAAGAGGATCTCTTAAATCATATAAGCGCCTTCTAAAGCAATTTCAGTGTCTTGAAAAGTAGTCAAATTTTGCTGAAGGCTTGAAATCGACTTGAAAATGGTCTGAGAAGAGAGTTTATTTTATTACAAAAATACAGTTTTTAGATTTTTGCCTCATGATTTAAGTAGGTACTAATTTTATGAAAAATCAACATGATAGATAGGCCACTTTGGCTTTCTATCAAAAAGTCACCAAAAATCGAAAAATCAACCTTGGCAATTCAAAATTTTATTCTGAAGTGTGAGTGACACGATGTTTCAATGAACCAAATTTCGGCTCAATCGACGTAGACGAGTTGCCGAAATCATTTTGAAAGAATTTTTATGAAATTTTCAAAAAATACGATAAAAATTTCTGTTTTTTGCTGTCAAGAGTGGAAAATTTAAATTGAGAGGAAAGCATACTTAATTTTTGTGAACGTGAAAATTCCGACTGATAGGACTGAAGTTGGTCACCCCTCCCCCGCCACGAACTTCTATTTTATATCAACATTTCGGCTGGAGGAATGAGGAGTGAGATTCGTCAGTTCTCCCGACTTTCTATCGAGCCAATGGTAATTGGCCGCCAGCCATTAGCTTATCTTAGCCAATGGGTTTTAGAATGTCATCTTGTTAAATAGAGAGATGAGTAGGTAGGGAAAAAATCATTCATTTTTCATATCACTTTTCAGAATTTTTTCAGCCAGAGAAATGTGGAGTGAATTTGGTCATTTCTTCACTACGTCCCTTCGGAGTGAATTTTGGCCAATTCTCACTGATCCTACTTCGGACTGACACAATCACTTCGAAAAATGAAATTATTCCTGTATTTTGATTATTTCTTTCCCTCCCCCCCCCCTGGCTCGCTGATATCATCATTTCGGAATAAGGAACGAGGAGTGAATTTGGTCGTATTTGACCCATTCCCCTTCTGGGTGAATTTTGGTCATTTCTCCTCTTATCCCTCCCTTTGAGCTTAATTATCGCTATTTATAAAGATGATACGCGATTTGATTATTTCTCTCCTGCTCTACTGTGCTGAATTTTTGTTTTTATCTCTTCTCCTTTCATAAGCCTAAATTTCGCCCATCATCACCTACTCTCTTCGGACTGATGTCATCATTTTTGCCAAATTACGTCTTTGGGCGGGGGGAGGGTAAAATTAAAAAAGTGTAACGTTTTGACATAATGACATTATGTTACACTTGAAAAAAATATAATATTTTTAAAACTAAGAAAAAAACTGGAAAAAGTATTTTAAAATATTGAAAAAATGAGAAAAAAAATATTTAGGTGCATTGCCATTTTAATAAAAAGTTATGAAAAATTTTGTCTCTATTGGTTCATTTCTAAAATAAGTACATCTGAACATATCCATAATCCAAGGTTTTTACCCTTATGAAAAAAGTGAGTAATTTTTCCTCTCATACCTAAAATTTTGGTTATTACTTTTTTTACTCTCCTTCGAGCAATTTTCAAAATTTCAGCCAGAGATTCTGAAGTGAATTTATTTATTTCTCCCTCCCCCCTTGAGCAGTCCCCATTATTTCAGCCGAGTCATTTCTCTCCTCTCCCCCCCCCAGGACGAATTCCATCATTTTAGATGATATAACGAGAGGTATGTAAGTTGCTCATTTCTTCACTATCCCCTTCGTACAATACTACATAATATATCATTTTACTCAGAGAAATAAGGAAGAACTGGCTGATTCCTCCCTTACCTCTTCAAGCTGACGTTATCAGTTAACTGGTATGGATAAGAAATGAAATTTGTCATTATTCGCTTCCTCCTTACGAACTGATTCTAAAATAATAAGTATCAGATTCATTTTTCATTTTTTTTTCTTTTTTTTTCATTCTTTAAAAAGTAAATGTAAATAAATTGACTAAGTAAATGAAACGGAAAAAATTCTGCAAAAACTGAAACTGAAATTCAGTAATATCTTGCAGCTTTCGTGAATTCAATTTCACTGAAGATTCTGGGTAAGAAATGAACCAAAATCGATATTAGTGGAGGGAAGGAAGGCTAAAATTAAAAATTTCCATTTTCCAATGCAGAAAAAATTCTTTACTATTATTTTTGATTTAAAAAATGCAAAAATTTCTTCAAATTTTCCGACTCAAAAATCACTTTTTCTATCAAAAAATTCATTTTTTTTATTTTCAAAAACTGTCTTTATTCCTGTATCTTCTCGTTTGGCTCTTCGATGTTAAAAAAAATCTCAGCAAACTGGATTTTTGGAAAACTTGCTTTTCTACGAAATAGGGAGAATAAATTTTATTTACCTCAAGAACTGTAAGATATTTAAAAACTTATCGGTACATTTGAGTATCTGAAATTGTCCCTTCAATTCTGAGGGTTTGAAAATCTCCATACATGAGTTCAATTTGGGTTACCTACAGCACCGCGAGACAAAATGCTCAAAATCAAAACCTTGAACAGAATACTTGATACATTGAAAGAATTGTCCTTAAAACTTTAAGAGACCTTTTTTTAAAAAATATGTTCTCTTTGACACCCAAATATGAATTTTTTAAATTTTTTAACGAAGCAATTAGAATAAAATATCAAAGTTTTTTTGAAAATATAATTTCAGAAATACTTTTATTTTTTTCCTTTGCCTACCTACCAAAATTTACAAACCATTTCGAAAAAAAAACTAACACTTTTTTAAAATCAAGCATCTCATTATAATTTAGAATAATATCAACAATAAAAATACAAACAAAAGTTTTTGAAATATTTTTGTATCGAGTCTAGATCCTAAAACTCAGCAGCGGTTATAACTGAACCCCCAAAAGGGACGACTATTATTCCTTAATTGATATTTTCGGTCAGATGAACGAGCGAACGGTAATAGGTACATAAAATAACTACCTATATTTCAAGACGAAATTCAATTTAAATCGAAATACGGGTATCAATCAACTCGACACTATTTCGTGTACATTGTATAACTATAACTAACAAACTAATCAACGAACATAAATAAAAATTACGTATCAGAAACACTGGCGTATACCTCCGCAGCGACGAAACTATAGGAAAATATCGCAGTTTGACATTTTAATTATGAATATCACATTATTATAACGAACAAAATTTCATGTAATAAAAATAAAATCAATAATTAATTTTCCAAGCTGTACGAACGCAGGGGTTGGAAAATGAAGACATTGGAACGTTATTGACGCAGTTATATTTTTAGTACGATAGCTCTCCGGATGAAAATATTGGACTAAATTATATCGCACGAAGCCGAACTGGGCAAGCTGTTAATTAATGGAGAAAATTTAATGAAAATAGCCGACTCTTTGGTTATCAGAATAAAATAATCGAACGAAAGATAATTAACGCGATATACTCGCGTAGCCTACGATAGGTACCTACATAAGTAAGTAAGAAAATTACTTAACGAAATGTCAAATAGACGGGTGCGGATTTCTGTTTGCGATACGACGACGCAGTGATACAAATAAAAGCGAAAGCGCACGAATTTGTCTCTTTTTTTCGCCCGACAAAGTATAAAAAATCCCCGGAGTAAAAGATTTCTTTTATAGGAAACCCTCGTGTTTATCGAAGTCGTCGAAGTACACGTAGCTTCTCTCTTCACAACGAAACAACCCTAAATTTAATATTTTCTTTCATCTTGTTTGGTGTCTTTTGTGATTTTTGATTAATTAAAATAACCGTAAATAATTTTTACATCGTTTGCTGTTAAAGCAATATGACCGAAAAGCTTTTAGGTACGTGCATTTGCACAAGTAATTGCTTACATTAAAGAAAGTATGGCTCGTAAAATGTAACGAGTATATACGTTATCCACATTTTTTGGCAATAGTTGAAACAATCCGTGTGTTTAATTATGCAATTTTTTTTCAAAAAGCGATAAACATATTATAGAAGTGGAATTTAATGTTTTCTTTTTTTTTCGAGACCGACACTTTCTCTTTAAAATCTGAATGAATAAAAAAACGTTATAATCCAAAAGAAATAGGTATTTATTGTTCGTTATTTTTATAAAAATGAGAATGTTTAGGAGGTGTTAATGGTGTCCTAAAGATCGTAGATTAATAGGTTGCTTGGGTTTCGTGCTTGCAGTTTTTTTTCGTTTGTTTTAACTGTTTGGTGGGTCTATTCTATTCTTAAAGAGACCATCTATTACTTAATTAGCTTATCTAAGTACTTAAGTGCTTACTCAGAATTTCTAATTTAAAATTCAATAAAGTCAGATAGTCAGTGGCGGATCTAGCCAAATTTTTTGGAAGAGCACAGACAGGACAAGCATACTGGAGGAGGGAGGGAGGGAGGGTTAATTTATCAGGGAGAAAATATTTATTTATGTATGGAGGAGTGGAAAATGAAATTTCATGTAATATTTTATGTAAACACACATCTGAATAAAAAATTGTGATCGAGGAGAAAAATGAAAAAATACATTCAATATTTATAATCTGAGATTAATACATAGGTATAAAACAATTGGCTGTTTTTATGAATCACAGCAAAACATTTAATTACTTGGTTCAAATTTAAAATTTTTGCCAAACTTTTTTCAGTGTATTTTTAATAAATCTCTGAAAAACAAGAATCGCAAACAATTTTTTAATAAAATTTAAAGGTGAAAAAAGTTGGAAAAGAGTTTAAAATTATTGGAAAAAAATTAGAGGTGGAGGAAATATTGAAAAATACGAGATTAAAAAAAATTGAAAAATCAAAGGTGGAAATTTTTTCAAAATTTAAATTTTGAGACTGGAAAAAATGTTAGAAAAATTTTCCTACGTTTATTTTCTTCAAATTTTTTTCAATTTTGAATTTTTCAAAAAAAAACTCATGAAATTTCATGTTTTTCAAAATTTCTTCCAAGTTGACGAAAAGTACAAGAAATTTAAAAAAATATAAAAATTGATACAAATTTGAAATTGGAAGAATTTTTTTAAAATTCAACTTAAAAAAATATTTCTGTTGGAGAAATTTTAAAATTGGATACAATTTTGAAAAAAATTGGACTTGGAATAAACTTATAGAAGAATATAAAAGTTTCACTTTCAAATCAGTTTTTGATTCTAGGTATGTACATCAGATTCTAAACGAGCTCCTACAACAAAATCTTCAAATTTTTCGAAATTTTTCAAACATATTTTTCAGGTTTATCAATTTCGATATCATTTTCGGGGTTACATGTTAATAGCTTCGTTATGCAATACATTTAAAAAATCGTAATTTTTCTTGTAACTTTCCGTATTTTGAATTAAAGATTCAACGAGAATCAAAATTTGGCTTATTTGCATACCAAAGGGCCAAATTCTTTTTCAATATGGGCAAGGCCCTCCCCGGCCCTCCCTTGGGAGAAATTTGAAATGAATTAAATTTGCCCCGGAGGAGGAGATTCTGTTCTGGAGGAAAGCAGAAGAGAAATAAGATTTAAGAAATTCAGCCTGCAGGAGGTTACTTACGAGAAAAATTCTTAAATTTCCGAATCAAAATTCTGCTCCTGGAAAATTTTCAAAATTACCACTTCCCTGGAAGGTGTGCGGAAAAAATGTGTATCACCAAAACTTATCCTAGAGAAGAGTAAGAGAGAAATTTTAAATTGATAAAATTTTGCCCTCTATGAAGTTAGGGAGGAACACGAGAAATTTAAATTGCCGAAATTCATTCGGGCGGGAAGGTATGAGAAAAAACGTAGAATAATTGAAATTCTGTCGCGGAAGGGAGTACGAGAAATTTTTTTAAATTAGGTAAGTACCAAAATTTTTCCCAAAACCTAGCAGGAGTATGGAAGAAATTTGATATTAAGTAATAGGTACAATTAGCCCAGAAGGAGGGGGAAATTTGGAAAAAATTTAAAATTTAAACATTGTTATAAAAAAAAAACAATTTTTCTATTATAGGCTGCAAAACTTGAAAAAACTGTGCATTGTTTTGTTTTTTCTTGCTTATTTAGGTAAACTAGATATTGAAAAAACAAAAAAAAATCAATGAAAAAATATTTCAAAAATAACAAGCGAAGTCCAGAGAACATGGGACGCTTGTTTTTTTCCTTCTCCAAATTTACTGATGAAAATTACGAAATAATCTAAAAAGGAAAATGTTGAATTCAGTATAATCCAAATAAATGAATAACTTTTTTGAAAATGTTTTCCAAGTAAGTAGGTAAGTACTCCAATTTTCTCAATTCATTAAAAAGTTTTAGAGTTCAATCATTCTCTAAATTTTTTACAAGATTCAATTTTTTCGAAATTATCCTAAAATACATAATACTATAGTTAGAAATACCTAGGTAGGTACCTGATAAAAATTTGAGATGGAATTTTCATTGATTTTGCTCCTTTCCTCCTCCTTCCAAAAAAAAAAAAACACTTTCGAAACGTCCCTGGTCAAGTGTCAAGTTAGGTTCTGAAAAATTCTTCGTATATCAATTTAATGAAATATGTATTTCCCCTTGATCCTAAAAATCAATCTACTCTAAATACTTAAAATTCATATTATTAATTACCGTGAACCAAATGCAAAATCACCGCAGGAAAATTCATTACAGAAAAAAACAGGAAGACTGAATCAATGAAAATCACGAATCGAGTAGATATTCCACGTGATTTCAATTAATCTATGAATTGATCATGTTAAAATGTTTAGATAAATTCTCGCGTTATTGAGATATTCTTCAATATTCTATCGCACACCGAGTATATACGAAAAATTTGGCAGTTTTTTTAGGCTAATAAATCGGTTGTTTTTTTACTTTTACTTTGCTTTGGCGCCTGAAAAACTGTGGCAGATACTTTATCTTTTATACTTTATAGCCTGTACTGTTTGACAATTTTATTCGTGGCAGACAAGGTTCTAATTTTAGGCCTGCAGATTTATCAGCAGATCCTCAGAATAATGGATTTGAAGATCGAAATAGGTTTCACCATTGGTTTTCTAATACTAACAAGTTTGATTTGTACATCAGATGACTTAGCAGATAACTTGAAGAAACGTCGACTCGAAGAAACCGTGAGTTTACATCATTGTTCAGTTCTCAAATATATATGAATTTATAGATGTTTATAAATCGCTTTGTGATCATAGGCCGAAATGGAAGTCAAAATGTTGGACTATGCCATTAATGATATACCAAGCCATGATAGAAGATCGTACGTATGAAATAGCTTCGTCGATGCGTATTCCCAAAAATTGGAAGCCATTGAAAATTTACAAATTTATAAAACTCAACGTGAAGGTTATATGACGCATAATTACGATCTTATGCAAGAGCTACTCGTTGCAGAAGAAGGAATCGGAGATCTAAAAGGCGAAATTGAAGATTTGAAAACTAGTCTTGTCCATTTGCAGAGTAGTGTAACCAATTTAAACAAAACTCTAGTGAGTGATGATTAGTTATAATTGCTCGTATGTACAATTTAGGAGATTTTTGATATAATTGCTGAAACTTATGCTGAATCCATTTCTAGTCAATAAATGCAGGTAGGTAGCTAGGATTTTCTCATGGTGGATGAAAGTGGGGGGAGGGGGTGGAAATGCAAATGATTACCTACATGGTGACTACTAAAAAATCAAAAAATCAAGTTGTCTGGTAAGTAATTTGTAAAATTAATTTTGCAGAACTAAATTAAAATAGGTAAACCCTTACTTAATCGTTATCAAAAATTTATCCAGTTTATCTCAATTACAAGAAATATTATTTTAAAAAATCTCATTGGTAGGTACTATAAGAAAAAGTTACGAGTTATAATCATTTTGCCAATGTATAGGAGAGCACCCAAGGGGAGCTCAGGGGACTCAAGCCCCTCCCCCCTTAAACTCGGCAAGGAGAATTTCTTATCATAAAAATGTCAAAGAAGAGTATGATTTTTTTTTTAAACTTTCGTCCTTGCTACGCTCGCGGCCAGTATTTTAGTAACTATTTCTTAAATAAACATAGGTACCTACCACTCTTTAAATTTGAATCAGTTGAATTTGCCAAAATTCTGTATTTTTAAATCAGTAAAATAATTTTCATAGAAAATTAATGATTTTTCACTGATTTGCGGTCAAAAATTACCAATTTCTCAGTCAATCTCCCATTTACTTATCCGAAAAAATCAGTAATTTTGACTAAAAAAAATTATTAAATCTCGTCACTTTTCAAATTTTCTTCGCTCAAATCTGTAGTGTAGGTATATAATATTTGCCAACTGAAAATACCCCAACTACTCCGGCCCCCCTGAAATAACAGGTTACTTCATTTTTTCATTAAATTTTGACCCTACCCCATTTTTCTCAAAATCAGAGTCCTTCCCTTACACAATTTCTGCGTGCGCCAATGCCAATGTACGTCATTATTTTTTTTCCAGATGGACTGCACGAGATGTCTTCAGAAATTATCTGTACCAACGTATATGGAATTTCTTGAAAAACGTGCCTTTCCAGTTTGGTTATTGCACAACGAAATGGATCGTTTTGAAAAGTGGCTATTTGCTGCCCACTTCGTAAAAGGAATAAATATGGATTGTATACGAAACTTATGGAGCAGCTTGTTAAAATACAAATCAAAGTAGTATGTACGAAGCTTTGGCAGGAGCCATGCATGAGTTATACGAAAGTATTTCTGACGTTGTAACCTATAGAGAAGACATTCTAGCCACGGAACCAAAATCAGAAGCCGATTTAGAGTCAGCAATGTCAGCATGCGAAAGTATTGCCCAAGAAGACAACGCAAAAAAAATAGCGTGCAAGACCGTCTGGTCAATTAAAATTGATTACTCTGAAAACGCAGCAGGAGATGGTAAGTCACAAGCTTAAAATTATACTCGAGTTGGTAGGTACCTGCATTTACTTAGCACTTAATTTCATTTTTTAAATAATTTCAGCCCCAAGTGGCACTCATAGCATCTACTATGGAAAAATTATTTGTGAAAATCTTAATTTGGCGAATGAGCGATTGCAGCAGGTAGGTATCTTGACTTATGCACATGAATTAAATCTGTAAATCTGAACACCTACTTTTCACCTTATTAAAATTAATCTAGAAAATTGTTCTCCTCCAGTATTTATCGCTGAAAATCAAAAATCTGATGACGTTAGCTCCTGCATAGTAGAATCTAAATTTTTAGCAAATACCAAGCACCCATCTAAAAAGAAACCCTCAAGTGCTAAAAAGGATTATATTGGATTTTACGTAAGATGTCCAAAAACTGTCACCTCAAAAAAGGTAAGCGTAGATACTTAATGTGCTAGGATCGACGTTTGATAGTCATAATTTACGCGCGATTTCTTTGTAATAAAATGAAGTACTTAATTAAATTAAATAATGCTAAAAATCTGCTTAATTTCAGTTTCGATCATACGTACTTGGCGAGAAAGGAAACTTAAGTCTGGCAATATCAAATACGATCTAAAAAACCAGGATGCTAGTATGATAATATATGAGGATCCCCTCAATCCACCAACATACCTACATTTGATGTCGACAATGGGAGCTGAAGACTAAACGTGTGAATGAATGTACCTACATGCATTTTAACCTACGGTAAGAACGAGAGAAAATTTTTTCGTAATTTTTTAATTTCGACCTGTGTAATTTTGTATCAAATTGTTCATTTGTTACTGGGAGGGATATTCAAGAAAAAAGAATTGATTCCATCTAGAGATTTTTTGAAAAAAATTTATTCGACCTGTGTAATTTAGAAAAATTATACCCTAGGAAGAATAATTTTTTTGAATACATCTCCCAATAATTAACAATTTGATCAATTAATAGGTATGTATCAAATTGTTACTTAATTATAATTAAGTAACAATTTGATACATACCTATTAATTGATCAAATTGTTAATTACCTATTGGGAGATGTATTCAAAAAAATTATTCTTCCTAGGGTTCAAATTAAATCAAATTGTTCGAATTTTTAATTGATAGGAGGGGTATTCAAAAAATAATAATTTGACCTGAAGTTCAACTTTAATGCAAATTTAAAAAAAAAATTGATTCAACCTGTGTAATTTTGAACAATTCCAAAGTATTATTAGGTATTATGATTTGCCGTTGCCGTTTTAGTGGTGTAATTGTGATATTTTTTTTCTCATTACCTATGTTATTACCAATTAAAATATTGACGCATAATTCGCCATATTATTTCTCGTTCATTTTAAACCGATATTAACAATCCTGACAGCCGTTTATCGTTAATTTTTATTTCTAGGAACTTAATAGAAAGTGATACCTCCAGCACTTTCGACGTAGGGAATAAGATAAAACCAAATGAGAATGCTAAAATATTTGTTGTTTCGTTTTCAAAAACTTTAATTATTTATCAATTTTTTGTGTTTCATCATTCAAATAAATACCTATCTAAGCATATATCTATGAATGCGTAATTAAATTAAGCAAATTGAAAATATCAGAAAATAAAATTACGTGCTGTATAATGAGAGAAAGATACATTTCAAAGATAAGATCATCAATGCTGATTGGAAACATGAGGAGTTTTTTATAGGTATTCAGATACATATGTACAACTCGATTTTCATTAAAAATTTAAATTCGCAATTTCAAAAGATAAACTTCTAAGAAAAAAAATCATTACATTTAACCAAGGTATTTAGCAGGCATAGGTACATATACTTATTAAGCCTGATCTACCATCGAAATGCTCTCATTTACAGTAAGTAAAGGGCATAAATATACGACGTTTCAATATTTTACCACCAGACAAGTAGGTATAAAGTCTGGCTAGTAAACTATATCATTCATTAATTCCACCTCTCTACTCGTTACTTCATCATTAACCAATAACTCCTACCTATTTTATCTTTGGCCGACCGTTGCCATCTAAAGTGGGTTGCCAATTTAAATTAACTCAAGAGTTAATAAATTTTACGATAAAGTCCTCCATTTTGTAGATACATATATACTACATCTTATAGGTCAGAATCAATTAAAATGAGTTTTTAATTACAAATAGGTAAGTATAGGAAGCATCAATGACATTAAATACGTTTTAGCTCCTATCTGAGTTGGTAGGTAGCTAGGTACCTACTTGGACGATATCAAAATTGGAAAAATTTCCAATGAAATTGATTTTACCTAATTTGGTAAGCACCTATTTCAACCTTAAAATGCATAAATTTTAAAATAATTTTAAAATTTTCACCTGCCTGACTCATAACTTGAATCTTCCATTGGCTAATACAATTTTCCAACATTTTTGAAAAAAAAATTAATTTATGCAGAAATTTAAAAAATTTAATAATTTACAACAAATTAAAAATTTTAGACGTACTTACCAATCTATTTTAATAAATTTATTAAAAAATTACATTAGTTTTTGCTTAAGTTGGGCTCATACTTGATAAAAATGTCACCTCCTTTCCCCACCGAACTTGCGACCAATACCCCTGAACAATTAGTACATATTAAAATCAGACCATATTTGATGAAATTTTGAAAATTCAACCACAAATGCTGCGAAATAATTTATTTACATCATCTAAATTTGTAAGTACCTACTTACTTACCTGATGAAAAATTAAATTTTTTCAATTTTAAAAATTAATAGGAAGGGTGAGGTGTAATGGAAAATCGTTATCGATGATTATTCTCCATGGAGTTATGAATTCATGTGAACATAATTTTTAAAAAAAATTCGAAAACAATTTTTCCAGTTTTTTTTGCTTAAAAATTCAAAAAAACATGGAAAAGTAATTTTGTCAAAGTCTCTCTGAAAATTGGATGTTGCCTAATATTTTTAAGAAAACCTCTTTTTTGTAAGTTCTGACACTGAGGCTATTTTCAGTAAAATTTCTTATTGAGTCCTCAAATTTTTTTGAACTCAGATTTTCAGATCAGTTTAGAAAGGTGTACAGATTAAATCGGAAGAAAGGAGGGTGAAATTTTTACCAGATGATTATTTGGAAAACGATTCCTCTCAATAATTATCTACCAAGAATTTATCTATCTAAACAGATGAAAATTTGCTATACTTACTTACCTAAGTATTCAAGTTGATATCTTGATACTCAAGTTCACGTTGATAAGTCCTATATTTATCAATTTCGTATTCCGAATTAATTTTATTTTATTCGCGATTAAGTATGGGTTACCTACCAACTTTTTAAACCAATCATCAATTGATTCAAAGATTAATTTCGGTTTGTTAGGCTGACAATTTTCACTAATAAAATGTTAATTTTTGGTTCTGGTAACAAATAACTAATGATAGGTAAGTATTTCCTTTTCATTGAAATTGGGTGCATGTAAATAGGTCTAAATATTACTAACTTTGGCTTGATGATCCATTGAATCTTTCAAAATTGCTTCACATACTTCAAAAAAAAAGTACTAAACTACAGAAATCAATTCCCATTTGAATAAGTATATCAAGTACCCATTTTCAAATAAAAAAAGATTTCTTTGACATGAAAACATTTGGATAGGTCATAGGTGTGTGAGTTTTGCTTGCGGATTAGGTAGGTACGTCGTGCTTTTTCATGGTGTCAAAAAAGCTAAATTATATCATGGTACCTCACTTATCCCTATTTTAAAAATGCAATTTGGGAATGAAAAAGTATATTTTATAACCCATCGTTTAAAAAAATTAGATAGATATTTATCCTTGCTTCTTAAATCCAAACATTTTTCGTATAATATTTCGTTACATTTTTAGGATACCTATCATCAATCGTAATTATTTCGTCCAATAATCGAAAGCTACTATACCTGAAGAATTTCACAAATTCAAGTCGATTAACAAGCGTTATAAAATGTATGTCATAGATGATGCTTATATAAAATCAGATCACGCCAGGACGTTCCGGAGACAGCTCCTTGTTGTACTGACAGGTAAGTCTTGAAAAATAATTAAACACTGATGAAGGTCATCAGTTGTGGATATTCTCTTCACTCAATTAAATTTCGATCGCAATAAAATAATCTTTATAATTTCAGTGAGTTTAGGCACCTTTCTTACGGGATCTTCGATAGGATGGATGTCTCCGGCGCTCCACAGTCTCCAAAGGAACGATAGCCATATACAAATTACTTCTGAAGAAGGTTCGTGGTTAGCCCTTTACCCAGAATTTGGTCATTTTTGTGCTCCAGTCTTGACAGGTTATTTTACCGATATGATTGGACGTAAGGTAGTTTTCATCGCCGGAAGTATTTTCACTCTGATAGGATGGTTTTTGAAATTTTTAGCAGGTAAATGCCTACCTATATGTTAATTTGTTAATTGGTCCCCTTCGTATTTGTTTTTTACTTTTATTTACTTTTTTTAATAGGAAATTTAACCATGTTATATACGGCAAGAATTTTATTAGGAATTAGTTTCGGCATCACGATGACAGTATCTCACATCTACGTAGCAGAAGTGGTATCCAAACGAATCCGAGGCACTTTCTCATCGTTACTTTTCGTCACTTTAAATTTAGGAATCGTATTCCAATTCATTATTGGAAGTTACCTTCCCTTCAAAACATCAGCTCTAATAACAACAGTAATCAGCGCCATTTACGTAATTTCACTATTTTTCATCGTAGAATCTCCTTATTACTACATCGCCAAAAACAAAGAAGCCGAAGCTCAAAAAACCATGATTTGGTTCAAAGGCTCATTCAACGAAGAAACGACTGCGGAGTTTAATTCGATGAAAAAGCAAATCACCGGTCAAAGTTTAAACTTTTCTCGATCATCGTTCAAAAGTTTCATGATCTGTATGCTTCTCAGCTTTCTAAGCGATACCACCGGAAGACCTGCAATCATTACCTACGCCATGCAGAATTTTTCCAATGATTCTTTACTGTCACCGACTGGTTTCACCATTTTACTCGGCAGCCTAAACGCGTGTTTACCTTTGGTGCCTACTTTATTATCAGATAGAGTTGGAAGGAAGGTAATCATTATTGTATCTGCCATTGCTGGAGGAATAATGCATTTCTGCACAGGTACGCTGTACTTTTTGCACGATACAAAAGGGATTACAATTCCTGCTTATGGTTGGTTATTATTTAGTTCAATTACTCTTTATCTGTGTAGTTGTTCTATTTTTGTGACTAATGTTTTAACATTAAGAGGCGAATTGATCTCAGAAAGTAGCAGAGGTATGACATCTGGTTTGGTATCGATGATGTATGCTTTGGCTATCATTCTCACGATTAAAACTTTCCAAATTGTACGAGACGGTTTAGGATTGCATTTTGCGTTTTGGGTATTGAGTGTATCAAGTTTAATTTTTGTTCTTTTTACGGCTTTCTTTTTACCTGAAACGAAAGGTAAAACATTAGATGAAATCCAAAAACAACTAGGTAGATCTAATTAAAGAATAAAATTATGCCATAAAATAATTTTTTTAAAAAGAACTCTGGCATTTAATTGATAAATTTTCAAATCAGCTTGAGAAAATTTGTTTTATCAGTCAGATGTATAATGTGTTAGTATTACGATATTTTGTATTAAAAATAAAATCGAGCACATGGCGTAAAATAAGTACATTTATTAGTTTCGTATTACAGAATTTATCTTTACAATTTTTTTAATATAAATAATTCTCATCTACCTCAACCAACAAGAAAATTATTGACGATTTTATAACGCATAATAATAAAACGGTGTTCGAATAAAATTGATAACAAAAGAAAAAGTATCTAAAAATGCACATAAAAACTCCATGGAATAAAAAAAACGTGTGGGATTACTTTTTTGGCATTTTAGAAGGTTTCAAGATTAACGCAAGCGTACAATAAATTAAGGAAATAGGATTGCGATTTTTTACATTTGCTTTCATCTAGTAAAAGAACGACTCTACGTGTTATGGTATATACAATAGGACTGAAAAAACTGTATGCAGTTTATACGCTATTTCCTCGAATTCTTTATATTCTGTCGAAAAAAAGATTTTAAAAAAGAAAAAAAAAACATTTAAAAAACAAAACAAAAAAATAGCAGTCAACATTAAATATTTTTAAAGTACCTGAAATATTCACATTAAAATCATGAAGGTTTTTTAAAAAATATAAAAAAGTTAAAAAATTTAAAACCTATGGTTTTTTTTAACACCTTTTCAACCGCTAGCTCCGCTGATTCTGTCATGTTCTTGTGTAACCAGTAGCCTCAATTCATCCTAAAGAAATATTAAATTTAGAATTAACAAAGTGAAATTCTAGGTTAAAAGTACGAGTAAAATTGATAACTTACTCCCCAGCCCAATTTATCAGCTAACAACTGACAACCATCGTCGCACATTCCTTCCCAGAATACATCTCTGGTGCCGTGTGCCGGATCGAAATCCAAACCGTTGGATAATCCCAAACTTCTCAGGAGATCATTTTGGCCCACCAATTCTCTATTGATAAGCAACCGAGGACAATCTTCGCGAACTCTGCAAAAGCACGACGATGAAAATAAAATATGAATCCTATCACTTAAATTGTAGGTAATTTCAATTAAATATTTGCAAACCTATCCTTCAAGGAAGCAAACGGTTGAACGACGAGAGAAGACCCCATAATGATTAGTAAGTCGCATTTTGGAAAATCTTCTTGCGAATTTATAAAAAACGGAGCCGGAAGGTTTTCGCCGAAAAATACGATATCGGGTTTTACGATTCCACCGCAATGTTTACAAATGGGTATTTCATCGGCGAATATTTTTTCTGAAAAAATGTGAAAAATTGATCGTATTTTAATAGAGTCGATTGTATTCGATACGATGATGAATTTATGTACCTTTCATCCATTCTTGATCATAAACTTCGGCACAATCTAAGCAATGGGAAGTGTGGAAGGATCCGTGTGCTTCAATTAATTTATCAGAAGTTATACCCGCTACTCTTTCCAATGTGTCGATATTCTTTTCAATAAAAATCACAAAATGATTAATAATTCAATAATAATAATAAAATTGATAAAATAGAAAGAAATAAGATACCTGCGTATAATGGCGCAATAAATATCCTTTTTCTTGAAGAAGCCGAATGAAATAATGTCCGATTGTAGGTTTAAATATACCAGGATACAGTTCTTTCGCTAGTACAAAAAATGGCTTTGGATTTTCCCGAAAAAAATTTATTTCGAAAATTGCTTGGGGGTAAGGTAGATTATACTTTTGCAGATTATCATATAAACCTGACCCCGGCGAACGAAAATCTGGAATACCAGCAGCTAAAAACAAAGAAACGGTCATTTACCATAAGACCATAGACATTACGAAATATTTCCTGGAAATGATAAAAACTCACAAGTAGATATTCCGGCTCCTGCCATGGTTATAATGTTTTTGCATTTATCCGAATTGATGAATTTGACAATTCCGTCTAAATTAGCTTCTTCCAAAACCTATTTAATAGTTCGAAATCGTTCAACAAAATAATTCAGCAGTTAAAACGAACAGAAATAAGATAATGAAGCTTACGATAGATGGAGGTGGTTTCTCTTTAACAAGATTATTCAAAATTCCTAAGCCTAGTGTTTCGGCAAAGAATCTGCGAACGGATTCAATCGAGCCATCCGGTTCTACGTCAGACGGAGATCCAGAAAAACTACCTTCATCTTCTTCTTCCAAACTATCATTGCTCGGGAGATTTGAGATTAATTCTAAAATAATATACGAAATACAAATTAGTCTGAAATCTTCCATATATCAAATGCTATTAATAAAAGATGATTATCAAGCGTTGACCAAGATGCAAACCTTATCACTTTAAATGAAACTGAAAAGTATTACAAATGACCTTATCATTAGTAATCATACAGAATTCGATACAATGACGTAAAAGACTAGTGTAGATGATAGATTGAGATACGATGTAAATGAAATTCATCGTAGGAAAGCTTATAAACATACATTTCATCTGTATAATTGAAAAAATCTATATTGAAAACAGAACTAATAACCTTCATCGAATTCTTCATTGGGATGCTCCATGGTGTGACAGCTGAGGTTAGAACGGCGGCGACGAGGTATTATCCTGTCATTCGGCGATTTTATGACTCGAAACAATGTATTAACACCACTGTGAATACGACGCCATGAAAATAAATAATCAAGCAGAACTTTATTATTTATTTTCATAAGCCTAATCACTAATCAGCAATAATAAAAAAAGCACAGAAAAAATATACAGCCTGGATGTTGGTTACGTTGCTGTAACGTTACGCGATTTCAGAATGCCTCATCAATTTCTGTGGTAAAAAAAAGTTAAATCGAACAATTTTTTACTTGTGATTATGTGGTGTTGTATTATCACGAAGACATTATGTCACAGAAAAAAATTCTTTTTAATGGTTGTTTTCATTCGTAATCATTCTTCAGCTTTTTGATTTCGTTTCGTGCTTTCGTAACTTTCAGTGAACTTACAATTTATTCAAATTTGGTCAATTTTTTAAATAATTTAAAGTTTCGCATCGTACGAAGCACCACCTACAGACAGTGATGTCAGCGTTCGCATTTTTTGCGTTCGCGTTCCGTTCCCGTTCAGCACATTTTCCTCAAACTGCGTTCGCGTTCCGTTCACGTTCATGGCCTTTTCACCCCGTTCCGTTCCCGTTCCGTTCACATTTCTTTTGCGTTCCCTTTGCGTTCAGCTTTCAACACGTGTTGAAAACTGAACGCATGAAAAATTTTCCACTCATATGCAGGTTAGTACATTATGAGTGATACGAGTGGAAAATTTTTCAGTTTTCATTAGTTTTTTTCATAAATAGAACAAAACAGCAGAAATGAATGCCTATTCCTTTAGAAATTTCCAAAATATAAACATACAAAACCCTGAATTTGAATGCTCGTTCAATTCGTTCGTTCGCAAGTTGAACGCGTTCCGTTCGCGTTCCGTTCAGAATACATCTGAAAGAAAAGAGCGTTCGTTCCCGTTCCGTTCAAATTTTCCAAAAAGTGCTATCGTTCCGTTCGAACGCGCGTTCAGAACGCGAACGCTGACATCACTGCCTACAGAACATTTCATCGCTGTGCATGAACAGTTTCTTCGCTTCTGAACTAATTCAAATTTTTCTATACAAACTGGAAGTAAGTCCTCATCCTTATAGAAAGATGCAGATTTACGTGTTGTAGCTTTACTTATTTCTCATTTATGATTTTACATATTACTGAATGCCTGAATTATGTGAAAACCCCATCTCACAATGTCATATCCAATTTTCATCTCTCGGTCCGAAGTATTTATTCTACTATTGCTCTGTTTCATATTGTTTAGATAAGTTGACAGTCATTCAATCCAA
The DNA here is from genome assembly GCA_033439095.1 of Pseudococcus viburni. Classification (NCBI taxonomy): domain Eukaryota; kingdom Metazoa; phylum Arthropoda; class Insecta; order Hemiptera; family Pseudococcidae; genus Pseudococcus; species Pseudococcus viburni. The sequence continues at coordinate 312,557 of JAVBJF010000292.1, read as the reverse complement.
CTAAGCCATTCAATTCGTTCAGTCGCCATGGCTCATTACAAAGGAGCAGCCAGTGAAGCTGGCCGTGCTATGCATCTGATTAAAAAACGAGAAAAAGCTCAGATGGATATTGAAATCCGGAAAAAGAAAATCGAAGAAGAGCTGAAATTATCCAACATCGAAACCAAATTTGCTGCTCATTACGATGCTGTAGAGCAACAAATAAAAGTAAATTACTCTATCTCTGTATCAATCTTTCAATTATCTTCCTTCATCTAATAAATTATCAAATTGAATTCCAGGATACCACCATTGGACTGGTAACTCTAGATGAAATGAAAGCTAAACAAGAGAATATAATGAAAGAACGAGAGAAAAGAATCGCCCAAAAACAGCTCGAGAAAGAAAAAGAAAAACAAAGACAGCTGGAAGCCAAACAAGCGGAGAAAAATAAGCAAAAACAACAGGTATTATTGATATTTTCAATTCGTCTATTCGTTTCTCTATTGTTGATTTTCATATGGTAATTTTATTTAGACGCCTTTAACTAATTTAAGTTTCGATTCGAGCTTTATTTTAGATTCAAGCATTATCATTTTCTTTGGATGGAGATGATGAAGAAAACGAGGAAGAAGATACTTTCGAACCGATAAAAATTGAGAAAAAATCAGCCGATGAGGACGAATCCGTCATACCTGTGAAGAAAATAAAAAAGAATCCCGATGTTGATACTAGTTTTCTACCGGATCGTGAACGAGAAGAAGAAGAGACGAAGTTACGCGAAGAATTACGTCAGGTTTGTAATTCTGATGAAACTGTAATAATTATAATTCATTTCTGGGTGTACATGTTAACATGTTTAATTAAATACTTTAGGAATGGGCTGCAAAACAATCGACGTTAAAAGAAGAAGAAATTGATATAACGTTCAGTTACTGGGACGGATCAGGTCATCGAAAAACTGTTAAAATGAAAAAAGGTGAGTGCTATTGAAAATAATGAAAAAAAGGTTATTTCATGCTGCTATATTTAATCGATTTTTTTTTTTAAGGAAATACAATCTATCAATTTTTACAAAAAGGTTTGGAAATGCTTCGCAAAGAGTTCAGCGAATTGAAAGCAGTAACCGCGGATCAATTAATGTATGTAAAAGAAGATCTTATTTTACCTCATCATTACTCTTTCTACGATTTCATTGTCACAAAGGTGAGTGAACTATATTTTACTTTAAAATTGAATTGAAATTGTCCATTTATATATTCAGCATTTCTGCTTACATTGACGTAACAAAGTATAATTGTATTTTATCGTTATCGAAACACGATCGTTTAAAAGAAAAAGAAAAAAGATAAACTTTCACGTGTAAGTTTTATAGGTAACGCGGAAATATGTAAGGTGTAAAAATTAGTTTCATTTCCATGAAAATTTGCGACGGTTTTTAGTCCTAATGTTACCATGTTTTCAAACGTTGTATCTCGACGATTGCTTAGTGCCTCGACAAGTATGGTTTTCGTTTTTTTAACCTTCATAATATTATGTTACTGGTATTTTTTTGTTAATGATTGGAATCGAACCGGTTTTACTTGAATATTATAATCATCATCATCATATAGGACGTTACATTAGGCCGAAAACAATTTATGTAAATTAGCAGATGTTTGGCTGAATTGAAAAAAATCAGAGATTTGTAGAAACTTGAAAAAAAAATGAAAATGGAAACAGTGAGGCTATATTCTACTAAATTACAACGATAGCTTCCGAGTGAAAGTCCACTTTCGTATCTGAAAACATTTTTGTCTCATTCTGAGAACCGTGTGACGAAGAATCGATATGAAAAACTAAATTTTTTCTTCCGAATAAAGACTTACGAATCTTATCAAATACTGGTCTTAGACTTTAGCATATAACCTTGTAGTTTACATTATCTATTTGCCTGTATCGTCGTTCACAATTTTTTTCTTATTCATTTTCTATAATGTATTGAAACTGTCGTGTGAGGTAAATTTTTGCGTTACAAGTGAATTGTCTGAGTTTTCGATTTGAAAATTTTTCTTATTAACAAATTATAGTGAAATATCCTCTGTAAGCTAAGTCACCAATAGTTATCAGTTAATTGGAAAATAATTAAACAAATGATTAATGGAGCTTATCTAAATCGAGTCATTTCAAATTACGCAGGTAATATGATGTAGTGAAAATTAACAAATACGATAAAATTATTTCGGATTAATATTTCGTCCTTGTTCACAAACGTAATCAATTTTCAGTTTGGTTTATTTCCGCCGTATATGGTTTCGAGTCAGGATGGAGTGGACCAGCGTTGAAATTTCTCTCTTCGTCAAACTCTCCATTTCCAATCACACCGATCGATATTACATGGCTATCGATCGTCTCGACCGCAGGGAATATTATATCGATCATTAGCTGCACAATTATTTCTTCATATTGTGGCAGAAAACCTTTACTTTTCGGTTGTTCCATGATATTGACCATCGGATGGGCATTGAACTGTTTCGCCGATACATTCGTTTTACTTCTTATTAGTAAATTTTTGATAAATTTCGGTCTAGGCATATTCGATGTCTTGAATTGTATTTACTTAAGCGAAATAAGTTCATCGACAAGTCGAGGAGTCGTTGTGTCTGTATCGATGGTATTTTATACCGTGGGAAATGAACTCGAATACATCGTAGGATTGTTACAGGATTACACGTTGATATCAGCTGTGCCTTTGTTGGTTTCAATTATAGCCCTGTTCTGTTCCTTTTTCACCGTAGAGTCGCCTCATTTTTTGATCATGAATGGTAAAAATGAAGAAGCCTATAAAAATCTATGCGTGCTCGAAGGTACCGGAGACAAAGAAAGTGTCACTCGTAGTTACGATGAATTAATTCAATACGTGGAACAAGAAAAATCCTGTGACTTGGGTTTCTTCACTTATCTATCACTGCCTCAGAATTATCGTGTTTTTGTATGCCTATTAATAGTTAATTCCTTAGTATACCTTAATGGATTCGGGGTTTATACCGGATATGAACCTATAATCATGAGTCCCTATGATGTGAATCATGATTTAATCTTGAATATTTTAGGAATTAGTAGCATGATAGCTATATTCTGTAGTCCATTTGTGATCAAAGTATTCGGCCGAAAAAGTCTGATGTGGAGTGGATTTCTGTGTATAGGTGTTGTGCAAGTTTTCATGGCTGTGTGTTTTTATATCGAATCTATTGGTGGAAATCAGGTGCCCCATGTGCCTCAAATATTGGTATTTCTTGCTACTGTTGGATTGATGATTTTTGAGTTTACCATATATCCGGTGACCCATGTGTTGAGGGCTGAAATGTTGCCCCATAAATTGAAAGAAAAGGGTACCAGTGTAATTGTAATTTTTAAAGCTATTATTAGTGGTATAATTAGCGCTTTATTTTTTCCTTTAGCTTTAAAATTCGGATATGGGATTAATTTCGTTATATACTCAATCGCTGCATTCGTTGGGTTTGGTTATGCTAGTATTTTTTTGGTCGAAACAAAAGATAGATCGTTGGCTGAAATTAGAAAATCTTATGGGTGATTATTGGTAGGAAAATTATTGAAATTTTTGATCTTGGAAGTAGCTGGATGTTCGATTTTTAATTTTTTGGATTTATTTGTCATCATTGGTCTGCGAAACCTCTTAAATGATTACCTATTTACAATTCGAAGAGAAAATTTTGCACGTCGATGGTAATTTTATTTTAGTTTGCTGAAAATTCATCCTAGCTTTATATTCAACCTTGATGGCACCCAACATTATAACGAAAATAAAATGTAATTATGTTATCTAATAGCTAAAGTGAGTTTACATCAGTTGTTATCGCTATTTCTAGGTACTCGAAAAATTTTCACGTGTTACGTTACTCCTTTTTTCCTCGTATAAATTTATTTTATACGTCAAATGTGATAATATAATAAACTCATGACATGTTTTGCGTTCTTCCTTTTTTTCGGAATCTGTCGTCAGGATTATGACTCAAGTAATTAATTTATTTTTGAATGAAATTTATATACAAATTGTGTGGGTGTTTTTTTAAAAATAAACTCAAAAGATTATGAAGTATATTTTCGTAATCATTTTTAAAAATGAACAATTTCAATTCTATATTTTTTTTTTTTTCAAAATTCAACTCGATTTCTCCATAAGAATTTAAATATCTTTAGTTTAAAAAAAATTAATTTATGTTTCAGGCCAGAGGAAAAAGTGGCCCCTTGTTCACTTTTGACGTCCACGATGATATCAGATTAATAAGCGATGCCGGAATTGAAAAAGAAGACTCGCATGCCGGAAAAGTGCTGTTACGAAATTGGTACGAAAGAAACAAACACATTTTTCCTGCCAGCAGATGGGAACCCTTCGATCCCACGAAGGTTTATGATAAATATACTATTAAAGATAAAGTGAATAAGAAATGATCTTAAGTCAGCGTCCATGTGATTTTTAAATGATTACTTACTGAATGATTAGCTTCATCTGAATGTATTAATCTAGTAAAATGTGTTAAACAATGTGTATAACAGTCCTGTAAGTCCTTCTCTTGTCCCAATTTGTTAGATATCAAAATGTCCTGATTTTTCTCTTTTTTTCAATCGAACTTTGAGAATTTAATTTTTTTCAGAATTTTGGATTTATTTTATTTGAAATGTCTCCAATTTGATTTTTCATCTGATAAAAAATTATGTGAAAAGGATCCCTCCCCCCATCGTAGAGTGTTTGAAGAAGTTTTGCTCAATGTGCTTCTCTACTCTCTAGCCATACTTTTAAATTTTGTTCAGACATCAACACGTCATGTAGAATAACTTGTAAGTCTACGTAGAAATAGATAGTTGATACCTTTTTCATTCGTGAACTATATGTAAGTAAATTCTGCATGACTACGTTTTAATTTCAAGAATTCAAATTAAAGTTCTCATCAGAGATGAATGTATCTTTTTTTAAACCGATTTTTACATGTAGAATAGAAATTTTTAATAAATAGGTTGATTTATTTCTATTTTGTATAAATTTTATGAAAATGACTGATACATTGTTTATGGTCGTAACCTCATGTACTCGCATAAATTTTTATAATTTTTTAATTCGAAAAGTAAGTATATAATATAGATTTCGGTATTTTTTGTCTTGAAATATTCATCTAGGTAAGTACCTGATGTAAATAATTGTGATACAATTTGAATGTTTCCAGGGAAGTATTTGCATAAATAGGTGAGTTATGTAATCACGAATGTATACCATAACCTTGATCCTTGAAGGAAAAATATAGGAAATTATGAAGCGTGTGTTTAATTTTTATTTGGAATCTTTGGGAATCTTCGTAAATCGTATTTCTGCTTTATTGAAATAAAAATCCCCAAATCTTGTGGTACCTACTACCTAGCTGTATAGCTAGAGCTACCTAGTACAAGCCTAGTGCCTACCTAATTATTGATCAATGAAATAATTCGATTTTTTAAAGAATGATCCCGATTATTAGATAGTATTGCAATTCGAAATGGATGAATTAAATTTATGCTCAATTTGATAGTACATGAAAATTTTTTAAGATAGATAGTCGATAGTTTATCTGTATTCGCATGGGGCGTTCCAACGTAATTTACTGTCGGAGTGTCGGGGAATTTCCATCTTTACGCTGGCTATTCGGCTATTCCCATACGCTTTTACATGAATTAAAAAGTGGCGATTTTTTGTTTTTTCATTTAAATACTTTGTGTACTTTATTAATTAAAATATGTAGGCTGTCGGCTGTCGTCAATCCCACTTCCTCTACGATAAAGGGGTAATAATCGTCCGATTGGATTTCCCCCGTTTCCTCTTCCGCCCAGTTACGAGACGGTAGAAGGTTGAGTCACAATGAATGAATGTAAAATTTACAGACTAAGTATAAAGAGAGAGAGAAAACAGATGACGATGACGAAAAACGAAATGAGCTGACTAATAATACGTAGTAAAAGACGTATTGACTGTTCGTACTGCGTTGCAGTAGTTTCTAATCAAGTTGGTGCTTTATTAATTATTTCTTTGTGTCGTTTTGTGTGGTAGTTTAAAAAGTGCAAAAGTTCACTTGTTGATATTCCTTTTTTGAAACGGATCGTTGTGATTTAGAAAATGAATAACACTGAGAATAACTTCTTACATTCTAAAAAGAATTTGAAGTGGTTTGAATCTCGTATCGAAAACTTTAACAATGTCGTGCCTTATCAGATCAAAGGATTGGCGTCACACAGAAATGATATATTAAACGTAAGTTAATATGAAATTGTTTTTCTTCACTGATGAGTGAGAGTGATTGCTGTTGAGATTTATTACTAACCGAGGTGTTTTGTGTTATAGCAATATAGACTGGGAAACTATGTAGCTTTGAAACAAGAAAGAAATTCAGCAGAACGAACTATACGTCTCTTGAAACAATTAATTATCGATATTGATAGGTTACGAGAACAGGTCAAAGATTCAGACCTCAATCGATTTGATAAACTGATTTCCCATTCTCGAGAAACGATTAACAAAGCTTTGAAGGATTTCGATGGTAAGTACTCAAGTAGCAATTACTTACTATGACGCGAAGTTTTAGTTTAAATATTTATGATAAGAAACAAATTCTTCGGTGATCATTATCAGTCATGAAGAATTCGAATCATATACTGACGTATTTCGCATATTCAACTGTGCTGTTTTTTGTGTACAGATTTATACCAAAGTTTGGAGATTCCTAAAGATCAGCCCGAAAGTCGCCGTTCATATAATTATTACGAAGATGATGATAACCGAGAAGAATTCCAAAAACAAATGCTACTTCACGAGCACGAAGATGTTTGGAACGCAAAACAGCAGACAGAAATCGCAAATTCGATGGAATCGATTCAAAAAGATGTCCAAACCGTAAACCAGATATTTCGTGATCTAGGAGTCTTAGTCAACGTTAGTTGAATTTTGTTCTCATATATACATAATCTGGAAAAACCAAAACTTTCGAGTTTCGACATAAATACTCTAATGGTGTGTTTCTCTTATAGGATCAAAAACCGCAGGTGGATTCGTTGGAAGAAAATATTGCGAACACTCATGAAAGTGTAGTTGCAGCTGAAAAAGAACTAGCGCAGGCAGCTGCCAAAGTACACAATGCAGCTTATCCGTTGGTAGGAGCAATATTAGGTTCCTGTGTAGGAGGACCAGTTGGATTGGTAGCTGGATTAAAAATCGGTACAGCTGTAGCTTTAACGTGTAGTGTGATAGGTAAGAAACTATATTGTTGTAAACTTTGATGACATTAACTCATATCTAACAAGCTTACATCATTTTTGATCAGGATTTTCCGGTGGTAAAGTTTTGAAAGTAAAAGAACGAAGAACCCAGAGGCAAGCTTTAGAAAACGTTCAAGAACAACGAACCATCAAATCATAGATTTCGTGCTCCATTGTAGGTCGAAAAGCTCATATTGTTTATCTCCGTCGATACATCATGTGAATGTGAAAACCAAGAGATTTATCGAACTGAAGTGCACGTTGTCGAAAATATTGTTAAAATGCTCTATCATGTGTTTCATGAACATAATACGTTTGAATAGTAATGCTCAATTGTTCGTACTAATCAGCGTAATTTAAAAAAAATATTTGTACTACTTATTCCTCATTTTGCGTTTTATTTCGTATTGAAAATATTTTGTGTGGTTTTTATTTTCGATCATCTCAGTCTTTATATATAGGCAACTCTTTTTCCTACGTTTTTATTTCCAGTCTATGTTATGTATTTCTTTATGTTTCAGTTGCGTATTACATTATTTTTTAATCATTATAAATGTTTAATTTTTTTTAATCTGAAGAGCTTTGAAATACATAATATCATAAATTCAACGTTGAATAACAAAATTTATTCAATGTACAAAATAAATAACAAAACTTATAAATGAAGGGGTAGATAAATTCTTGTTTTCTTTTTTTAGGTTTATCTCGACTCGGTTTTCAATTTTATTTCTTTCAGAGGACTTGTTTTCTTCACTTTCGGAAGATTTGGTGTTTTCTTTTCTTTTGGAGGATTTCGTGTTCTCTTTTCTTTCGGAGGGTTTGGTGTTTTCTTCTCCTTCGAACGATTTCCTGTTTTCTTTCCTTTTGAAGGATTTGGCTTTTTCTTTTCTTTCGGAAGAATTGGATTCGGTGTTTTCATTTGTTTTGGAAATTGAAATATACTATTTAAAAATTCATTCATTTTCGACTCGTCATTAAATCCTACAGCAAAGGTTAAAAATTCTTCCAGAATTTCAGGATGCTGACGATTATTCAACAAAATTATCAAAGAAGAACGGATCACATAAATTAGCAGTCTCTTATTTATCAGTTTACTTTGGATGAGTACTTGAAGCAGCTGAGAAGAATAATTCCAATCATGATTCAAAAGAGCTTTACGTAATTGGTGTAGTAAAGTGGAAGCGGAATGTAATAATATTGAAGGAGGATTGAAAGTGAGCAATTCTGAAGAAGGCAACGCGCACATAGTTAATGCTATTTCTGCACCAGGACCATACTGTGTAATCAACCTGTGTTTTGGTTTTGAATCGTCTTCTTCATTAATTTCGGCAAGAACGCGTTTCAAATTACTCTTGGAAATTTTTACACGATTGCTCTGCTTCATCCATCGTCTAACATTGCGATCGTTATTTTTCGAGTAAGGTTGGATCAATGGAAGGTGAGGATTTTTGACCGGTGGGTTTGCTTTTGGCATTTCAAGAAGTGTTTGCGGATGGTCAAATAAATATTCCTAAAACACGAGAGAATATAAAGAATGTCATGAAGTGTTTCCATAATCAACAATCGAATGAAACAGGCTACTTACTGAATTTTTATATTCGGAAAAATTATAATCCAAAATTTTCTAACGTAAATCTTCTCTGATGTCTTGGGAAGGTTGTTAATGATCTATCGATGTTGTACGTTTTCTTCTGAACTAGAAGAAATCATAAAGAGTTGATTATTCATGATTTTAGGACTCACAAACCTGAGCGAAATGAGAATTCACTTCATTCAACTTCTTCATCTCACATCACACATCTCACTGTGGCTGTGGATTATCAAATCAAAGTAAAAATAAAAATTTTGGAAGCACTGAACAAGAGATAAGCTTCCGTGAACCGTGAACGACCGTGAACGTGATTTTTAAATTCTTTTCAAGTCATGTTATCACGTCATCTTCATGATAGGTCATGCCCCAACCTAGTCGACAAATTTTAATTCGACTTTCGATTTTTCGATCGATTTCGACGCCCGTCTGTTTTGTTCGAACTCGGGACGTTTTGTGGAAGAACCTTTTTTTTAAAATCATAGATAGTAGTGTCGAGACGTATTTTTTTTCTTTAAGGGTATGCTCCAGTACGTTATCAATAAAATTACTTTTTGTAAAACTGGGTGAACTTAGGTTCGGTATTTCTCAGCCAATATTCAATGAATTGTCATGAAATTTTGATATACGCTTTATTAAGGTATTACCTGATGAGTACTTTTGAGATATTTCCAAAAAATATTATATTTTTCGAAAAAAAATATATTAATTTTGCGGGCGATTTCGACAAGTTTGTGACACCATTCCTCGAAAGTTAAATGACTTGATTTGAAATATCTCAAAAGTACTCAGTAGATATCACCGTACAGACACCAAATATGAAAAAATATTGGGAAAATGTTCAATATTCGCAGAGATATATCGAACCTAAGTTTGACTATTTTTGGACAAAATTATGGTAGATTTGGACGAATGATGGGTAGTCGGAGTGAAGGGGGATTGTAAGCCGAAACTCATCAGTTCAGCGTAAAACCGGTAGGTGAGTTTGAGTGAATTTTCTGTTGGAATTGAGCATTATCGTTCTTTTATTTAGGCGTAGTTGTCAAATTGACATTCATTCAAACGGGACCACGGGAGACCACGGGACTAATACAATGGACTAATGTTTTCCTCTCGAGATTTCTTAGAAAATGTTATTTGAAATTTAACAGGTCATTTTCAAAGTATTTTTCGCGCTACTCACGAGAAAAATATATAGTAAAATAATTTCATGAATTTTTTGTTGATCAATTTAATTATTTCACGATTTTTGACCCTTGCATTCAATTTTCTAAGTTAAGAAAGAGTTGAAAGAAAAAAATTAATAGAACCTAAATTGTCGAGTGTAAAATTTCCTTTCCGGAAAGCTCAATCCTATTCTGGAAAATGTCCCGTTCGGGATTTAGGCTTTGGGAAAATGACCGTGAACCGGTTTAGGTATTCTTAGGAAGTCTAGCTTCCGAGATATTTTGGTCCAAAATTCAATTTTTATACGTTTATTGAAAATATCTCAAAAAATACGCCTCCGAAGAAAAAAGTAATTGGACTTTACGTTTATAAACAGGAAATTTTACGCTCTACAATTTACGATTCATTTTTTTTGCAGCATTCATCCTTTGCTCAGAAAATTATTGTCAAAAGTTATCAACAAGTATATAAAAAATTGTGAAAAATCCTGACTTGGTGGAGAAAATTCAATTTTATTTTTGAAATCAGCGTTAAATTTTCGATTGAAAACAATGATTAAAACAAATACAGCATTTCAAAAGTTTTAAAATGTTGACCTGTTTTTTATGCTAGTAGGTAGGTACCTACAGACAATTATCATTTTCATAGTATAGGATTCCTTGAGCACAAACTGAAAAATATGACCACATATGCCATATCTTGGAAATCAATTTAACTTTGTACAATATAGGTATGTTATGTACCTACTTCGACATAAATCAAAATTATAACTTTTGATTACCTCGAGTTTCCAATGCACTTATTTCGCTCTAATTTACGTGGAAGGTTATTCAGGTAAATAAGTGCCCCAGACGCAAATTTTAAATTATAAAACTGTTCCAATATTTCATTTCGAAATATTTGGCATTGAAGTACATTTTGAGATGAGGAATCCGATTGGCCTATCAACTTTTTCATTCGGGGTATTTAAACCCCCCTCACCTTTCTATTTTTGACATTCCAAATCGCTGGGACGTGGTTTCGCAGACTTCAAAATTTTTTGGAATTTTCCAGCACTGAAGAAAAGTCCATAAAAGTGGTCCATATAAACTTTAGCTTCTATAATCGGAGATTACCCATATTGATGACCTGTTTAGTCGATTAAAGCACTATGTTCCAAAATTCGTATCTTTGAGTTGAAATCCATATTTTTTCCAGGTCAAATTATCAATTATGAATTTCAACTCAAAGATACGAATTTTGGAACATAGTGCTTTAATCGACTAAACAGGTCATCAATATGGGTAATCTCCGATTATAGAAGCTAAAGTTTATATGGACCACTTTTATGGACTTTTCTTCGGTTTTGGAAAATTCCAAAATTTTTTGAAGACTTTGAAATATTTGTATCTCGAAACGTCTTACAATCGATTTGGAAGGTCAAAAATAGGGTGTTTATCAACTTTCAGATTTTTTCGTTAGTTAGATCCAATCACATTTTCCAAGGTGATTTTGAAATTTCAAAAATTCGCCAAAATTTGAGAAATAAACTTCATCACTTATTAGGTAGTGAAATGTCATACTTATTATAGGTATGTACACTAGGGTGGATCGAAAAAAAAAACATATCTTGGATTTTGACCAAATTTGGTGAGGTGGTTTACTTTGAGTGGGAGACTTCACAAAAAAATTTTGAGCCCCTTGGGGGCAAGGAGAGGGTAGCAGGAGGTGCTCAAAGTGCACCTCCTTTTGAAAAAAACGCTGTTTTTTGCGTTTTTTAGCCAATCAAAATTGTGTGAGAAGCCTTAGTAAGACTTAAAAGATGCGATTTGAGTTTTTACATCTCCCTAAACCATCGCCATCCTTCTCCGAACAAAACTCTGACTGCTACCAGGGGGTTGAAAAGTTGCAGATTGCAATATTCCAATAATATGAAATTATCACTAAGCTGGAATGATTTTTTTTTCATCGAGTAAGTGAACAAAAATTTTTTTCAACCACTAAAATTGAATTTTGAACAAAAAAATTGAAAAATTTTGTACACCAGTGCAGCCAACAGCAAATCATAAAATTCCAAAATACGGAATTTATATCGACTTTGAATTGATTATTTTTTCGCCTGAAAATATTATGTTTTTTTTTCAATCACTGAAAGTATATTTCGAAATTTTTTTTTCAAAAATTTTGTATGTCAGTGCAGCCAGTTACAAATCGCGACATGCTACACTATGGAGTTTACGTTGACTTCAAATTAATTTTTTTATCGTTTGAAAAATACACAATAATTTTGTTTTCAATCATCAGAAATTTAAAATTTGAAATTTTTCTTTGAAAATTGTGTACGTCAGTGCAGCCAGTTGCTAATTATGATGTTCCGATGTCTTCAAATTCGAAACGTATTTCTATTGATTGGGAGAAAAAATTGGTCCAATCACTTAACGAAAAAATAATGGATTCGAGTTCATAATATCAGAATATCACAATTAGCAACTGGCTGCACTGACGTACAAAATGTTCAAGGAAAAATTTTATAATTTAAATTTCTAATGATTGAAAATAAAATTATTGTGTATTTTTCAAACGATAAAAAAATTAATTTGAAGTCAACGTAAACTCCATAGTGTAGCATGTCGCGATTTGTAACTGGCTGCACTGACATACAAAATTTTTGAAAAAAAAATTTCGAAATATACTTTCAGTGATTGAAAAAAAAACATAATATTTTCAGGCGAAAAAATAATCAATTCAAAGTCGATATAAATTCCGTATTTTGGAATTTTATGATTTGCTGTTGGCTGCACTGGTGTACAAAATTTTTCAATTTTTTTGTTCAAAATTCAATTTTAGTGGTTGAAAAAAATTTTTGTTCACTTACTCGATGAAAAAAAAATCATTCCAGCTTAGTGATAATTTCATATTATTGGAATATTGCAATCTGCAACTTTTCAACCCCCTGGTAGCAGTCAGAGTTTTGTTCGGAGAAGGATGGCGATGGTTTAGGGAGATGTAAAAACTCAAATCGCATCTTTTAAGTCTTACTAAGGCTTCTCACACAATTTTGATTGGCTAAAAAACGCAAAAAACAGCGTTTTTTTCAAAAGGAGGTGCACTTTGAGCACCTCCTGCTACCCTCTCCTTGCCCCCAAGGGGCTCAAAATTTTTTTGTGAAGTCTCCCACTCAAAGTAAACCACCTCACCAAATTTGGTCAAAATCCAAGATATGTTTTTTTTTTCGATCCACCCTAATGTACACTAGGGTGGAGTGAAAAAAAAAACATATCTTGGATTTCGACCAAATTTGATGAGGTGGTTTACTTTGAGTGGGAGACCTCCCAAAAAAATTTTGAGCGCCCAGGGGGCAAGTGGAGGGGAGCTGGGGGGGCTCAAAGTGCACCTCCTTTTGAAAAAAACGCTGTTTTTTGTGTTTTTTTAGTAGAAAAAAATTGTGCGAGAAGCTGTCGTAGCACTTGAAAGTTGCAATTTGAGTTTCTACGTCTCCCTAAACCATCGCCATCCTTCTCCGATCAAAACTCAGAGCGCTACCAGGGGGTTGAAAAGTTGCAGATTGCAAAATTCAAGTAACATTTCGAGCAAAAAATGACGCATTTTGAGGGAAGAAATGGCCAAATGAAAAAAACAATTCGAAATTCGTGTTCAGCAGGTCAAAATACCCCGATAAACACACTTTTCGCGATAATTTTACTTCAAGTCTGAAAATTCATTTTTTCATGATAAAATTCACTTTTTTTTACTGCTTTTTCATTATGAAAAAATGAATTTTCAGACTTGAAGTAAAATTATCGCGAAAAGTGTGTTTATCGGGGTATTTTGACCTGCTGAACACGAATTTCGAATTGTTTTTTTCATTTGGCCATTTCTTCCCTCAAAATGCGTCATTTTTTGCTCGAAATGTTACTTGAATTTTGCAATCTGCAACTTTTCAACCCCCTGGTAGCGCTCTGAGTTTTGATCGGAGAAGGATGGCGATGGTTTAGGGAGACGTAGAAACTCAAATTGCAACTTTCAAGTGCTACGACAGCTTCTCGCACAATTTTTTTCTACTAAAAAAACACAAAAAACAGCGTTTTTTTCAAAAGGAGGTGCACTTTGAGCCCCCCCAGCTCCCCTCCACTTGCCCCCTGGGCGCTCAAAATTTTTTGGGAGGTCTCCCACTCAAAGTAAACCACCTCACCAAATTTGGTCGAAATCCAAGATATGTTTTTTTTTTCACTCCACCCTAATGTACACTGGAATTTTTTCTCAAACATAATCACGTAACTTTGTCACAATTTGTAAACTGCAATATTAAAATTTTTTGTTAAAAAAAATTAAAAATACAGCGGGAGTCACAATTTCAAGTTATGGACGTCATCATTTTTTCACTGATAAGTATGATATATTTTCAAATTATGTTTTTATGTTAGGAACATGGCAAAAATTAAAGTAGTGGTTGCTCAAGCTGAAATTCGATTTTTGAAAATCTTTCAGTTTCACGTGAAAATAAATTTACTGTTAGATTACGAACAGAAAATATGCAGTAAAAATTTAGTTTCTTCATAAAGGACAGAAACCTATGACCCATGATTATATGTAATTGGGAAGGAACCTACTTAAATTTATGAAAAAGTGTTTGAAATAGGTATTGTAATCTAATAAATTTTCCCCAGTAACTCACCTCACCTACCAGATCTGAGCCTGCCAATGGGTATTTTGTTCAATGTTCAACTATTTAGAATTAAAACCATCCAGTTGCAATTTGTTGTCAAAAAAAATTCATTCGAATTTGAGTAAAATGTTCAAACAATCCATTTCTTTTTTAGAATTGTTCAAACTTGGACTTGATTTTATGAAACCTGGAGGCAAATTATCAAAAGTTGGCCCAAATTACAATTTTTAATGCAGTGCTCAATTTTCTTTAGAGTTCGGCCTTATTGTATGTATTTTATCTACTTCATACAAACGTGATTTTTTTCCTATTCTTCCTCAAAATTATTTCTATTCACCTAACTGTATTATATTTTTTTCTCCTCAAAACTCATTTTAGATGTTTGAAAATAAAATTTTTTAAAAGCTTGGCCGCGCTGAGCTCGGCTGCATCATATTTCTCTCTCAATAATTTCAGAGTAAAAATGGTCAATTTTTTACTGAAGTTTATTAATTTAAAACAGTGGCGTCGTCAGAATCGAAAATTGGGGGGGGGTGGCACAAAGGGGCCATGTGTTGGAAAACTTTTTTTGCTTTTTTGAAGTGGAAAAGAGGGGCTGACTTTTTTTACCTGCTATAAATGAGGAGGGGGTAAAAAGGGAGCCTTTTTCGGTACTTTTGTCTCAGATACATCATAAAATTGCAATTTTGTTTATGCCCGAGCGAAGTGAGGGCGAAGCTTTGAAAAACTTGGATTTTTAATACCCTAAAAAGACATTTTTCCATGTTTTAATGCTTTGAAAATCCCTATCTGATGTAAGTATGATGGAAATTTAGAAATACAACATAAGTTTTTTTGGCGGGGGGCAAGCGGGGGCCAGAACTTTCTACACACTTTGCCACAATATTCTATGAAACTTAAATTTTACTTCAAATTCATTTCGTTCATAAGGCGCACCCAAGGAGGAGGCGCAAGGGGCTCGAGCTCTCCCCCCCCCCCCGCTTGGAAAGGAGATTTTTTACAAAAATGTAAAAAAGTGCATTTTTGTAGTATTCAAAGATGATTTTTCGAAAAATTTTCTTGAATAAATCTGGATCAGTCTTTGATGAAATTTGGCCTTTGATGAGAATCAGTGAAAAGATTTTCTTTGGAAATTAATGATTTTTTATTTATTTCTCAATCAATTCCAATTTGTCAGGAAAAATCAATAATTATTTTGACTTTACTGAAAAATCGGTGAAACATCACTGATTTTCAGTTAAAGTCATTCTACTGATTCAAGCAGGTGAATTTTACCAATTCAGATTTCAGGAGTGTATTGATTGATTGTTCCAAAAAATTCTGCAATTTTTCCATTTTTCTTTGCTCAAATCTCTTGATTCCCTCCTATTTTACTCGAATTCTCAGCCCTTCCCTAAAATAATTTCTGGGCGCGTTTATGATTCCATCTCTAATGTGGCAAATTTCAGTTTCAAAGTTGGAAAAATCGAGAACGCCCCCCCCCCCCCCAGAAAAAACACTTCGCTACGCCACTGAGTTCAATTTTTGAGGATTCCTCACTTTTTTGTCATACCAGTAGGCAGGGACGCACCGATAGGGGGGTTGGGGGTAGCTTACCCCCTTGGGATTTTTTAGTATTTTGTTGGGAAAATTTGCCATTTGGACCTCTAAAGTTGGGAAAATTTACTTTTTGTACCAACTCATATTTTCCTAATTTGAGAAATTACGTACTTACAAAGGAAAAATTTACCATTTGGAGAAATATTTTTCCAAATTGGGAAAGTTGAACATCTTTTTGTACTATCACATTATTTTTAAGGAGAAAGCAAAATTTGATGATCCATTTCCCAGAAGAAAAGTTTATTTTTTTAAATTGAAAAAATTAAACAGTTGTGCAGTTTCATGTTTTTTTCCTAATACCAAAAAGCAATAAAAGTTCAAAAATTTTGGCCTCACTGCGCTCGGCTTTATTGTATCTCTCTTTCTGTAATTGAAAAATAATCCAAACCTATAGGGCTGTTGAAACTGACGTCATTTTGGAATTTTCCCACCAGTTCAACTTTTTCAAATCATTTTTTTTATAGCTACAAATTTACTTATTTTCAAAATTGTCACATAACTTCATTTTTTTAACAATAAAGTTTATAAATTAATGAAAATTCAGTATAAATACGTACAAAATGAATATTTTTTTCCCACCAGTTCCGCACTTTTTGAAAACATATGACCTTGGATGACGTAGTTTCAACAGCCCTATAAAAGTAATTTTCTTCAGATTTTTCTCAAATTATCTCAAAAAATTTTATTATTTCGATGTTTAAAAATCAATTTTTTTGGAAGCTTCGGCCAGTAGAAATCACCGATTTTTTATTCAATTTTATTAGCTCTGAAACATTGTTTATGGAACTTTTAATTTGAGGTTTTCTAAACTTTTCGCCCTCGCTTCGCTCGGGACAATAGAGCAATTTCACAAGTATTTTCAATTAAATACGATGGAATTAGTCATTTCTAAACTTGGAAGAATTCTTTTAAAATTTTGCTTGGCCGGTAAATTATTGTCATTCACCTAAGCTCTTCTCCCCAAAATCAGGCTCTATTTCATCCCTGAATAAATTTAATTCAAAAATTTCTAATTATCGACCCCCTAATGCTAAAACGGTCTAAGTGCCACTTTTTTCAAAATTGAGTTTTTTACAATTTCGAGTTCTCTAAATCAAGCTGCATCGATTAAAATCTAAAAAACGTAAATTAAATAATTCAGAACTGAAAAAAATGAGATTGAAGTTTACAAAGTCCATAAGCGCAATGCAAATTTTGTTACGTTTTTTGGCTCTCCTGTAAAAAAATGAAAATGGCACTTAGACCGTTTTAGAATTAGAGGGTCGTTATATTCGTTGCAGCTACCTTTTACACAAAATTTATTTGAGCTGAGTAGGTATATATGGAATTAGGGGAAAAAATCGTATTGATGTGGGTATCATACTGTTGGGAAAATTTGAAACCTGAGTTGGGATTTTCACAAAATTTACCCCCCCCCCCCCCCGCGATATGCCCTCGGAACGTCCCTGCCAGCAGGCTAGTTGGATTTAGAAGATCAGAAATGAGAATAATCCACCCTTGGAATCTGGTTTACCCTTCAAGGTTCTCGCCTTCTCGGAAATTCTATATTCCCTATGGGTGGTCCATTGGTCCGAGCAGAGCTTAAAACCTTTTGAGATTCAATTGGTTGTTGTTGTTATGGTATGTAATATTTGAAAATCAAACGGTTTTGGTTTTGGTTTTTCAATAGGTTTTTATTAACCATTTTTTTAGGTTATGGTTTTGAAAAGGTTTTGAAAAATTTTTCTTTCGTGGGTATGGTGGTTATGGTTTTTGATTAACCGATTCAAATTTCAAATGGTTGTAATGGTGGTTACGGTTTTTTAATTTTTTTCCCCCAAAAAACTAGAAAAAACCCAACTTGACTATAACTATTTGTTTGGTAGTATCAAAAAAACCAATTCAAATCCGATTTGTGAATCATTTGTTAATAGTTGTGCTGGTTCCAATCAAATATATTGAAATGATTTTCTCAAAAAAATATTTGTGGTGGTTGTGGTTTCGGTTATTTTAAAAGTGAGTTTGTTTTGATTATTGTTTTGGTAATGGTTTTTTATTATTTTTTCTCAATCGGTTCTTTATGGTTCTTTTCGGTTATTTTACTCAAAATTTTTGAAACGGTTCTATTGGTTGTGATAACCGTTTGAAATTTTCAAAATTATCTGGTTGTGGTTGTTGTGGTTTTGGTGGTTTTAAGCTCTGGGTCCGAGGACTAAATCGAAAAATCAGGCGAGACTCTTACAACTATCTTCAGTGTAATAGTAGTAGTGTGTCTTGGTTACCATGGTGACAATGTTATAGGGCGGGGGAGTGAAGAATGAGAAAACGATGTTGTTCCTTGTTCCTTTTCAATATTCGTCTATGAAACGTTCGCGATTTTCAGATCATTATTCGATCTCTATACTATTCAGTCTGTGAATTGAATTTTTGTTTTTGTGCTGCTTGTAATACGTTACTTACAATCCAATTCAATACCTGGAGCATACCCTTAAGACGTTTTTTTCTGTCGTCGTTTTTTCAACACTGCGTTTTTTTTCAAAATTTATTTTTTGAAACATTAAATTTTTTCAAAACGTAATTTTCTTCAAAATTAAATTTTTTTTCAACCAAATTTTTTTCGTCATTTAATTTTTTTCTGAACTAATTTTTTTTCAAAATTACATTTTTTTCTCAACTAAATTTTTTTCAAAATCAAAACTAAATTTTTTTAAACCAAAATTTTTTCTAAACTAAATTTTCTTCAAAATTAAATTTTTTTTCAACCAAACTTTTTTCAAAATTGAATTTTCTACGCGTAATTTTTTTCAACATTAAATTTTTTATTTTTTCTGAACTAATTTTTTTTCAAAATTACATTTTTTTCTCAACTAAATTTTTTTTAAAATCAAATTTCCTCAACTAAATTTTTTTAAACTAAATTTTTTTCTAAACTAAATGTTTTCCAACATTAAATTTTTTACACAACTAATTTTTTTTCAAAATCAAATTTTCTCAACTAAATTTTTTTACTCAAGACTAATTTTTTCCGAACTAAATTTTTTTCTTGAATAACATTTTCTCAGTACTAAATTTCTTCAACACTGATTTTTTTTTCTTGAATCACATTTTTTCAACACTTAATTTTTTCAATGCTGAATTTTTTTCACACTTAAATTTTTTCTCGAATATCATTTTCTCAGCATGAAATTTTCAACACTGAATTTCTTTCTTGAATAACATTTTTTCAACATGTAATTTTTTCAATGCTGAATTTTTTTCTAATCTGAATATTATTTTTTCTTGAATGTCATTTTCTCAGTACTAAATTTTTTCAACGCTGAATTTTTTTCTTGAATACTTACCATTTTTTCAACACCTGTAATTTTTTCAACACTAAATTTTTTCAACGCTTGGAATGAACATCGGAAAAACAGATAAGCTCAAAGAAACATACAAATAATTGTTGAAAAACTAATAATCGCATGAAAAACATAGGAATCAATGTTGAAAAAAAGAATAGAGATTAAAAAATGAAGGAATACACATAAAAAAAAACCAATAAACTTGAAGAAACATAAAAACAATTGCTGAAAAACGAATAATCGCGTGAAAAACGTAAGAATCAACATCGAAAAAATTAATAAAGAATAAAAAACATAGGAATACACAACGAAAAAACAAATAAACTAAACTTGAAGAAACATACAAATGAACTGTGTTGAGTTTTTTTTAGGATTTATCATACTTTCCGGTTTGTTTTTTGATGAAATTTTTGATGTCGCTTGGTTGCTTTTGGCATAACACGTTTCAGTTTATTCGTTTTTTTGATGTGTATAGTGTATATCTATGTTTTTTATTCTTTATTCATTTTTTCAATGTTGATTCCTACGTTTTTCACGTGATTATTCGTTTTTTCAGCAATTATTTTTATGTTTCTTTAAGTTTATTGGTTTTTTTTATGTGTATTCCTACATTTTTTAATCTCTATTAATTTTTTCAATATTGATTCCTATGTTTTTCATGCGATTATTAGTTTTTCAACAATTATTTGTATGTTTCTTTGAGCTTATCTGTTTTTCCGATGTTCATTCCAAGCGTTGAAAAAATTGCGTGTTGAAAAAATGTTATTTAAGTAAGAAAGAAATTCAGAGTTGAAAATTTCATGCTGAGAAAATGATATTCGAGAAAAAAATTTAAGTGTGAAAAAAATTCAGCATTGAAAAAATTACGCGTTGAAAAAATGTGATTCAAGAAAAAAAATTGAGTGTTGAAGAAATTTAGTACTGAGAAAATGTTATTCAAGAAAAAAATTTAGTTCGGAAAAAATTAGTCTGAGTAAAAAAATTTAGTTGAGAAAATTTGATTTTGAAAAAAAATTAGTTGCATAAAAAATTTACTTTTGGAAAAAATTTAGTTCAGAAAAAAATTTGGTTGAAAAAATTTAGTTGAGGAAATTTGATTTTGAAAAAAATTTAGTTGAGAAAAAAATGAAATTTTGAAAAAAAATTAGTTCAGAAAAAAATTTAATGTTGAAAAAAATTTAGCGTAAAAAATTTATAAACGTCTTTAAGAAAAAAAAAATACGTCTGTCGTTTTCGCGACATCGCGACACTGTCTATGATTTAAAAAAAAAGGTTCTTCCACAAAACGTCCCGAGTTCGAACAAAACAGACGGGCGTTCGATTTCGTAAGCATGCCCACCATTGTTATCAATGCGCATGTGAAGAAGCGAAAACATCAACATCTAAGTGAGGTTGATGGCGGTTGATTCCGTATCTTAAACTTAGTTTAGCTTTAATGTAAATTTAAGAAATATTATTTTAGTATTTTATATTTTTATTCACTAATAATAATCATGAGTCCATGTGCTGTTCGAATTCACAAAGAAATATATTCTCTTCTTCGACACCCTCCTCCGGATTTCATTTGCCGGCCGAAATTTGATGAGTTTTCCTTCGAAATAAGTAAGTGGTCGTTTTTCCTTTCTAGTAATGAATTGTGCCTTGATTTTATATTTATATTTCGCATTCATAGGTATTATTTATATAATTGAAATTTTCCATGTTATTCAACCTCACGAACGAATGTGATGAGTAGTTGAATCGAATCCTTTTAATGATATATTAACACATATTTCATTCATTCATAGCTATGAAGTTGAAATTCTGATGGTCATCTCGTTTATTTGAGATTTCTTTTGATAGGATTTATATATTTGCCTATATTCTTCATTTTCTACGAAGAGGTGAAATTTTCCCGCCATTTTTGCAAGGCCTGATAAACCACTAATGGTTTCATTAACATGTTTTTTGAACCCTTGAAGAAATGTTTGTTCTCATTATACTGTTTTATTTGCTCAAGCTGTAACTTTTTATAGAATAATTTTCGATAAATTTTTTCCTGGTTACATTTTCAGTTGATTTATTAATATATTATCATTTGTTTTGATTTACAGTTTTGAGTGGTGCTGCGAATACATGTTATGCAAACGGATCATTTGTGCTGGAACTCGTGGTGCCTAAACAGTAAGTTATCATCAAACAAATACTTGAGAGATATGTTATGTTATTTAAACACTTCGCATCTTTTTATTTAATTTTTAGGTACCCGTTTGAAAGTCCAAAATTACAGTTCATGACCCCCATTTACCATCCAAATGTAGATATTTCTGGCCGAATTTGTTTGGATTTGCTGTCCGGTGATTGGTGTCCTTCGAATACCTTGCACCACTTACTAGAAGCTGTTAAATGTTTGATATATCATCCTAATATCGAGGATCCTCTCATTCCAGAACGGGTAGGCTTTAATAATTATCCATAATTTTTCAATGAATCTCGACTGAAATGATAATTCTGTTTGTTGTTTTATAGGCTTTTCAGTATAAGTACGACCATGAAGAATTTCAACTCAAAGCCAAAGAATGGACGCAAATTTTCGCTCCAAAAATGGACTTGAATGTCCTTAAACCTGTAAGTTTTGTATGATTTTTCGATGTTTGTATGATTGTGAAGCGTATATCATCATTTTTCTCTTTTCAGCCGATGGATTACAATCGTAAACGCCATTTCGAACAAGATGAAGTGACATATGGTAGTCGTAAACGATATTTTTAATATTAAATTTTTTATTATTTTGTACCGGTAATGCGTGTCTAAAAGATCTGCATTTTTGATAATATTTTGTACATTTGATGTAATATTTGTTTGTTTTATATTTTTTATTGTTAGTGTTTTTTGTTGCCTTTTTCTCAGTGTTTTGTACAAAAATTATCACTACTGAATATTAGAAATTATTATAGGTATAGTAAATAATATGTTATGTTGAAATTTCTATTTGCTTAAAATCTTTCTTAAGTATTTTTTTTTTCATGCCACATGAATTAATTACTAACTCAAGGACACGTATAGAAAAGCTTTTTCTTGAAAATCGAATTTCTCTTGTTGAAATTTTTAATGCTGTGATTAGGTTTTAGTTTGAAATTAGTTTAACGAGCACCCTTTTAATTGTGCTTTAATAACATATTATAATGCAAAAACGTAACAATAATTTTTTAAATCTACGTTTTTCCTTTTTGGGTTACTTTGGATGCACTAAAAATGATTTTTTTTCTTAGAATATCAGTTTCTTACTTTTTTATTTTTTCCAATTTTTTTAGACGTCTGCTCTAAATATCATGTGTATATTTTGTATAATTGATATGTATTGAACGACTTTCTTCGGTCTCATTTCTCTACTAAATGTTTCAAACGTATTGGAGAATTTGAGTACCTACGGGTTAATGAGGTAAAGTACGACGATAAATTATCGATAAAATTGCACCATTCTTGTGCACTCCTTCAACAATAAACTTAATTATAATTGGAAATGGTTTCCTATTGGTTAGATACTTACTTGCAGTAGGTCATAACGTCATTTTTAGTATAATTATCTTTATCTATGTATTTTTTAAATTTTTTCAGGATTATATCCGAAAAGTTTTCAGTATTACACACAAATAAATTGATTATTTTGTTACCGTGCATTATGAACTTGTTTTATTTGAATTTGAAATGTTCTTTTTTAAAATGTATTTTCTGTATCATATTTCTTTTCATTAAAAATTGCATAATTATTGAGAGTATTCTTTTAGCAATTTGTGTTTGATATTTTCTTCTTACTTGAACCCTTTGATTAAAAGGTCTGTTTGTTTTTATAAAATTTATTAATAAAATAATATAAACAGACTCGAATAATATAATGGTATAAGCTGGATAGAAATTACAATTTTGTAATTACTTCGATCACGTTTTGAAAAGTTTTTGAAGACGGCGAATCAGGAAATTCAGATGAAATACTGCGTGACGAATTTGTTCGATTTACCAATCTTAAATCAATGGGTATTGTACCTAAAAATGGAACTGATACCAATTCTGCGAAAAGTTTCCCTCCGTCGCTAGAGAATATATTTGTACATTCCTAAAATCATAGGTTTGAAGTGTTCAATCAGTAAAACCACATGATCGTAAGGCATCAAAATCTTACTTACATGGCAATTGGTGCAGACATAACCACTCATATTTTCTATAATTCCTATCACAGGTATGCCGGTTTTCTTACACAAGGTATATTCTTTTCTGACGTCTTCAATTGCAACTTCTTGAGGAGTAGTTACTAATACGGCTCCATCACAATTCAATTCCCTACAGAAAAAAAAATCAAAATCTGAATAATATGTGTCAATAAATTATGATATTCATCAGGTAACTTTCATTACCTCATTTTTTCAATAACTGTAATATGTTCATCTGATGTTCCTGGAGGGGTATCAATGATTAAATAATCCAAATCTTTCCAATCCACATCGGTGAGAAATTGATTGATTGTTGCTGTAAAGAGAAATTTTACATGCTTAATGGAATAACAGACAGAATATTCAAAAGCAAGGTAACCACAATGTAATGGTATAACTACCTGTTTTTTTCGGCCCTCTCCATACAACACTATCATTTTTATTTTTCAATAAAAATCCGATTGACATGACAGCTAAACTTTGATCTTGATCGGTGTACACAGGTACCCATCCTTCAGAGCTCTGGTGTATATTTTCATCTTCTAAATTTAATAAATGAGGAATTGATGGTCCACATAAATCAACATCCAAGATACCAACCTTTTAAAAACATCAGAATGATCTATAGTTACAGCCTGAAGGAAAGTGAATTTTACTGCTGAGAATAGTTACCTTGAATCCTTTTTCTTTCAATGAGAGTGATAACTGTACACTTACAGTCGATTTTCCAACACCTCCCTTACCGGAAAGCACCAAAATAATGTGTTTTACGTCTTTGATTGGCATCGTGACAAACAATAGTAAAAACTCAATTGAACTGATATAAATGATATCATTCTTCATCCAATTTATTAAAAAAAGTCATCACTTATCAACTTCGTACTTTCGCAATGTTTACGTGCACATTGTACACAAGTACACTTACACTACACACACACATCAACCACACACACAAGAAACAAAAATTTCAATTTTCTCAAAATTTTCAACTTGGATTTTTCATATTTTTTTGATTTTATTTGTGGGTTTACTTCCTTTTTAGAATTTCTCCTAATTACCTTATTACGGTTATTAAAACAATTTCACTGATTGAAAACATTTTAAAATTCCAAGCCGAAATTTTTTTTCAATAATTTTAAAAATTTTTCTTCGATTAATTTTCTTTTAACTTGAAAATTTTTCCGATTGATAATTTTCTATAACTTTTTCCAACTTCGAATTTTTCAAAAAAGTTTCAACCTCATCTGTTTTTCAATATTTCGTTCAACTCATTACTTACTCAATTGGTTGGAAGAAATTTTCAAAATATTAAGAATTAAACCTTACTTACCTAATTAATACCTACTTACTTAATTTGAACTGTTTTTCACATGATTTGAAAGTTTCAATTAGATTTGACGGCTATAAACTATTTCTTTATAATTATCTTCTTAATTATGAGTGATTACTTAAAATAGTCATGCAAGATGGGGGGTAAGGGGGAGGCTGCATTCTAAAAATTTAATTTAAAAAATGTCTACATCTACGCCATGAAATTGAAATAAATTGAATAAATGGAAATTAAGAGGAAAATGAACTTAACTATTGTTAATTCACTTCGAATTCATATGAAAGAGATTTTTGTCTGAAAATTCATTTGAACGAAATTGGAATCGCTTCACAACTGAAGTGATAAATAGCAAATCTAATTTTTTGCATGATTCAGCCCGATGATTCCCAAAATATTTGGACTTCGCGGAGTGCTTTCAATTTGAAAGAGCACAATTTCTCTGTTTATAGTCACCTTACCATACTAGTTGAATAACCACTTGGTTAACCTATTTTGCGTCAAATATATTAGTAGATATTCGTAGCAGCTTCATTTTTATAAACTGAAAAATCGAACTAGTGGCAGAACGTGAAGTAAACAACCGAATTACTCAAAATATCTTCAAATACAACATTAATTTGAAACATATATTTCGAAAAATAAAAACAATAATCATATGGCTAGAATAGCACACACTAACTAGTTACTTCCCAATTGCTTTACAACATCTCCACTTTCAATACCTTCAATAGGTTCAGCATTTCCTAACGGCGAATTCATTCTGAAAATAATTGGTATTTTTCCTAACGTAGGATTCCCATGTTTTTCTAACAAGCGCAGCCACGACAATAAAGAATCTTTACTGGAAGTTCCAGTAGCCGCGATAGCATAAATGATTCCATCAGGTTGTTCGTGAACAGAAAATTTCGGAATCAAGTCATCTTTATCTGGATGATCGAAAAATGGTATTTTCAAATTTTTCACCACTGTAAAAAAAATCATTTAGAAAAACAAAAACAAATTGCCAAGTTTCAAACAAAAATCACACATTACTTACCATCAGTATCTCTAACAGTTTTTCTTCTCCTGTTCGGTGGAACGTCGGCTCTCAATACGAAATATGTTATAGCAGATTTCCTTAAAAAGATTTTGAAACCACCTTCTAAATAAATTGGTTGATTTTGAGGATGATGTAGTAATAATGTTTTTTGAATTGGACTTTGTCCATTACAAATCCAGGTGTCTTCGGTGTCATCTTCAAGTTCACTTGTCTGATTCAAAATAATCACATTGTTGAAAAATTACGAACGATAATAGGAAGTTTTGAATTATAATAAGTTATTTTTACCTTAAATACTTCAATCTCAGATTCGAGATCTGTAGAACACATTCTCGCCATAGCAAGTTTAGATAATTGAAGAGGATCTTTCGGTACTGGTCTTGGTAACGGCCACGGTGAAGCGTTTTTGAATTTGGGCATCCAATACATCATTCTCCAGTATTTCTTGATAGGTTGAGAACGACGTCCAAATATACTTAGAAGTAATTCTTGCATATCTCTATCGGGGATAATATCTATAAGAAGTAGCGTCAATATTACATTCTAAGCCAATCGATTTATTTATATACATTTTCAAAGTTATTTACCATTTTCTTCCATTTGAACTAATAAATCTGTAATAGCCATCTGATGTTTTGGATAAAACATCGTATCCGCTTGGAGAAGATTTTCAGCTACCATTCTGCCTTTGGGCATCACATCGATAATTTTTTTATAACATTCTATATCATTATTTACTCCAAACTCGTACATTTTTTTCAACGCGCAGTATACAAATTCGACATGCCCTGTTCGAAAGTTTTTGTTTTTGTAGAATTCCACTAACTCATTGAACGACTGTTTATCTTTTCTTTTCTCTCGACTGAAGTAAATCTCCATTGAAACGATTCGTTGTTTACTGTCTTCAATGATTTCATTACGATAAAAACAGTTTGAGATTGAGAAGTGCCGGATAGTTTGAATGTTGACATTATTTCGAATAGTGGTTTTTAAAGAAGTTTTGATCAGTTGTTTGAACACTGTGGAAACCATTATACAATGGTTTTTTCGATCGATTATCTCTTATATTCTAAAACATAATGATAAAGATACATTCAAAACAGGTACCAGCGAACTATTTTCGGTATACTCATCTTTTTATCAAAAAATTTACTGATCTGAGATCAAAAATTACCTGTACTAAATTTTGAATGATAATGATACGATTCACATATCTGTCTTGAACAAATAAATATACTGCATAAATACATTATATTACTCCATCGGTAACAAAACCACCGAGTTTTATGATTAATTATTTCATTATTTTTTAATTCGGCGAACAAGGAACAACTGAAAAAATTAGTCAAAGTCAATGATAAAAAAAATTCGAATTCACAAATTCTGTAGTTCGGCATAAGCACGAAAGGCACCCTCTGGAATACCTGAGGTACACTGATACAACCGATAAAACGAATCTGCATTGAACGATGTATGTGCGAACATCAATGAACGACAGTGGTAATGTAATGTTGCCAACCTAGTTTAGTTAAACTGGAAATTCTTGTATGTAGGATGAAAACAATTATTTTTTTCACTGAATGAAATATGTACGCTAACGCTGGGTAGCGGTGGTGTGTGCTCACCGGCGTGTAAGAGAGTAGAGTGGGTAAATGGGAAGAGCTCTGTCTTTTTCTCTTTTTTTCACATGTCATTTCACTTATTAGGTCTTGAAATACCGTCACCGACAACAAAGACAGAAAGCGATCCAGAATCAAGATGAACTGGTGATGTGATATTACAAGTTATACGTAATTTTCGGGAAAAAATACCTTACTTCAAAATAAATACCAAGTATTTTAATCGAAGAAGTCTGAAATGTATTTATATTGATAATTACCATAGATTATTTAAAATTTAAAATGGAAAAAATTAATTGGAGGTAATTAATTTTTTCTACTTTGGTTTTCAAATTTGAAATGCAAAATTTTGGAGATTTGATACAATGATACATATGGAAACCACTGCAGAATAGGAGTAATGAGGTATCATTATAAATACCTAAATAAAAACTTATAAAAATTCATTGCAGACGGAGGTGCTTATCGAATTTTTAGTTCGGAACATTTGTTGCAATTCAGTCCCTAATGAAAGAAAATTTACGTTTTGGGGCTCAGAAAAGGAGTTGGGATGAGCTGATGAGTTGTCTGAAATTTAGACATGTTCGAGAATCGAAATGATATTGATTAGCCCCATTGATGAATTCAAAATTTTAAAAATAAATAAATAATGTGTGACGTGTTGTTTGTCAGGTTTTTTAGGGCACAGAGTTCGAATGTTATGCTTATTTTTTCGATTTAACCCTTCAGTGCTCCCTTAAAACTCCAAAATTGAAAAAAAAGAGTGCAGAAAATGAAAATAGCGTGTGGCAGATTAATTTTCACTGATTTGAGGTCGCCGGTTTTGAATATCGACATAATTTACAATCAGTTTGACACACTCGGGGCGCTCTAATTCGTCCCCCTTCCCCAACTTCTTTTTTGTAATCCTGGAGGGACAAAGTTTGAAAAAACGTTGCAAGATAATGAGGTAATTTTGAAAGTTCAAAAGTTGTCAAAAATTAAGAAATGAATTCGAAAATCTGAAAGAGTGATGAGGGCAAAAAAAGTAAAACAACTAATCAAAAATTTCCTCTTCAACGAGGGGGGGGGGGTGAATTTTCACTCATGCCTTATATGTGAGAAAATTAGAAAGATTTAATTTAAATAACTCTGCAACTCATGGCATTCAGGACGTAATTTTTTTTACTAGTCGTATACCTGTTGCATTTTTTCTGGAAGAAATCATTTTACAGGCTATGCAGAACTAATTGCTGAAATTCGAGTGGGGGGGCACTGCAGTAACTCTTGGTATGAAATTTACTAAAAATTTGAATTCCGCAATCTCATTTCTTTCAACATTTGAAAATTATATTTTTTTTTCTAAACGTTTTCCCCTCTACATTTTTGAGAAAACTATTGAAAATGTTAAGTAAATCAAAAAATTAGTTGGCGTGTAAGAAGTGTGGTGGATTTCATTTCGAAAGGCAGAGAGTAAGATGAAAATGAAGAAAATATCTTCTTGAATTTTCTCAAAGTTCTACCGAACAGAAAGATTTCAAACTCTCCGAGAGTAACTATATTTCGCATCCTCAAATTCGCTTGTATAACTCAGTTTTTTATAAAAAAAATTAAAAAATTATAGGTGGGAGGGAGATGGGTGTTGCTAAATTTTGAGTGGGAATTCTTTAGTAATCTGTAACATGAAATGGGCAAAAAAATTGGATTCTATGACCTCAAATTCGAGAATAAACATGTATAGTTTGTCCTATTTTATCTCATTTTGATCAAATTTGGAAATTTGTCAGTTTTCGAAAATTATTTTTTCCTTAATAATAAGGAAACTATTGAATAAATCGAAAAATTTATCATCACAAAAATTACTTAGGATGTCAAGTTCTACGGGAATAGTAGGTTTTGAAACCCTAATTACCAACCTTCTTTATTCGTACTTGCCTATTATAGGATGAAAAATTCAGGTAGGTAATTACGACTTCAAAACCAACCACTCCTATAGAACTCGACATTCTGAGTAATTTTTGTGATTACAAATTTTTCAATTTACTCAATAGTTTTCTTAATATCAACGAAGAGATAATTGTCAAAAAATAGGAAATCTTCAAATTTTGGACAAAAAAAATCAATTAGCATAAACCGAAATTGTTTTCTCCCTAAATCGAGGTAGTAGAATCCAAATTTTGGGTCCATTTCATCCTTGGAGTAACCCAAATTCCCCCACTCAAATTTTGTGGCATTTTTTTCCATTTCGGCTTATAAAAATAAATTTTTTCTGAAAAAATTCCGCACGTGCGTCGATGATGTAAAAATACAGAAGTGTACAAAATTTGAACTATTTTGGTTGAGTAGAAGCCGAGAAAATTGATTTTTTGTCGATTTCATCTCGATTTTCTGATTTTCTGATGCACTCAAAAAAGTACACTGTATACTATAGTACTAGGCTACGTTTTTTCGTTCCAAGCGAAGAAGCGAAGTTTTCTTGCAAATTACGATTTTTTTCTATTTCCTCAGCTTCTACTCAATGGATTTTGTTCAAACTTGGCAAACGAATACTTTTTTACATTTTCGATGCATGTGTGGAATTTTTTCAAAAAAAAAATTATTTTCATAAGCCGAAATGGAAAAAATGCCCCAAAATTTGAGTGGGGGCCTTTGGGTTACTCCAAGGATGAAATGGACCCAAAATTTGAATTCTACTACCTCGATTTAGGGAGAAAACAATTTCGGTTTATGCTAATTGATTTTTTTTGTCCAAAATTTGAAGATTTCCTATTTTTTGACAATTATCTCTTCGTTGATATTAAGAAAACTATTGAGTAAATTGAAAAATTTGTAATCACAAAAATTACTCAGAATGTCGAGTTCTATAGGAGTGGTTGGTTTTGAAGTCGTAATTACCTACCTGAATTTTTCATCCTATAATAGGCAAGTACGAATAAAGAAGGTTGGTAATTAGGGTTTCAAACCCTACTATTTCCGTAGAACATGACATCCTAAGTAATTTTTCTGATGACAAATTTTTCAATTTACTCAATAGTTTTCTTAATATTAAGGAAGAAATAATTGTCAAAAAATAGAAAATCTCCAAATTTTGGACAAAAAAATTCAATTAGCATAAACCGAAAGTGTTTCCTCCCTAAATCGAGGTAGTAGAATCCAAATTTTGGGTCCATTTCATCCTTGGAGTAACCCAAAGGCCCCCACTCAAATTTCGGGTCATTTTATCCATTTCGGCTTATGAAAATAAATTTTTTTCTGAAAAAATTCCACACATGCATCAAAAATGTGAAAAAGTATTCGCTCGCCAAGTTTGAACAAAATTCATTGAGGAAATAGAAAAAAATCGTAATTTACAAGAAAACTTCGCTTCTTTACTCGGAACGAAAAAACGTAGCCTAGTTACTATAGTATACAGTGTACTTTTTTGAGTGCATCAGAAAATCAGAAAATCGCGATAAAATCTACAAAAAATCAATTTTCCCGGCTTCTACTCAACCAAAATGGTTCAAATTTTGAACACTTCTATATTTTCACATCATCGACGCACATGTGGAATTTTTTCAGAAAAAATTCATTTTCATAAGCCGAAATGGAAAAAATGACCCGAAATTTGAGTGGGGCCTTTGGGTTGCTCCAAGGATGAAATGGACCCAAAATTTGGATTCTACTACCTCGATTTAGGGAGGAAACACTTTCGGTTTATGCTAATTGAATTTTTTTGTCCAAAATTTGGAGATTTTCTATTTTTTGACAGTTATTTCTTCCTTAATATTAAGAAAACTATTGAGTAAATTGAAAAATTTGTAATCACAAAAATTACTCAGAATGTCGAGTTCTATAGGAGTGGTTGGTTTTGAAGTCGTAATTACCTACCTGAATTTTTCATCCTATAATAGGCAAGTACGATTGAAGAAGGTTGTTAATTAAGTTTTCAAAACCAGTTATTCTTATAGAAATCGATATCCTTAGTAAGTTTGGTTATTATAAATTTTTCAATTCATCAGGTAGTTTCCTTAATTTTGAGGAAAAAAGAATTGCCAAAAAATTGAAAATCTCCAAATTTTGGGGAGAAAAATCTCAGTTAGCAGAAACCGAAAGTGGTTTTCCTTCAAATTGACGATGCAGAATACAAATTTTGGGTTAATTTCATCATATAGGAGTAACCTCAGTACCTCACTCAAATTTCAACCCATATTCCTCCTTTTAGGACTATGAAAATGAAATTTCATGACGTAAAAATATATAAGTGTATTTCATTTGAACGTAATCCATTCAGTAGAAGCTGAGAAAATGCAAAAAAACATAATTTAAAAGGAAATTTCGCTTGAAGCGAGAAAACTCAGCAGTGGATTACCGGGTGCTCGATTAATTATGGCTCCCCCCGATACTTTTTATGTCAAAAATCGTAAGTTGGCAATACTTCTTTCAATTAAACAAATCGAATGAAGTGTAGCCAACTTACGATTTTTGACCTAAAAAGTATCGGGGGGGAGCCAGAATTAATCGAGCACCCGGTACCTATAATATACTGTGTACTTCATCTATTAGAACAGAAAAAAAGATAATCACGATGAAAATAACAAAAAATCAATTTTTTCAGCTTCTGTTCAAATTTTTTCAGAAAAATGTTAATTTTTATAAACCGAAAAGGGGGAAATATGTGCCGAAATGTGAGTATGGGGCACTGGGGTAACTCCTATGATGAAATTGATCAAAAATTTGCACTCTGCGACCTCGATTTAAGGGGAAACACTTTCGGTTTGTATTAATTCAGTTTTTTTGCCCAAAATTGAGAGATTTCAATTTTTTACAATATTTTTCTCAAATGTAAAGAACGAACGAATACGAATAAATGTACCTATTTGTTTCGGTTTCACAAAATATCGGAGGCTGCGGTATACAAAGAGTGAAATGTACAAATGACACCCCCCCCCCCCCCATTACATCAGATAAGGATTTTCACAGCATAAAAAAATGTCTTTTTTGGAGATAAAAAAATTCAATTTTTCAAACATTGAGAAAAGGGTAAGGTATAATAGATATATTGAAGCAAGGTAAATTTACTTTAGGACGAACTTCGGAGAATGAGTACCTACATTAAATTTTACCCTGCCAATTGGTTTTTAGTAATACATAAAAAAGACAATAAAACCAATTGGCAGTGTAAAATTTAATGTACTCATTCCCCAAGTTCGTCTTAAAGCAAATTTACCTTAATTAATGTATCTATTACCTTTTTACCTTACATTTTTCTCAGTGACCTTTGCTTGAGCATAAAGAGCTGCTTTCCAAAATGGCCTAAGTCAAAACAATAATTTTTTTTTTCAAAAAACGAAAAATACGTTTGTACTGTATGCCTTTGAAGCATGTTTTCTGCTACCAAACTAAATGTATTGTACAGTGCTATATCAAAAATGTGGCGAAAGTCTCGGTCTCCAAAAATTTGATCTTTACGAGCTATATGACCCTTCAAAATTGACTGGGTAATTTTTTCAAAAATTGACTTAGGCCACTTTGGAAAGCAGGTCTTCAATTACAGGTATCATATGTGAATTATTTAAGCGAGTGTAAGGAAGAAGCCTTCCTTTTATCTCCTCCTCCTCAAAATTCTCCTGGAATTCCGGGTCTTCATACATACTTTGTACCCTTCCAAACAAAGCTTCCGACTCCACTTGCCTATAGAAGTTGATGTGCTGAGTAATATCGGTTATTACGAATTTCTCGATCTAAAACTTTCTGTAATTAGGTAAAATATAAAGACGAATTTTCAAAAAGTTAAAAATCTCGAATTTGGGCAAAATAAAATGAAATATTTGTTGCAGAGAATGTATGTGTTTATCCCCTTCTTTGAAATCTCAAACCTCAAATTTTTAGGCAAAATTATTCTAGAGGTTAACTCAACTTTCCTGTTGAAAAATCACATTTTGTTTACTATTGCAGCGAAGTATAAAAAATATCTTTTCCTCTTTGAAAAATTTCAAATATAGGTACTTGATGTAGAAAATAAAAAAATGGCAATCATTCAAAATTTGAATAAAATGTAATTTTAAAAGTTGAGTTTTGTAGCAAAATTGAACTCTTTCGGATATAAATAAAGTAGAATCTGAAAAAAAACGATTTTTCATTTCCATTTCAATATCTGTGATTCCAGTTTATAAAAAAATCCACCACACTTCATGGATTTCTCTTTTTTAAGAGAAAATCGAATCAAAATTAAATGTTTTTCAATATAAAGAGAGAAAATAGTTCGTAGTGGTACCTACAAACTAACAAGGGAAGTATTTCAACCCGAAATAAAAGTTTGAGCCGAAAAAATAAATAAATCGAAAGTAGATCATAAAAGAACCCCATATCTAAAATTTCAGCCGCTGTAGTTAATTTTTCGAATTTTGGCGAATTTCTGAAATTTCAAAATTATTTTATCGCCCTGCAAAATATGAAAATTTGATGTTGATGCCGGAAATTTCAAGTATACCTTATTTTCGACCTCCCGAATCGATTTAATGAAGTTCCGAGACGTTTCGCGCGAAGTCAGCAATTTTTATGAACTTCAGTATAGGTATAATATTAGTTTACTTATACCGGTGAAATATTTAATCAAAACCAGAATAATTTTCCGAAATTCGTATTTTTCAGTTAAATCCATATTGTAGAGTCGAACTCGCCCAGCGGTGGCAAAAGCTGTCGTTACAATATCTTTTTGGTAGAAAATTTGTCTTTAAAAAAATGTTAAAATTCGCCAATAGCGTACCTAGACCTACACATCGAAGTAAAAAGGATCCTATTTCGATAAAACACAAAACAGGTCACATATATGTGTAATCTGCGATTATAGGTGCGGAAGTTCATATGGACCATTCTTATGGGCTTTTTCTGGTGCTGAAAAATTCCAAAAAAAATTAGAAGCTCCGAAACGTCTCGAAAAAGCTTTTAATCGATTAGGGAAGTCGAAAATGAGGTATACTTATTTCAAATTTCATATTTTTCTGTTGATTAGATGAAATTTTCACATTTGCTTGACGATGGGAAGACGATGGGTAATTTTGAAATTTTAAAGATTCGTCAAAATTCGAGAAATTAACTCCAGCACCTGAAATTTTGGATAATTATAAGGTTTTTTTATGCCGTATACTATACTCGATTTCCTTTTTTTCATACCACAATAATGTGCTCTAGTTTACGAATTACACACAATAGGGTGACAGCGAACGCATGCCACATTCCTTTCCAAAAAAAATACTACCCTTCGACCTCCTCCCTACGACCTTAATGATACAGTTAGTTGCTGTTCTCTGTCCTCTGTTGTCGCCTTGTATTCTTTATGTATTATGTACCTATCCTGTACAACTTAAAAAAGGGATCGGAAGAACAATTCCATGAACCGGTTTCCTCATGTCTCGTATCTCTCCTGGTAGTCCTGGTACCTGAAACCTGATCTACAAAACCACCCACGCTACATGCAACGCGCAGCTCGAGTATAACTGCGCTTCATTATGTGCATCACTGTGTTTGAATTGAGAAACGCGAAGTTAATAAAAGAACGAGACTACCAGTACTCTTGCTGAACACGTTCGCTTTTCTATAGAGTGTACCCTGGTATTCCGACGGGTGCTTTTCGCGCTTCTCCGTCGCGTATCACAAATTCAAATTCAATGATAAAGAAGGCTACCAAAATAAATCAAAAAGCCTTCTATTTTATTGTATTGAACACTAAATTCATTTTCACTAGATGTCGCTTTCCACTTTTTTTTTTAAATTTGAAAAAAATAACCAGGCTTTAATAAAGCCTTTACGTTTAGGTTTATTCAGGTATCAGGTATTTCAGGTTCAACTTTTCAGGTTTCAAGTTCACCACAAGCACACATAAATACATCTACACACACACACAATCACAATATTATTATTCATCCGCATGCCGCGATGCCGATTACGATTAGCGAATAGCGGAAAGCTTTCGGCGCGACTCATTGGTGTTTTGTTTGGGTGTTTGGTATTCGTATTGGTGTTGTTATGGTCGCTAGATGATTTCGGTTGTTACGTGTTAAATTTTTTTTGAAAATAATCAAATTTCCACTCATTTTTGGATCTGTTTTTTTTATTTTTATTGTTCAAAATGTCGTGTAATACTTTAAATAATCTTTTATCTCAATGAATCGATCTTTTAAAATAGTTTTAATGTTACTTTAAATAATGTGACTGTGATGGTTCTGAAATACTTCGTGTATGGAGTAGTTTTCGGTGTGTTTATTACTTAAAGAATGTCTCACTCAGGACAGAATTTATAAAATACTCAATTCATCGACGTCCACCTGAATTCTTTAGTAAGTTATAATCTATATAGTTCATTTATTCAATTCGAGGAATGAGGTATGGAGTGAGAGAAAAATGATGTGAACTTATTTGCATGAGGTATAATGAAAGTTCGATTAGGTGCTATGGATCAAATTTGCTCTTATTTTCATCATTTGTATCACAATTTGCTTCCATTAGGTAATAAATTGAAAACCTGAATTGTAAATAAGGTTCTGCTTTAGGTTAATTTGCCCACGAGACTGGTTACAATCAGTTGTTGTGGATGGTACATTATCTTGCCCGCTAGTTGACATTAGTTTCTCCTATGGTAATTTTTTTTAAAATCTACAGATTACTCATTATATTTTCATTTGATTGAGATCATCCGAGTTATTCTCTTGATGATCAGTATAAGATGCTGTCTTGAATTATCAGTGTTTTGGAATAATGCAACTGAACTGAGGCTGAATAAGAGATCAATTCAACCTGTTGCATTGTTCTTCGAAAGGTGCCCAAAGAAATCTATTCTTCATCTCAGCCAAGATATTTAATTATATTCGTTTGATAGTTTGATTGCTCTATGAAATTTGCTTGTTACGATCTACGATATCTTCTACGAGTTCCAAAAAATACAGTGACCCTTTCATTCCATCGATTACTTACCTCGTTGGTCACCTGTTCTTATTTTTTTTTCCTTGTATACGTTACATTCTTGTTTTTGGAGAAACGATTGCTATTTAGGTGTTATAACGGTCGCGAATTCTTGAAAAATGTGTAATTTCTAAGTGGGATTGTGATTTTTTACTGTCCCAATTAGTGAAAGTTACGCGACCATGTTTTTCAACGGGCATCAATAACTGAAGATCTTCACGAGAAATGATTTTAAAAAGTACCAAAATTGGAAAATGCAACTCAATATAGCCTGTCTCAAGTACAAATTTATATATGAAAATAGCTGAACAGTTTTTTTTTTAACAATCGATAAAAATCGAAGAATTATTTTATTAGTTCATGGCAACGTATCTGTA
Organism: Pseudococcus viburni; assembly: GCA_033439095.1. Lineage (NCBI taxonomy): Eukaryota > Metazoa > Arthropoda > Insecta > Hemiptera > Pseudococcidae > Pseudococcus > Pseudococcus viburni. Next base: position 275,510 of record JAVBJF010000292.1, on the reverse strand, counting down.
TAAATTTACACGATGATGCATATCGTGGTTTAGGAAGCCTTTAAACAATCGTTTGCATGACAACGGGGTATGTTAATCTCATAAACAATCGTAGTTATTACCGACAAAATGAATAAAGAACATCTCATTACAAGGACGAAATGAAAATCAATTCACTTTTGGATTTGGAATAATAATCGTTAATTTTCATTAATTTACTATATAGATTTTCATTGTAGTATTTTATTTTTAATTTCCAAGTATTCTTTATATTTTTTCTCAAAGAGAAGCTTCGTTTTGACATGAAATTCCAAAAATTTTAGACCAAAATGCCTGCTTTCTTTAAAACCTGAAAGTCACGGAATTTTGGAATTTACTCTGGAATTTTTTTTTGAATTTGAAAGGAGGATAAACTACTTGAAAATGTTGTTTGGTCAATTTATTAAAAATTATTTTCCCAAAAAAATTGTCCAATTATTACATATTTTCGTTTATCTACTTGTACGATTTTTTTAATTTGACATTTGTGGACCGTATGGTACCTAAATTTGTCCATTAAATTATAAATTTTTCAACAAAATGCCCTTGCTACGCTCAGATATAATTTATACACTTTAATTTTACAAAATTTTATAATTTTTTTTTTTGGAAACTTATTTGTTAAGGAGGTGTGATGAATATCAGGAATTCAACTAAGTCCTTGGCCATGATGTTGAACGAAGGGGAAGGGAGTGGCAGAGAAAACGAAAAGAAATTGCTAGTCATATTTTGGAAAATCTCACTTCTTTTTCAAGATGAAAAAAGGTCATGAAAAAATTATCGAAAGGTTACGAAATTTTTGTCGAATCAGTGGGTTGTAGACAACAGACACTTGGTAGGTATTAAAAATTTCAAGGAAGCAAGGAGAAAAATTTAAAACCATGATGGGGGAGACAAATGGTTATGAAAATGTAATGACAAAAGTGATGAAATGTAGTAATTTTAATTTTCAGATATTTGTTAGGTGTCATAAAAGGTACGAAATTGTAAAAAAAATATAAGGTTTGTACTGGCACCTAAAAACATAAAATTGCAAAAAAGCACGGAAATTCATTTAAAAAAAGTTTTTGAAATACGAAATTTTGGCAAAAATTGAGCAGCGAAAATCAAAATTGTTATTTTGTATGGTTTCAATAAAGTCGTGAAATTATTTTCAAACAACTACTGAAGAATAAAGTAGGTATTCTGGCTCTAAAAATCACCTAGCATAGGTACTACTTGCATGAAAGGCAGAAGTTCAGGATCTCACGTTCCCGCATAAGGATTGAAATTTTTAAAAATATTATAGAAGTTTAGCTTTATTTGGACTTATTTTTTTCAAAAATTTTCACCACGGTTCCCTTCAGCCCGATGAATTTACATACAAAATTTTGTCTAAGAAATGTGAGACAAAAATTTGACCTGAAAATAATCGTATGTATGATCCCCTCTCTCCCTCCATTCTAGAAAATTTGAATATTTTGAAGGAGAAAAAATGTGTTCTGGTTCTTCAGAGACCTTAATCCTGATCAAAAATTAATCGAAAATTTTTGTCTTTTTTTGAGTACTTTGCGTGAAGAGTTATGGAAAACTCAAAAAACTAGCCAAGAAATCCTGGAAAAATCAGAGAAAACCATTTTTGAAACATTGTAGCAACTCTGAATAGGATTCTCTTAAATTTTTTTGATTTGTGTGTCTGTGTGGGGATAGGGAGACACTTGTATGGAATTTTTTTGGAAATCAAAAAAATAGCACGAATTTTCATTTTTTGATCTCAGTACGAAATTTGAAAGTAAAAAGTTGAGCTTTTTTGTGTTCATGAGAGCAGGCGTCATAGCAGGTCACTTTTTTTAGGGTGTTTGTCACTTTTTTCAACTTTGGTCACTAAAAGTCACTTTTTTCCTCTCAGTCACTTTTTTTCGCATTTTCAAGCAAAAATTCATATTTTCGCGTAAAATTTGCTATTTTTCAAAATTCTTGAAGAAAAACATTAAAAGTTGATAATGATTTTTCAAAAAAAAATTCTCCCCCCCCCAAAAAAAAAAAACTGTAAAAAAATTTCCCGAAAAATATAATTTTTGGTTACTTTTGGTTACTTTTTGGTCACTTTTTGGTCATTTTTTGGTCACTTTTTGGTCACTTTTTGCTCAAAAAATTCACTAAAAGTCACTTTTTTTCTTCAAAATTTCGCTATGACGCCTGTGAGAGAAAAACTCGTTTTTGTATTCAAATGAAATTTTCAGAGGGGAAGAGAGATGTGTCGATAAAGCAACGAAATGAATAATTTGAAAATGCCTGAAGATTCTATACTTCAAACGAAATCAACAAGCCCTGATAATCTTTTTTTTTTTTAAGATGGCGGATGTTTCAAAACATTCCCTGAATTTTCAAACAAAAAATTGACCACAGTACTGATTTATATAGGTACCATTTCAAACCATTGTCTCTGTACCACTTAGAGCTGTACATTGTGTAAAAAAAATTACCTCCTTCCCATGATTCGTAAATATCACATGTAAAAAGCCTGGATACCCCGGAAAAATCGAGGAAAATCATTTCTGAAATATTTTGGACACTCTTCGATCGAAGGAAATCCCACTTAAAAGATCGTTAGTGAAAAGGAACCACCCATTTGGAAGAACCTATTTTTTCATACATTTGCAGTTCACTTTTTACCTGGGTTTCCTCTTTCTTCGTAGAATTCAATTGAAGTAGTTTGTTTCTTAGCCACATTCCACTATCATTACGACGGAATTTCGTGGTAAAATGATTAATGCCTTGTACAAAACACCAATCTCGCGTTTCTATTTTACTACGACACCTTCGTATATGTACCTACTTCGAAGGCTTATTGAATCTTTTCAAAAATCACCTCATCCTGGGTACCTACAAAAAAGGAGGACAAATCAACTCGACATTTAAGTACGTTTAATTGGCAAGATTTTTTATCACCTTGCTTATCAGTTATCACTACCGTAGGCTGTATAGTGAATGTTCCAATTAAATGTTGGCGGAGACCACCATGTAATTTCAATTGTGATAATGTTTATGGAAAGTTTAACGATAATATTTTCATTAGTACTCATCTCGTCGTGCTCATCATCGGTGTAATGTTCACGGTATTCGTTGTTAATATTGGATTAATTATTGGAAAAACAACGGATTGGAGATGCTCGTTTTTATGGTTTTTAATTACCTACGTTTAAACGCTTCGCAAAATGGTTTAATTCAGTTTCCAAGAGAACAGTAATTTCGATGCAGTTTAATTTCAGTACCATGTCAGTACTAACGGAACAATGAATTCGATTTGTTTGTATTTGGGATTTGTTTCGATGGAATTGCATTCTTACGATTGTTTCGGATACCGAAGTAACGTGAAAAATTACGTAAGAACAAATTTCATTTAGGTACGAAGAAAATTGAATAGAAAGCGAATTTGTCGTTTATTTCGATGTGTTACAAGTTTCCATGATTACTTATGGCCAATTAGTCAGCAGTTTATGAAATCAGTTCGAATAATATCGATTATGATTCCGCGTCGTGCACATAACCATGTGTGTGATGTGTGAAATGAGGAACTGATGGAAATTCCGAATAAGTGGGCGAGAAAATTGGAGGATTGATTGTACCGAGAAAGAGGACTAGAAGGAGGGCGTGTTTATGCGAAGAAATTCCCCATTCAGACCTTACGAGGTAAAAAAAATCTTACGAAAATTGCTCGAAATTAAAATTTTAAAAAATCGATTCGAAATTTCTGGAAAGTATTACGATTTTTTCAGAAGAGATCGATCCACCCTTCCCCCCTCGTCACCTATCTTACTTCTGGTATCGTTCAATCTACTAAATTTTATAATTGGATGATTTAATGAGTTATAAATGGAAGATCACTTCGAGCATCAAGGGGTTTTGCCGGCTCACTATTGATGCGGTTATAACGGAATTCGATGGTCTTGGTGACGCTGATGGTTAAGGAAGGCACGATGATGAGATGATTCACGCGGAACGCTCCATATGACCAGTTACGATTTTTTCTCTCTAACTGCGCTTAAAAAATTAAGCGGTATTTAAAATACGTATTTTACGGCGTCGAATTATAACCTACATCGTTTTGTAGGTTGTATTTTACCTGCGTTGAAAAAAAATGGCAATTTTGCTCTGTAAGCTTATAAAAATTTAACCAACGGCAGTAAATTTTCTTTTCAGCGGATGTTGTATAATGTGTATACTATGCAGTTGCATGGAACAAGATGGAATATGAAATTACGTTCATTAAATTCAATGTCAAACTCAGTCTTATTTTGCAATATTTGCGATTTATCTAATTTGCGTGGCTGGGACATTATCGGTGGCATAGCGTTGTTGTGTGCTGATGTAGGAGACTACGAGTGTATTTTCAATGGTATCTAAAATGGTTACCATTGTCTCGAAGTCAGTTAAAGCCAAGTCGTAGAGAAATAGGTATAGGTAAAGCGATTTTTTGTTTTCTAATACATAAAAAAAAAGGATATATGGTTTTAAACGTTGGAGAAAACCATGTGGTTGAAATGAAACGTTTCAAAATGCGCAGGTATAGAGGCATAGCTAAATTGAACATTTCCTTCTTCATTGTATCAAGTTCATGTGGAAGTTTTCACCTGCTGTGCGTAAAAAGATTTCCATTGTTTGATAGGACGACTAAAAGGCCAAAAATAACAGCTGGTGGAGTGCCTAGTACCAACCTGACTGTATAATTTGAAATCATTCTAGAGTGTCAATCACGAAACTCTTGAATGCGTTATAAATTTGGTTCGAATTGGAGGCAGTTGGAAAGTGTTCTCCTTGATCACTCAGAAGCTGGGAAAATGGTGGATTTTTGGGCTTCGAGTTTCTTTTTGAGAAAAAAAAAGTCAAATACGAAGTTTACTTTGGGATTTTTATTTAATTAATAGCATTTCAAACTCATCATAAAACAAGAAAAAAAATCCCAAAATCTGAATACTAGAGTAAATGTTTCAAAATGTCTATGAGGTGTTTTTTTTTGGAGTTGAACATGGTTATCATTTACTGGAAAACCTGAAAGTCTGAGAATCTCGCATATTTTGAGAGATGTCAAAGAATTTTGGTGTTTTTACTCGAAAATCATTGATTTTTTTTAAAACATCAAACAACTAAAAAATTGATTGTTTTTTCTGAAAGTCATAAATTTTCAAATCGTAGCTTGCTTCGCTTGCACACATCGAACCCATGAATGATATAGAAAGAGGGAGCTAAAACTCTTGCTTTCCCGTTAGGGCTGAAATGTTGATACTATGTAAATTTTCAGCTATTTAACGCTTCAAAACTTGGAAAGTATAAAAGAATGATTTTAGCTAACTAGAAAACCACGAGATGGGTATTAAAATGAAGGTGTTTTCAAACTGAGCACGAAAGCCTCATTGAATAGTGACTGGAATTGAACTGAATTGGATTGAATTGAATTAGAAAAAAGGAAAAGGAAGTTGATTTTTTAAGAATTTAAAAAGTACATACCTATGAAAAAGTTTGGAAAATTTTTTTGCCAACTTCAATTTTTTCTAAAATTTGAAAAATGACAAAAATTTCGATTTTTTTGTGTTTTTTTGTTTCTTTTTACTCTAAAAATTCAAAATAATCACTACTTAAGGAACCTTTTATTACTCTTTGGACAAAAATAGTATTTTGAAGCATTTAGCCGAAAAAAGCACTAAAAAATTTTACCATTTGACTCGGAATAATCTTAATTGTAAAAATAACAAGTACTTAGCTACTTACCTACGTCGTAAAGAGTACAACAGAAATGAAAATAATTTACCTATTCAAAATCTAAACTTTTTTTTTGAGTGGATATACCTAACTACCTACTCTCTCATTTATAAATCAGTGAAAATTATCAAAAATTATTGGAATCAGTCAGAATTGCAGCACAGCAATAAATCATTTAAAAAAATTCACTGAAAACCAACAGAGAAAAAATGGTCAGAAAATACGTAGTAAAAGTTCACTGAAGTCAGTGATATTCTTTGAAAAATCAGCGAAAATCAAAGAATTTTGCTAATTTTTACTGTGCTGCAATTCTGATTATTTATCATCAAAATGAGAGAGTATAAAATATAAGTCTGTATTGAGTTCAAAGCCTCAGAGAAACAGAAATGAATTTAGAGTGGCATAAATCCCAAGATGATTTGCAGTTTTCATTGGAGGGAGGGAGAGGACTTCTGCTATTTTTCCAAACAATTGCAACTTTATTTGAATTTTTTTTTTAAATAAAATATTATAAAGGGCATGGCTGGTTATAAGTGAAGTAGTTTGGCTTTAGAAACCGGTTTCGATCACTCCTACGCCAAAAGGGTCGCCTATTTCGGGAAATAATTTTGACATCAATTTTGGACCATTGGCTCAAGTATTTGTGGGTAGGTGAGGGGAGGAGGCAAAATAAGTGTTTTCTTCCGTGATTTTCTCATTTTTTGCCAAATACAGATAAAAACTTTGCGTTTTTTTGGATTGCTTCTGGACGGTTAAAGGAACCACAGAAAATGTTTAGGCATTTTTCATCGAGTTACACTCTTTTGAAAATTTTGAACCTCCCGGTTGTAATGAAGGGTCAAAGGGGTGATGGATTTTTTTTCTTAAAATAAGTGCCATTTATCCATAAATATATGTACCTCCAAAATTTTGATAATTTTGAAATAGGGATGATGCCTCGAGCAATAGAAACCGTGTATTTATACACGTATTTTGCCTTCACTTCGGCGGTAACAAAAAAAAGTTCATAAAAGTGAGATTTTGATGATATCTGACATTGAAATCAATAAAAAATCACAATCGAGGGATCCGAACCCTCGAAACTCCATCTTAAGTCCCTCACCTCCCCTCCATTTTTAGTCAATATAAGGTGGGCAATATGGGTGTCGATGTCGATTTCAAATAAGTCAAACCTCCTGAGTACAAATTTAAAATCAAATGGAATATCATTTAGTGTCGTGATAAATCGATATGTTTTGGATTTGATATGCACAGATAAATATGATACATATACCTATCGGCTATCAGGCGTAAGCGCACCCAGAAATTATGTGAGTGAGGAGCTCAAATTTCCAAAAAAAAAATGGGGGGGGGTCAAAATTCAATGAAAAAATGAAGTAACTTTGTTATTTCAGTGGAGTTGGAATAGTTAGGGTATTTTAAGTCAGCAGGTAATCCGTATACCTACAAATTTGACCGAAGAAAAATAGAAAAATGACGAGATTTTCTGATTTTTTCTGATAAATGGGGTATTGACTGATGAATTACATATTAATTTTTGACTAAAAAATCAGTGAAAAATCACTAATTTTCAATGAAAATTATTTCACTGTATAAAAGAGACAGAATTTCTGCAAATTCAACTGATTAAAATTTAGAGAGTGCTCTCTCATTTCTCAATCAGTGAACTTTATCAAAAATCATTGAAAAACAGCCAGAATTGCAGCACAGTAATAAATCAGTGAAAATTTTTTCACTGAAAGCAAGTTAGTGAAAGAAAATCACTGGAAATCAGTGAAAATTCACTGAAAACTCAGTGGTATTTATAAAAATCACTAAAAAAAATCTGTGAAATTTTTGGAATAATCAGTGAAAAATCGCTTTTCCTGTGCTGCAATTCTGACTGTTTATCAGTGATTTTTTACTGATTCGGAATGAGAGAGTGGTATGTTTATCCAAGAAATAGTTACTATAAAATACTGCCCGAGCGAAGCGAGGGCGAAATTAAGTTTAAAAAAGCATACTCTTTTTTGACATCTATTATAAAAAAATCTCCTTTCCGAGCTTAAGAGGGGGCTCGAGTCCCCCTCCCCCTGCCTTGGGTGCGCTTATGGCTATCAGAACATCCCTGGTTTAAAAGGCGAGTTCCCTTTTCTCTGCTTTCCCATTCAAATTCACTCGTAATGCATTAGTTCTATGTTGAGCTTTAGATTGAATTTTTTATGAATTTTTTTCTCATTTTAGAGTGGCCATTGTCGACAATTTTATTAGGTCATTGTTTACGATCGATAATCATAATACATTATTCATGCTGCTTGAGTAGCTTTTGCTTGAAAAACTTGATTATGACCTGGATGAGTCTAATGATAGGTGGTTATAAATACATATTCTTGATTGTGGCTCATAATTACTGCAGATATTCAATATGATATAAACTCGTGTATTTTTTATAACATGAAGTATTTATACCGAGCTAGGTACCTTCCTAACTACTTGGGGTTGGAATTGAATTGAATAGTCATTATAATGTAGGATATGTCGAAATAAAGGGGTAAATGAACTTACCTATGTCTACTTCTTTTCATCGATTCTTCTTTTATTAAAATGATAAATTACACCAATTTCTCATAACATAAGTGCTTATTTGTATTACAAAGACGAAGGACCTGCGTATGTGTATCGATATTTCAGTATCTACTCGTGCCAAAAAAACCTGAAACACTTGGTAAAATAAATCAAGGTATCTTAATCGGCGATGATTGCCGAAGTCACCATAAGAATTGTATTTGGTTAATGAACTCGCGAAAGCGTAGGTCTGTGTGTGAATAAACGTCTTTGAATTTGATTTAAATTCGAACAGAAATAACTTTTATTTACTTCCTGTCGTATGTATGTAACTAAATCTGGTCTTTTAAAGGTAATTTGCATTAATTACGCGAGGCTGTTACCATCGTTTCAGTTGCTCGTATAATTATATCAGTGATTCCAAAAATATGTATAAGTGAGAAATGTTTACCTAACATGATACATTTGTAATTTGTATATTTTACATACGATGAACTTATACAGAACAATAATACTAGTACATCTTAGGAGTTTTGATATAATTTCCTCGGTATCCGGCGTCGAAGTAAAACCAATGTTGAAGGTTGATCATTTCCGTAGAATGAATTGAATAAGATTATACCTACCTGTCACGATTACGAAAGAATGTACATTCGAGTATATTCGTACAGGTATAAATGAACTTAAACTCACTTATGGTAATATCGTGTGAGGGTTTTTTTTTTAGTTCATCGGAAATCGATTTGTTGGTGGCCGAATAAGTGTTAGTTTACACGCATATGCTGAAAAAAATAATAATAAAATTAAATACTCGACGAAAGCGAAAATTATCGAGCTCGAGCATTCTCATTCTGAATACAAAATTAACTCGGGTGAATCGCCTCTATTTTGCCATCGGGTAAATGAAATATCTGCTTCGTTTTTGAATTTGAATTTACGTAGATTTCGCATTTCGACGTGAAATTTCGAATACCTTTCTGTTTCAGAAGATCCGAATGAAGGAAAAATTCAATTCGAAATTCTTCGAATGTTTTCATACGTCGGATCGAAGCTTTCATTAGACTGCTTATAAAGACGACATTGAAAATAACAACTTCTTGTAGCGATTACTGATTGCTGATGTAAAACTGCTGTGGGCATTTAATGCGGCTCGGCTGCTGCTTCTCATCCGAGTATTTCGAACGCGTTACGCAATCGTCCTATGCTCGCTTGATGATGGGCAGGTGTAAAGATGGTTTCTTTTTCTATATGTATAATACATAGAAATAGAATAGGCATAGGTAGATTATACAGCCGTTATACCTAGATATATCTGGATCTCAATCACCCACATTTTGTTTTGTTTTAGCAATAGATAGGTATGTTGGTCCATCATGAATAGAACGTAACAATAAGTATAGCAGCTAGTGTAAATATTGTACAAATTAATCGTGTAACTGTTGAATCGCTAATAAATCTGTCGTAATCGTCGGCATGAAAGTGTAATTATTTTTACGTTCACGAAATTCGTAATCATTGTTGACCGTGCCGGGTATTTTAATCTTTATTTACCGATCATTGTCGGGTATATTTCAAATAACCCGTATATCTATACATTGTTCGTGATTATAATAAATTCGTCGTATTTCAACTGTCTTATACCTTACGTATAGAATTCGTGGTTGATTCATGAGATTTTTCTCGCTTCGAGATGGTTGTCTCGTAGGTTTTGTCTTATGTTACCTTCCTACGTCTATTCTTTCAACAATTCAACTCAAACGTTGGTCGATAATTTTTCGTCGTGTTTTTTACTCGTTCTCGGGGTTTTATATTTTCAAAATGTATTGTTTATTGGTTTCGTTCGTGAAATCGTGATCGAGTTCTGAGATGTGTTCTCAAGGAAATTGGGAGTCGAAATTCTTTTCTTTTTTACGTCGATGAACTTTTTTGCATATTTATAGCCCAGGAGAAATGTACTTTGAAAAAAGAAAAATATGTTAATCGCGATTTTATTGCTGAAAAAGCTTCTATATGATGTCCAATTGTCCAGAGTCTGTGATAAATTCGTACCGCCCCCACCCCTATTGCTTTTTGAAGGAGGTGAACCCCTGGGGGAGAAAATTGTTTTGCACCGATTCCGCTCAAATTCGCAAGGAGGGCTATGTAGGTGTAGAAGTACTCCCCAAAAAATTCAGCTCCCCCCCGACCTCAGGGGGCTGAGCCAGCGGTTCACAAAGTTGGATGTTTTTGACTAAAATGCCAAAAAAACGAGTTTTTCGAGTATAAAATCACCCCAAAATTTTAATTTCGAAAAATTTCATGTTTTCTGCATACATTTTGAGATTACGAATCCGACTAGCTTATCAACTTTTTCATTTGGGGTGTCTAGCCCCCTGTACGACCTATTCGAAAGTATACAGATCGTGTTTTTCAGCAAAAAATGACCACCAAAACCACAATCTGTATACTTTTGAATGAGCCGTACAGGGGGCTAGACACCCCAAATGAAAAAGTTGATAGGCTAGTCGGATTCGTAATCTCAAAATGTATGCAGAAAACATGAAATTTTTTTAATTTTAAATTTTGGGGTGATTTTATACTCGAAAAACTCGTTTTTTTGACATTTTAATCAAAAATGCCCAACTTTGTGAAGCGCTGGCTCAGCCCTCTGAGGTCGGGAGGAGCTGAAATTTTTCTGGGAAGTACCTACTTCTACACCTATATAACCCTCCTTGCGAATTTGAACGGAATCGGCGCAAAACAATTTTCTCCTCCATAAGCCCCCCCCCCCTCAAAAAGCAATAGGGGTGGAGACGGTGCGAATTTATCACGGACTCTGGACATCATATAGAAGCGTTTTCAGCAATAAAATCGCGATTAACATATTTTTCTTTTTTAACCAATTTCTCGATGCTATTTTTCCTGGGCTATTATAAAACGATAGCAGGGAAATCTTACCCTCTTCTGCCTTCCCTCGGTGTTAAAAATGTATTTTTAGCCGGTAAAATTTAGTTCGACTTGAAAATTTTGTAAATGTGATTACTTTCATTTGAATTTGCTGACGAAAAAAATGGTAAAATTGTAGTTTGAGCCAAAAAAATTGGTAAACATTTTGTAGAAGTTATTCCTCCAAGGTGATCCCTTGGTACACATAGTACGAAAGTACGAGAACTCTTAAAAAATGTATTGAAGAAATTTTCATTTTGGGTTTCAAAATCACATCAAAAAAGTATCTCTGTTTTTTTAATGAAAAATTCGAAAACCACGTCATTTTTTTATGTTGCGGAACTTTTTTTTTCATTTTTTGGCATATTTCGAACCCTTTTTGAGAAAATTCATAAAAAAATTCCCTAAAAATTTCATGTTTCTTCTCCTTAAAATTTTCTTCTGAATTCGCAGCTTTAGGTACATGAATAAAAGTTTTGTACTTTCAATTTCACCTCACCAGTATAATATACTCGAATAATTCATCATGATCTTCCTTCTCCTTTCTTTTACTCTCTTCTTACTACAGTGGATAGTTAATGAAGTACAGAAAAATCACAGAAAAAACATACGGATTTTCCATTTTCACGAATATTGGTTGTTTTTAAAACTGATTGGTAGAGCTGTGGATGATTCACAAAAAATTTAGGTTCCTTTATTCTCTCAGACATAGATCTACCGGTGGAGGGAGGTGAATTTTCTCTCTCCTTAGGTCGAAAAATATGTAGCTCGTAAAATGTTGAACAATGAGTTACTTCAAAAATGATTAATTTTTTGCATAAAATATTCCTTTATTTTGAGAAAATGTTCAAAAATTTCATCATTTTTTCGACTTTTGATTACACAAACCTGTTGATGATTTGCTGACATCGGCATTGTGACATCTACGACTACGATTGCAGCCTTTTTAGAAAAATCTAAGAAAAATTTGACTTCAAAAATATTCCTCTTCCACTCAAATTATCGTCTGGAACCATATTTTCGGCTTTCAAAACTTTGAGATTTAAAGTATATCTTGACCAACTCTAAAGTGCTCATTAACTCAAATTCTGAAAAAAGCCAATTTTTGTAAAAAATCGAAAAATTTCTAAATAGAAGAAGTGTGTACATATAAAATTTCCAATTGAATTGAAATTTTTTTGAAATAATTTGTCTGTTTCTAAACTTTAGGCATGTTGTTTTTACTAAATCTCCAAAATTTAGAAAAATTGTCAAACTTGGTAGAAATAAGTAAATTTAGTTATATTTCTGATTTGAGAAGAGGTGAAAAAAATTTGGGCTAAAGTAGCGTTTCTTTGATTGTCATTTATTCAATAAAAATTAGCCACCTATAGGTACCTAATTTTATGGTTTAAAATAATATAAAGGGGAAGAAGACATGAAAACTTCATTTTGAATTTTTCAGGGGGAAAAAGGAGTCCACTTATTTTTTCGATGAGACCCATGCTTCCTCTCTAAGGCTTTGAGGAAAGGTAAAAGTGAACGAAACGATCCGAGAAACATGTCTCATTGGTCCCAATACCCAAAAAACCGATTTTAAACTGTATTTTACTCTGCATATCGATGGGCTAATAGGCTAGTTTTCAAGCAATTGAAAATTACCAAAATTTCAGACATTTAAAAAAAGAAAAGAAAATCAACAACTTGAAATTTGAAATGATCAAGCTCATCATATTCGAGTTAAATTATGAACAAAAATGTTGATCAAAAGAAATTTTAAAAAAAATATTGAGGTATGGAATTTTTTTTCACATTCATTTTGGCCTAAAACGTAAAAGGTCGTGCTTTTTGAATCAAATTTCACTGAGATCTGTATACACTTTCAAACGGGCCGTGATGGGGAGGGGAATGTAAACAATTCGAATGAAAAATTTCATGGGCTAGTCGGATTCGTCACCTCAAAATGTGCACAGAAAACACCAAGTTTTTCAAAACTATAATTTTGGGGCGGTTTTATAATCGAAAAACTCGATTTTTTGTCATTTTAACCAAAAATGTCCAACTTTGAGAATCGATGGCTCAGCTCCCTGAGGTCGAAGGTGGCTAAATTTTTTGGGGAGTATTTCTACACCTACAGAACCATTTACGTGAATTTGAGCGAAATCGGTGCTAAACAATTTTTTCTTTCTTAAAGGGTCCACCCCCCCTCCCACTCAAAAAGCAATAGGGGCTGGGGCGATGCGAATGTATCAAAAACTCTGGACATCATATAGGAGCTTTTCCATCAATAAAATTACGATTAACATGTTTGTATTTTTTCAATGTGTATTTCTCAAGTACTAGGTAAAACGACCGATTTATCGGTTTTTTGAACGTCACGCATAGGCCACCACTCGAAAAAATTCTAAGTAGTGTAAAATAGAGTGAGAAACATGAAAATAATATTTTTTTATACCGCCTGCCGAAACGGTGCCCCCAGGGCGATTTCGAACTTTCAAGGTCAAATTTAAGGTCATTGTAGTGGTCGAAAAAATCTAAAAATAATTCAGGGTACTCCCCTCGAGTACCTCTGCCTACGTGCCAAGTTTGGAAAAAATCGGTTGAAAACTCGCGAAGATAGCATTTTTAGCGTGAAAATCACGTATTTTGAGGCCCCCGCCCCCGGGGAGTGTGGTAATAATTCGTTTTTGCGCTCTAAAATCATCTTCTACATAGGCAAGTCGACTAGCATACAAATTTTGTCAAAGTTCCTCCAAGGGCCAAATGACCCTCAAATCACACCCAGAGCCTTTTGAGTCTAAACAAAAATGAATCAAACTTACATCATAAAAGAACCCATATCCAAAGTTTCAGCTGCTAAAATTCATTTCTCGAATTTAGCGATTTTTTGGAATTTCAAAATTACCTTATCGCCCTGCTAAATACGAAAATCTGATCTAATCAACGGAAAAAGCTGAAACTTGGTATATACCTAATTACCTACCCTATTTTCGACCTCCCGAATCGATTGGAAATGGTTTTGAGACGTTTCGAAGGTTTCAGAAAATTTTGAAATTTTCCAGCATTTTGGAAAAAAGTCGTAAACAAGTGGTCCTTATGAACTTTGGCGAGTTTTGAAATGGTGCTAATTAAGTGAAGAGCGAAAAAATCTTCTCAAAAACAAAAATGGCAGTCATCTCGAATTTTTTTATATATATACATTTTCAATCGTTGGTTTGAGCCTTTTTCTACGATCCTTTCTCAATACCAAAGCCTTTTATTTTCATCAAATAGAAGTTTTGATTTCTTCGAAAATTTATCTGTCTCATTTTGAGGTTCATTTGAGAGGTGAGACAATTCGATAAACAAAACTGATTTTCGTGAAAAATTTGGTCATGTATTGAACATCTGTGAATGTACTCATGGTTATGAAGGGGGGGGGGGCTCATTTTAAACAAAAAAAACCTATAGAAAATACTGTCCCGAATTTTTTGCTGGATTAGATCATGACTTTTTGTCCAATTTGACAGAACCGGAATACCGTTTCTTCTCGTAGAAAAAACACGAAAAAAATAACGAGCAGAATTGAAGTACTCGTAGAATTGAAATAAACGTAAGGAAAAAGGCAGGTAATTATATAATTTGGCGATGTTTCTTACTCGCACCTTGACGATTTTGACATAGTGTTCTTTTATTCGTCGTTATTGGTATAACTATGCTATTGTTTTTAACCGGTTTTTTCGATAACGTTGACCTCGTTGAGTGATTTTTCATTGGTTAAAAAAACGTGCGTTATTTTCCGGCCCGGCCCGGCCAGCACCGTCACCGTTTCTACTTGGAGCCCAAGCCCAGCGCGGGAGATTAGAACAAATATTTTAATTCATTTCGATTGCGCAAAACTCGTCGAAAATATTTTTACGAATGAGGGAAGATGAGTAATGCGATGTGTCTGGCTGTGAGAATATCGCGAAATGTATGAATTTTGTAATGTGTTCCATCGTCTGTAGATGTACGCCCAGCGAGACAACGACGTTATAAAATGTGTGATGCGTATTAATTGAGGAAGTACGCTTGATATGCTTATAAACGGAATGAGACAAAACCAAATGATCATCAAGGTATGAGTCTTGTTAAATACGAATATACTTTTCTTGACACTTGAACGTTAGGTATACCAGTACCAGTTCAAATGAGAGGATCATCGTGCGAATTCATTCATTAGTATTGACTCCAGAGAATGCGGGTATTCCTTTTTAATGATACGATGATTTATTTTTTTTTTCATTCTTAATGCTTTAAATGAAATATTTCATCGTTATCGATCATTATTATAACAGGGTGTCCAACGGCCAAGCCAAGTCAACAGGGTGTCTAACAGGTCAAGCTGTCCTGATAAGTCAAGCTTTTTTCAAAATGGTCTTGCCGGTCCTGAAAAGTTAAGCTTTTTGACCAATTTACCTTGATTTACTCAAAATGTCAAGCTTTTTCAAAAATATAGTCATTAAAAATTACGTTTTTTTGCATTTAATGTGATTTTTTTTTTAATTTTAATTTTCTATAAATAGCTACAAACACACAAATGTATAGATTTTTTTTTTTGGGGGGGGGGGGGGTTGTTGAAAAAAGTCATTCCAAAATGTCAAGCTAAGTCAACTTTTTTGTTCAACAAATTTTGTTAGACACCCTGGCTCAAGATTTTGACCAAGAGGTCAAGCTAGTCATGCAAAGCCAAGCTTTTTGACTCGAAGATCAAGCTATTTTCATATATTTTGACGTTCAAGAGTCAAAAATGTCATTTTTGTTTTTCCAACATACGATTTTTCGCTTTCGTTTCGCTCGGACAGTGTTCCTCTATCTATTATAGAAAATAGCTCTGTTTTTTGTTTTTTTTTCTTTTGAATTTCAAAATTTTGGTTTTTCTTGATCGATTCACTACGGAAGTACCTATTGTTAAAAACACTTCAAGGTGCAGTTCACGATTCAAGTTCGTAAAAATTTTAATTCAAGAGCTCATTGTGATTTTTTTGAAGTTTTTCGTAAAAATTAATTTTTTGAGGGGAGGGTGGCCTATAAAAAAGCCAAAAAGTCTGTAAAAAGGTTTAGCTAAGTCGAACTTTTTGCTCAACAAATTTTGTTAGACACCCTGTATAATGTCACTCGTCTGTATGTAGATAATCGCCAAGTATTCGGATCATTTTATTTGATGATTATACGAAACATCTATCTAATAATGTGTATTTCTTTTTGTTGTTTCAGATATGTCTTACTTAACGGTGGCATTACTGTTGTTTTGCTTGATCAAATTACTAGATGGCGTACCTCAGGCACAGTTTACCAAAGAACGGGAAGTTTTCTTTAACAGGACTTCCTTTCTTCGACTGAATCCTTTAAATTTAATCAGTAATCAAATCGGATTCAATTTTCGATCGTGTCATAGTGGTGTGCTGCTCGTTCAAAGTTCCTCATCGAAAAATAATAGGATCTCATTAGAAGTGACGCCAGAATCTCTATTGCTCTCTGTTCAATACTCAAGTAGACCTTATGAATCAAAAATTACGGGGAAATTTTTAGATAATAAGTGGCATTCGATTAATTTATCCTTGAAATCCAACGAAAATCTTCTGTTGACTGCGGACGAACAACAGGTTAGTGTATGACTGTATCAGAATAACTACATATGTAAGCGTAATTACGTAGCTATAATTAATTTAATGAATATCCAATTATCATCGAGTTTATTTATATGAAAGAATCGTGTCCTTATAAACCTATACTCATCAAGAATTAAAAAAACTGAAGTTTTTCAAAAAATTGAAACGCTGAATTTGAAAAGATACAGCTTTTAATATTGTTTTTAGTTCTTAAAATTGATTTTTTTGTCCTTTTCCCAAAAATTGAAAAATTGTCAAATCAATAATAACACGATAAAATTCTAATACATACCTACTTTACAACTTTTAGTGGAACACTACTGTAAACTTTGAAATCCTCTGTAAAAATTACAATTTTTTCAAAAAATTAAAAATAAAAGCAACTATCCGTTTAAGAGTAGAAAAACGAAATAATCAAAACCTACTTTTTTGGGACCTGTAGCTGAAAAAATTAGCAGTATTAAACACACGAAAAAAAAAGATTATAAATCCATCATTATTGTTTTCAATTTCTTCTCCCTGACAAAGAGGATTATATTTTTCAAAAATTATTAATAACCAGTTGAAAATCACTGAACCGATTTTATTTCACAAAATATACTTATCTTAAGAATCACTATATTTGGTGTTGCTTTCTGAACCTGATTGATAAATCCTCTTTGAAGTGAATTTTTTTGGGAAAAAATGAATTCATTATGTCATTTTTGAATACTGTATGCAGAATCGAAAATTTGTTTGCTGTAAAGCCCAGAACTGTTGAAATCGCGTTGCTTTTTTCATTCAGCAAAAGTTATGAACTACTGATCATGAGAATGTGATTTGTACCTTTGAGAGCCAGAAAACCAGGGCCAGCCTGAACATAGAAAGTAGAAAGAGAGAGGACAAACAACTCTTTCCTATTCTTAGTTATAGAAAAATCACATTTTTAACCAGGAAAATTAGTTTTTACATTGTTGCTACTTTTAGGAGAAGTCATGGAAAAGTTATAATGTTATGGAAAATTCAAAAAATTCTGGAATTTTCGCTTTAGAGTTATGGAATATTGGAATATTTTTAAACAACAAATTACGTATTGAAAAATGAATTTTTATCTTTGAAAATCCAAAATTTTATTAGGAGACGAAAGTTGAGGATCCCATCCCTTCAAAACTATAAAATGTTCAAAAAAATGACGGAATTGCAGCCTTTGAATGTTTTTTTCTTCCTATTTCGAGTGGGCTTGATGGATTTTCATTTTTTTTTGAATGTGAAACAAAAATTTTGATTTTCAAGTAATTGTATGAGCCCCCCCCCCCACACAAAAAAATGATTTCTACTGGAAAGAAAAAAAAAACAAAAAATTACAAAAATATCTCCTTACAAGGGAGCTACCCGAAGTCGGACACGTACGCGGAATGAAAAATTTTTTTCACAGACTTGTAGAGTATCACCAAATATTTCCATTACCAAAATTTCAGCCCCTAAAGTTGATATGGGGGGGGGGAGCTATGGGGGTTTGAATTTCGAAAAATCGCCTAATACACCGAAAAATTACAAAAATCTAAATATGTAACTCGCGTTCTTTTGGCATTTAGGAGATGGATTTTATACCAGGAAGGCCATCTGAAGATGGGATAGTCACCTAGATTCGAGTTTAACATCAGGGGGGGGGGATTTCACTCATACCTTTTATGCGTGATGTAGAAAAATTGTAATAACGACCAATGTACGAGTGAAAATCCCCCCACCCCCTGATGTTACACGCGAACCTAGGCGACTATCCCGTCTTCAGATGGCCTATACCGAGGGCAGTTCGTGGTTAAAAATCCATCTCCTAAACACCATAAGAACGCGAGTTTTTTACATTTTTGTAATTTTTCGGTGTATTAGGCGATTTTTCGAAATTCAAACCGCCATAGCTCCCCCCCCCCCATATCAACTTTAGGGGCTGAAATTTTGGCTATGGAAATATTTGGTGATGCTCCACAAGTCAGTGAAAAAAATTTTTCATTCCGCGTGTCCGACTTCGGGTAGCTCCCTTGTTAGTAGCAAGAAAATCAGAAAATAACAAGGATTTTATTGATTTTATTCCAAAAAGCAAGAATGTTTAACACTTTTTGCTTTCCATGAAATTTTAATCGC
This sequence comes from Pseudococcus viburni, assembly GCA_033439095.1. Classification (NCBI taxonomy): domain Eukaryota; kingdom Metazoa; phylum Arthropoda; class Insecta; order Hemiptera; family Pseudococcidae; genus Pseudococcus; species Pseudococcus viburni. Next base: position 256,554 of record JAVBJF010000292.1, on the reverse strand, counting down.
GGGATAAAGAAGGAAGGGTTCTCTTTTTGGAAAATTTAAAGCAAAAAAAAAACATGAAAATGGCTAGAAAAATCCAGAAAATGGCAATAATTTTCATTTTTCAGATTCAGTGGACACCATGAAAAGTTAAAATATTTTTAAACAGAAAAGGTGTCTCCATATCTCACTTGCCTCCCATTTCATCAAAAGCTTCATTGCAATTAAAATCGATGGGTCCTGAGTTCTTTTGGTCTGCATAAGTATTAAGTACCTATATACATACTTCATGCAAAGAGACCTAGAAAACTTGAAAAAATTAGTCTGGATTCTGAAAACCCCGGTAAAGTCACGGAAAACTACATATTTTTGCAAAATTATGACTACCATGATCGCATCGGAAAACCGGAAAAAATTTCATCTGGTTTAAAGTTTTCAAGTTTTTCCTCCCAGTATTGCCAACTTTGATTTTCGAGGGGAAGAGGGGTACTGCAGCTTAAACATATTTTTTGTGAGAAAAATAAAATAAGTAAAACTGAAGAGGATGCAAAGAATTAAATGAAAAAATATCGAATTAGTCCGCGAAGTCATAAATTGAAGTTATAATCAATGGCTGAGTCGTACTAATGATTCTCAATTTTGATAATAGAATATGAAAGAAACCCCAGAATGTATTCTGAAAAACTCGGAACACCAAATATTTTAAGAGGTGGAAAAATTAAATCATTTCTTAGAACAAAAACATCACATTATTTCAAATTAAAATTCGATCAGGATTGCAGAACCACTCCTACGTTCGGCTCAAAACTGATTTTCATATTCGCGATATCCAACCTCCTCTCACCCTCCTCATGAATCAGTTGGAGCTAGAAGTTGCCATGTCATAAATTTTTAAAAAACAATTTGATTCGTGTATGATTATTCCTACAAATTATGAGTAAATATCAGGGCTGCCAACAGTAGTGATTTATTACTAAAATTAGTGTTTTTTTACCATTGAAAAAAAGGTAGTGATTTTAGTAGTGATTTTTCAAAAAAGTAGGTAGTGATTTTGCATCTTTTTCAACAAAATTACAGATTTTTGCTTGTCAGCTTGACAATTTCTTCTCAAAACATCCTAATTTCGCAAATTTCGCTTCATTTTTCTAAAAATTACCAAATGGGGTGTTTTATAGGACAGAAATTTAGTGTTTTTTCAATTTTCAATATCGGTGTTGGCAGCCTTGGTATATATAGAGGCAGATGTTGAGGAAGAGCTGATGTGGTTAGTGGTGGTGGCGGTGAAAAGTAGGAAAATTTTAGATTCAGTTATGTGTATGGGCCCATCATTCAAGTAAAATATTCTAGATTTACCAGGTCATGATAAAGTCATAATTTCGGAAGAATGGTTATAAAAGTCATGAAATCGCCCCTAAATTTACTTTTAAAAATCAAAATTATAAAGCACATTTGAAAATTCAAAAATTTCAAAAAATTGATAATTTTTAAATATTGTAAGTTTTTTTTTGCCATTTTAATTTATTTGAGTGGTTATAGTCTATTTCTTGATAAGTATAGTATGTTCGATCGAACAATTTCACAAAATGTATCTGCATAAATTAAAGATATCAAATGAGAGTCTCTCGTGAATAACTATTTTTCATGTGGCATAAAAATTATATTAAATTCTCCCGCTTTCCCATAGATATCGATAATAATACCAGCACCCAGCACCTAGTTAAAAAATTCGTATTTGTAAATTGAAGGTTTTTGTTATAATGTTGATAATTTCCTTATTGCTTGTATAGTGTAATAACCTAACATCGGAATAGTTGTTTTTTCAACAATACTTTTTATTAATGGTTAATTATGCAGATCTCATGTTGGAATAACAACGGTTTATTTTTAATTGTTTATTTTAGACCGATACACTCGTAAATTTATATTACGCTGATAATTCAGCTATACACCAAGAAAATAGAAATACTTTTTGCCGTTAAGTATATAGGTATACCTACGTGAAAGTTGGCTAATGCTTGGGTATGAAAAGGCTTTGTTTCGTGTCAGGTGGGTATAATTTGCAGATGTGAGAATTTTTATACCTACTGCCGATTTAAAATTTTAATTAATTTCGGAAATACGTATTAGACTGCTTAGTTAGGTACACATGTGCGATCAAATTTCGCATATTTTGTATAACTCGTGTACGTATGATTTCATAATTCCTCAATTGTAAGTAAGATTTTTATAACTGTTTGAAAAGATACCCGACGACATTATAGCGAAAGTTTTCCGTTATTTTGTACATCTCTTCGTCGAGTTGTCCGATGAATTTTTTTAGCGAAAAGTTTTTTAATTAAAATAACACTGGTTTGAAGTGGACACTGGTAATACGTGCTACATTTTTTAAAGATAAATATATAGTAGTAGAAAGTATTACAACGTGTTGAACGCAGAAAATATCGCGTATTGTAGTGTAATACGACGACGATGAAGGAGAAAAAAACCGACGTTAATTTTAAATGTAGAACGAGTGTTATTTTACGCGACGCTAACGCAAGAATGACATTTCAGTATTTCGCCGGCGAATTTTCCGAACCAGTTGATAATCATAATGACGTTGATCTTGACGGGATAAAATATAATAATGTAATAGATAACTTACATAAAGTAAGGGAAAACGTCGTGTAGTGGGTATATTGTATCTGAGGAAGTGCACCCGTTGCGATAATTATCGACGTTTAATTCAGAATAATATGCTTCGATGGTAAATTTTAATAATCGAGGATATTTGTGATTGAGATGGAGGAGGCGGGGGGAGAAAAAAGTTGATAAGGCTGAAATTTTACGATAGTGAATCAGGAAGTACATTTTTTGTCTCTTTTAGGAAATTAATCTGCGGGAATTACTCTTTTTTTTTGTTAGAGAATTAGTAGAACTGATGAAGAGGAGAGGGAGGAGGAAGGGTCACGAGTTTTGCGAATTTTATGATGGAAACTCCTAGCTTCATTTCTGCATCTTGAGATTCTATCAATTCCCTCGTAGAAAAATACTACTGGTATTTTCGTATTACTAGTTTTACTACAAGTTTTCAGTAGTAAACTGGTGGTTTTTAACAAAAACTAGTCGTAAACTAGTGGTTTTTTGGTAAAACTAGTAGTAAAACTAGTAATACGAAAATACCAGTAGTATTTTTGTATGAGGGTTTGTACAGTATAATATTGGAAAATGAAATCATCTTGTGAAATTTTTTTTAAATGAATCATTTTATTTCAAATTATTACGTGTCTAGCCACATTGACTCATCATCCTTATTTGAATTTAAAAGTGAATGTATTCGAATCTGCAATCTAAATACCTAAATTTTCTTTTCGAATTTCACGAAATCATATATAAGATCAAAAGAGGGTATGCTCCAGTTTGTTATCAGTGAAAAATTTAGGATCGCGATATGTTAATAATTGACGAATAAAATACTCTTTATTAGTTGTAATATGCACTTAAGAACAACTTCATCTTTTGAAGACTTTTGAGATATTTTCAAAATTTTTCTTCAATTTTCGAAAAAAAACCTTGAAAATCCTTTGAACAAAAAATTTTGTTGTTGTTTGTCCAACTTTCTCCAAAAATTTCTTTTTTTTCAAAAATGGAAGAGAAATTTTGAAAATATCTCAAAAGTCCTCAAAAGATAATGTTGTTCCAAAGCACATATTAAAATTTCAGAACATTTTATTCAGTAATCCTTAAGATCATAAGCGCACCCAAGGGGGAGGAGGGCTCAGAAGGCTTGAGCGCCCCCCCCCCTTAAGCTCGGACAGGAGATTTTTTATCACAAAAATGTGAAAAAATGTAAGCTTTTTGTTCTTGAACCATGATTTTTCAAAAAAATTCGCCCTCGCACTCAGACAATATTTTAGTCCTTCTATTTCAAGAATTGATGATTTTTCACTGATCTTTCGGTCAAAAATCACTGATTTCTCAATCAATTCCCAATTTTTCAGAAAGATTAAATAATTCTGACTGAAAAATCAGTGAAAAAATGACTGAAATTCCGTAATTTTACTTGGCTCAAATCCGTTTATGAATTATCAACCTACTGAAAATACCCTGACTACGCCAACGCCACTGAAATAACAAGTTACTGAATTTTTTCATTGAAATTTCACCCCTCCCCCTTATTTTTCCCAAATTATGAGCTCCTCCCTTAAACAATTTCTGGGTGCGCTTATGCTTAAGATGTCACGATCTTAAATTTTTCCACTGATAACAAGCTAGAGCATATTCTCTCATTCTGAATCAGTGAAAAGTCACTGATAAGTAGTCAGAATTGCAGCACAGGAAAAATCAGCAGCTGATTTTTTAAAAGATTTTCACTGATTTTTCAGCAAATTCCATAAATTTTTACTGACTTTTCTGTGAATTTTCTCTGATTTTCCAGTGATTTTTCTCACTTATTTGTTTTCAGTAAAAAAAAATTTCACTGATTTTCTCCTGTGCTGCAATTCTGACTGTTTCTCAGTAATTTTCGATAATTTTCACTGATTTATATGTAATTGAGAGAGTATACCCTTAAGAAAATATCTCGCTTATTTTTAAAAATATTATGTACTTAATGAATTGAAATATTTTCGTCTTTTGCCAATATCTTTAATTTATTGTTTTTTTTATTTCCAGATATTGACTAATTATACTTATAATGCCGAGCTAGTTAACGTCGATACCGTATTCGAAAGATCTTCCAAATTGACAGTTGGAGAAGGTTTTCTCGGATGTATACAAGAAACACCAGGTGTACCGCTGAATTTTACGTCAAACGAAGCGAATAACTTGGAATGGGGTTGTCCACTTCCTCTGGGTTCTTGTAAGTATCGCGTGCATTTAATCGGCTGGTATCTATTTGATTAATAATATAAAAGAATAGTACCTACACGTAGTTAAATTAGATATTTTAAATTGGTGTAGAATTTTTCTGAAAAATGTAGATCTAGTTGTGCATGAATTAGTTTTCGGTTGCTCAAGGTGTGGTTTGGGTTGATCATTTGAGAAAGGTAGTTATCAAAAATGCTTTGTTTGTTGTTGCTGACGCATGTATTACGAATGAAATCATATCTCGACCGTTATTCTTGTTTCATAGTTATTTTTCTGTTTCACCGAGAAATAGCTCATGAAATCGTCGATTTTTTTCAAATGATAAGTTCATCATACAGGGTGTTCCTCTGGTTCGGTTTCGATTGAAAAAAGAAGCAGAATTTGGTGATATTTCTCGCTGTAGGCATCAAAAATTCTTATGTATGTACTTACATGATTTATTCGAGATGTCCATTGATTACGAAAATTCCAAAAATCTGAAAAAGTACGAATTTTGCTGTAGGTACAAATCCGAAAGTACGAAAAATTACAAGTTTTTGCTAAAAACTGGAATGTTGAAAAAATAATTATGAAATTTCAACTTTTAACTGTCTTTTCCACAGAAATTTTCGTTCTCGCTTTTCTCGGGCTCAATTTCTTTATTGGCACGATGACTGATATTTTTCAAAATTTTATGTCTTTTTCACGAACTTCTACCTCTCCCCCTCATCAGGGAAAGCTGGCAAATTTGAAGGGGTAAAAATAAAAATTGTAAAAAATTTGAATTTTTCAGTCCGAGAAAATTCTGAAAATAATAGGTACGAATTTTTATTTTTATGAATTAATAGACATTTTGTATTCTCAAAGATTAAAAATGGTAGTTTTTCGTTCATATTTTAAACAGTTTTATGACCGTAGATGAGAATCTTTGCCAATTTGTCCAATCTAAAAATTGGAGGAATCAAAAATCGTAAAATTTTTTTGGAATTTAATAATAGACTCATCCAATTTTTAGATAGTAGACTGCATGAAAACATTAGCATTTTTTTCAGTTTCATTGGCAACGATTCTCATCTAATATCACAATTTTTTTTTAAAGAAACTTGAACGAAAAATTGCAATTTCTAATCTTTCGAATCCCTTCGATTTCGAGAATAGACATGATTCTTTCCAAAATAATCCGCATGCCATTCAACTGTATCTGCTAAAAGGTACCAAAAATTAAATTATGATCTTTTTGGTGGACTTAAATGGATTTTGGTAAAAATTGTACTCAAAAAGAAGTTAGGAGAGGTGTGGCTTCCTCTGAGAAAAGCATGTCCATCCCCTAAAAAATTCCAACCCCTCCACGATGATATTTTCAGTCAAAATAAATCTCAAATTTAAACTAGAGCGTTATTTAAACTCGAAATTTAATTTGTGTGTCAATTGATATTGCTAAGTAGAGTTTTAACCTGAAAAAAATTGGCTGAACATTTAATATTCTAGCAGTATGTTTAATATTGATCCAACAATGTCTTAAAACACTGAAAACTGGAGACTGAACCACAAATTTATTTTTATAGGGACAGTCAAATGGACTTATTTTCGTTTTTTAAAAGTATAGGTATCACACTTACAAGAAAATCTTGCCAGCTCTCTGGCTCCGATTTCCATGAAACTTTTTAGTTTTTGGAAAGAGCATGTAAAAAATCTTCCATAGCCAAATTTTAAGCTCCTCAAATTGATTTTAAAATTTTTGGTGAATTTTTGAAAAATATAGGTATACTACATAACGAAATGCTAAAAACTTGATTCCTATTTCACGTCGTCTTTTTGACACCAGAACTTATTTGTATTTCACACTATTTTAGTAAATCTGAAGTATCCAGTGAGAAATCAAGTGTTCTCAATTTTTTAAAATGTTGGGCAGCTAAAAATTTGGCATCTGTCAACTTTTGAACAGTCGGTCAAAGCAATTTTCAGCCAGCGAGTATTATTTTTTGCTACACATTTTCAAAATTTTGTAAAGATTTAAAAAATCAACTTGCACAGCGGAAAAATTAGCTGCAAGCTTCGGTCGTTTTACGTGCTTTTTTCCAAAAATTGAATTTTTATTGAAATTTGAACTGGAGAGTTAGCATAGTTCTCTTGTCAAGTGCTTTATTCGACTATCGATTGCAGGCAAATTTCATTCATAATTCTACAATAGTTGTAATACATTTTTTTAAATAGGTCTCAGGTACCTCTACCTATTTAATTCATATGCACGCATGCTTTCCTTCGAAAAATCACTTTTACTCGTTATCATCTCGAAACCATATTGCATTGCATGGATACGGTGTTACAGGCTCGCAAATAGATCATTGTGCCAGTGAACCATGTAAGCTGGGTGAATCATGTGTTTCGCTTGCAGATAGCTATGAATGCGTTTGTAATGATCCGTTTGGAAATAATTGCGATTTGGAGAAGGGTATGTGGACTATATTGCATTGATATACTGAGTAGTTATAAACGTATGGAATGTATTTAAATAGAATCATTTTTTGGGGTCCATGACTTTATTTGTGTTTGTTGTGAAAAATCATTTATGTTGATATTTTTATCCAATGTCTAAAAAATTATTAATTTCGGTGTATGATTTTATCGCAGGTGCTACGTGTTCGTGCCTTAGTTTTGGAAAATGCGAAGAAGATCGAGTAGGAAATCCTTACTGTGTTTGCAAACCAGGTTTTGTAGGTTTGTATCATTACTTCAGGTTTCATTTATCTATAGCTATGCAGTATTCTTGCAACTGTAATTTGAATATGTTCAAAATATCGATGAAAAATGGCAATATTTGCTGTAGATTTTTTTCATGCATGCTAACCGTGATGTATGTAAATTGTATTCCACCTGTGGTTAAATTTTCTCATACCGTCATGTCACTATACCAAATTATTATCACATTATTTAATTTTTCAACATCAATTCGAAGTATTTTTGAATTTTTCTCAGAAATTTGACAGCTGAGCTTATGAAATAATCGAGTATTGGTGAAAAAAATTATAATATTCACCTATGTGCAACGTACATAGAAAAACCAAATGTTATGCTAAAAAAAATTGAATAACTGAAGTTGTGAAATTATGAAATTCTCCTGAATAATTTTTGGTGTAAAATTCAATTTTTGAAATACTCGTTACTTTTTTTCCTAGAACGATGAAAATTTTGTACCTATTTTGTACATGAGTCTTTACAAAAATATTTTATACTAAATTTGAGGAGTAATTTTCTATTTCAATATTTTTTTCGCTTGAAATGTTTTGTAAAATAGTCACGATCGAGTTCTGTATTGATCGTGCTTAATTTTTTTTCCAAAAATAATGACGAAATTTTGTTCAAATTGAAATGCATAATGCTTTTATTCATTCAAATAAATTAAATTTGTCCTGATTTGTCCCTAACAAGTTAATTTTCTCAAATCGTAACCATCCATCAAATCACTCAATAGGAGTCTTCTTATTGTTATCATGTTCATGGTGGAGGGCATATGGTAACAGCCTTGATAGTCCACTAAATGAAGACACCATTATAGTGATTTTAAGGTGAAACATTGACGTAAATTAGGAAGAAGGTCGAAATTGGATACATTTACAATTATGAGTAATGACTAATGGCCTTTTATTTCAAATTCCAAAAAATCAAAGCTGTGATCAGCTGGGTGCCCTTTTTCATTGATAAAGAAAACGACAAAATTTTTAGTATATTATTTGGACGATTTTTTTCTGAAAGAAAGTATTTTGTCGTTCATTCTTCATTAAAATGATACAAAATTACCAAAAAGTTGGTACAATTGTAGAATTTTAAAAATCAAACATGGCACCCAAAATAGATACCTTTTAACTTTTTATCGTTTTAGGGGGGATCGATCCTTTTTTTTTGTCATTATTTTTATCAAAAAAAAGTACCTGAAATACCTTTTTTAAATTCTTCTGACTGAGTTGAAAACATTTTAATGGTGATTTAAATTTAGCTAGGTACTTGATAAAAAATCATATTGTAAAAATATTTTTCGTGTTTTTTTTTTGTTTTTTTTTCAATCGATAATTTGAATTGAATTGAATTTGATTTTGGTTGAAATTTTCAAAGATGACAGATGATATCATCTATATTTATTTAAAAAGTGGGGGGAGGAGACAGGACTGAACAAAGGTCGGAAAAGCAGTTTACTTCCTTAGTGAAAAATTGCATTTTTAGGTAAAGAAATTGAAGTCTAGTGAAAACAATTGTGAAAAATAATGGTTTCTTTTCTATTTAGATTTGGAAAAAATTTAATTTTTAGTGAGAAAAATTGAAAAAAATTGAATTTTGATTCGTTTAAACCAGAAAAATTCTGCATTGATTTGTAGAAATGTTTTTATTTTTATGGGAATCTCCTTACCTAAAATATCAACTTAGTTCTTCTTGGAAAGAGGAGTAGGGAGAGAAGAGTACTAATATTTCTTCTTCAAGTTGTCCAAATAAATTGTATGTACTATTTTTATGAAAATTGATTCAAAAAAAATGGACGTCGTAATTAGAGAAAAAAAATGGAAAATTAGTTTCAAAAAAATTGTTTTTTGAATTTCTGACTCAAACACATGTCGAAACTGTTATACTAGATTGTGTAAGTACTAAAACTACTATTACAATTTTCTTATTTTTGATTTGAATTTTTATTATAGTTCCTAAAAATCAAGGGTTTGTGTGACCTCAAAATCTCAAATTTTCAATTGTTTAAAATTCATTTTAAAATTCGAAGACTTCAAAAATTGCAGAGGATCCACACCAAAAATAAACTGGTATTTGAACTGGGCGTCTCATAGATTTCTTTTATTTTTTGATTCAGGTGTCTTTAATAATGGAAGAGACAGAAAATATTTTGTACTTATTGAAATTTTATTTATTGAATTTGAATTTGAATTTTTATTTTATTTTATTTCATTAATATAAAAATTTCCAAATAAAAAGTTCAATAGAATTGCAATAAAACTAATTAATCAATATATTTATTTCCTGTAAATGTAATTTTTAGTTTTGGAAATAATTTTCAAAAATTACCAAACTCATTGCTATACTGCTTTGGGAGACTTGCTTAATTTTTTTCAGCTTTGAAGAATTCTGTATAAAAGTATTCATTTTTTTATTAAAATTAAAATTAAATTTATCTAAATTATTTAAAAAATATTTTTTATGAATTTCATAATTTTTAAAAAATAAATATTACTGCATATTGAAGAGGAGGAAGTTGAGACTATCATATAATACCACACAAAATAACTATTCAATGATTATTTCCCGGGTTGGGGGAGGGGATGGAAATGTGATTACCAACTAATTCAAGAATATTTGTTGCTCACAAAATTGAAAAAAAACGAGTAATTTTTTTATTTAAGTTTCTTTTTGGTAAAATGATATCTCTAAGTCCTTTTTTTTTTTTTAAATATCATTCTTTGGCTTTAAGCTCTAATCTGTGATGAATTGATAGCTCTCTATGAAACCTATAATTATATTTTTGTATTTAAAATATAGAAATAATTTGTCTAAAAAACGAACACAATTGTGACAGTTGAAATAATTTTTTTTTGTAATTTTTCAGGCGTGTATCCAAACTGTACCGATGCGACATCTTGTTCAAATTCGCCATGTAAGAATGGCGGAATTTGCAATCCTTCAACTTCTGCTACCGAATCATCATATTTCAATTGCACATGTCCACCTGGTTTCACTGGTAAGCAGAAATGTTCAGGCTTTTATGGCATAATGTTTTATTACAAAAGGTTTACAATTCGATGAGAGTACTTGGACGAAAAAACCGTTCATTATGCATTTTTCTACGCTGAGTTGCTCATATTGCAATTTATTATTTATTTCATGATTTTTTATTACCATTGCAATGAAGTTTCATACGAATTAAAAATGCTTCAGCTGCAATATTTTTTCTCCAATTTTTATTCATATTTTTGGTTTATACAGTATTTGTTGCTTTCAATGTATGATTTTTCATTCGCCCGTTTATGTTTGCATGCTGCTTATCAAACGGACTCGCAATAAAGACATTTTAATTTCTAAAAACGCGAAATTTTGCTTCTGCTTATCATTTCACAAAGGCGTAGCTCATTATTCGTACGGAAATTCGGTGATATCTTGCATGTATAACGCATGCTGCCGTAATGTCGAACTTCAAAAATTATTTCAAAGCGTAACCACCGAATTCGACGGTGTAAGTTTGTGGTATTTGTAATTTTTCTCTATGTACTTTTTACTTCATCTTTCACTAACACTTGTATTTAAAACTTAATTTATCGAGCTTTTTTAGGTAAAGGAACTTTTTTTTGCACTTGATGTACTATGTTTATATTGGTGTTGGTACAGTTTATGGTGTCGGTGTTGTCGAACGTTTTTCGTGAATGCCAAGCCAAACACAAGCACGTAAATGATAACGATAATAGGGTACAGAATCGTATCTCTTCGCATCTTTGTGTTAATAAAGACGCTTGTTTTTTGAGTCTGTCTTCATTTTTATCCAACTGCTCGTACGATGGAAGCGGTAAGAATCGTTTTCGTAGTAGAATTGGAGTGCAAACATGATTCATAAAACGAGATGGCTTTATTTTTCGGCACGATGAACAATTTTGTATTTGGTTTTATGCAGGAAAATTGTGCCAAAGTCCAATTGGTGATTGTCAGCCTTCGTGTCAGCATAATGGAACTTGCGTTAGTACCCCCAATGGCTATGTGTGTAATTGCACCGAGGGATATACAGGTGAATTGATTATTATTGGACGTTTTGCTTCGTTAGATTCGTTTCTGGGGTCAAATTCTATTTCGATGGAAGAAAATTTCAAACAATTTTGACAAATTTTGGATTTACATATAGAAAATTTTGACGAATTTTGAATTTATAGAAAATTTTAACGAATTTTGAATTTATTGAAAATTTTAACGAATTTTGAATTTATAGAAAATTTTAACGAATTTTGAATTTATAGAAAATTTTTGTTTGATAACATTTCTAAAAAAAAATCCATATCTTTGGAAAAATAATTAATAATCTAAATTCTAAATTTTTTTGATTAATTTCGCCTGAATATTGAAGTCATATTTCGATTAAATAATGATCTTTGAATATTTTTTTCGCTCGTTTTTTAATTTAAAAAAAAACTAAATTTATAGATAGAATGAAATTCCAATCATACTCGTTGCGAAAATCATTTAATGCTTATCGCCGGAGAAGATCGCAATGATTTTTCCCTCTCTTATTTTTTTACCTCTCACGTAAATCAAGTCTGAAGTCATCGTCTAGACGGGTATCACGAATCGTTTCATCCGTGTATTGAGTCAGTGTATAAAACAATGTACTTACGTAAGCTTTAGTCCCAACAGAATATTTATTTAGAGCACACTCGCTTCTATCTGTACGGTGATTACTAATGTGATATACTAATTCGAGTTTCCTTCTTGTCTCTCGTTTTTTTTTTCAATTCAATTTTGTATAATACTTCTCGTGTATATATTTCGCGATATTTTTGTTTATAAAAAAAATGTAATTTGTCATGGTGTTACGTGGTTACTTTGCAATAACTGAATTATTATTACGTATTCTGCATAGGCCATTATGCAGGTGCATTATTCTAATTGTTGTGATTTTAATATCAGGTGGATTTTGCGAGGAAGATATCGACGAATGTAAATTGAACGTTTGTAAACATGGACATTGTTTGAATTCCGATGGTGAGTTTATTTTTGATTTGTTTATGAATTGACGTTTTTGTAGATTTGTAGATTTTTTTTTTTAATTTGGTAAATTTCATTTAAAAATCATATTAGTTTAAGAAATCAAACGAGGTGTGTATCGAATTTGACTGATTGCATTTTACGAATTTCTTCTCAATTCAGAAGTGTTTTAAATTGACAGATTTTTCAGAGATGAGTGTCATAAATTTTCGACTTGTCATTAAATCACGAATGAATGAGGATGGTGAAGAGTTCACGAGGAAATAGTATATCTCATAACAAGGGAGAAAAAAAGAATTTTTGACAAGTGTGAGGTTTGTGGCACGAGCGAAGCGAGGGCAACAATTCACACAAGTCAAAAATTGTTTTTTCTTCGAGTTTTGAACGATATTTTTCTTTATTGTGGGAGAAAAACGCGAATTTAAGCACTCGAGCGATTCGCGAGAGGGAGTAAAATAGCGTTTTACACCCTCTATAATGAAAAATATCTTATTAAATTCCGAAAAACACAAAAATTTCATTGTGTAAAGAGGGTACGCAAATTTATTGAGCATAACAAATCATAATTTCGCGATTTCCATGGCATCTTGTCGAAGTTGGATAGAATTTACCAATTGAAAATGGAAAAATTTCGAAAATATTTTTGCACGATCAATTATTTAGGATTATCACCATCAACATGATCTACGAAAATGAAAAATTAAGTATTATTCGCTTCAAAATAGCCACGAAATGTATCATCGATTCCATAATTTCGGTGATAATATACTTTGAGATGCAAAAATTAATTGAACCCCTCTCAAGAAACAGCACGATCGTTCAATTAGGCTAAAATACAATGACACCGCGTCATTTCTTATGAGGATGCGGTTTAATGACGAAAATAATTGAAAAAAGACTAAGTAGCTGCTAGTTTTTTTGATATGCAAAAAAAGTCATTTTTTTCTAAAGCGTGTAACTTGCTTGCCCACTCGTCCGTGAATTATTTCATGGATGTGATTAGGTACAATAAGACTGCCTATTTCCTTGGGAAATGGATTTTTCTTTAAATATTGCACCGTGTCTTTCGATTTTATTTTCATTTTTTTTTTCTAACGTAAAATACTACACACGATTTCGAATGCATTATTAAAATGTAAGAATTTCGAAAAAAAAGTGAAGGAGTGACCTTAGACTATTTCGTATTTTTGATGGAATAGATAATTTGAAAATCGCTCGAGTGGTTTAAAATTAAAATATTATTATGACCAATTTCGCTAGATGATGGTTGAAGGTTTATAATTGATGCCAAAAAGGTTCGCAGTTTAAGGAAATGAACTTTCATCATTTTTTCCTGGGATGCTTTAAAGTTGAAATTGTTCAAAAAAAGCTAACATCATAATTGCAAAAATGAAGTTTGAGGTTTTATTAATATCGGTGGAACTGATTCATAGCGAAAAACATTACGTTTGCCGAAAATCAAAAATTTCTACTCATCTTTTTCGGGGCTCCCAAAATTTTAATAATACGAAGAGAAAAATCAAAAATCAATGTTTTTGTAAGTATTTTATTTGCTCAAAATGACATAATTTTAAAATTTTCGAAACTTGAGAAACCTCCTCACTGATCTTCTAGAAAGTCGATAGTCTCAAAAATTCGATACGATACTCAACTGTAATCGCAATTATCTCGAATCCAAAAAAGTTCAGTTTTTTTTTATGATTTTGAATTTTTTTTTCAAATTTTCGCTTCAGTAATCTGAAAACCTCCTTCTAGTTACTCTTTCCTTAAAATATTTTTTTGAGAGATTGGATCACTAATTTTTATATTTGGGAGTTGTGACTACATATCTCGTCAATTTTTTGGTAGTGGTTCCTCATTTTTTCAAGTTTCTCATTTGAATGACCTAGGACTCCCTCCCCCTTTTGAGAGAACTAATTATTTTTCAGTGGTTCCAAACATTTCCAGAATTTTTCATTTTAATGACCTAGGAACTCTTTATCACTTTCTCTTGATAATGGGGTTTTGAGGGAAATGGTCACTAATTTTTATAATTAGGAGCTGAGACTGCGTATTGTCAATTTTTTGCAGTGGTTTCAAACATTTTCAACATTACCTTTTTTAAGGAACTGGCTACAAGGATATCCCTTTCTTTTATTCGTGTTTTATTTTTTAAGAAAATTGATCACAAATTTTATGATTTTTTATCATTTTGGGACTCATGATTTCGTTATTTTTTTGTAGTGGTTCGAAAAATTCTCAAGATTTCCTACTTTAATGACCTAAATACTCTCTTCTCTCATATGAATGGCTTTTTGAAGGTTCTATGTAGATACCTAATTTTTATAATGTGTTTCCAACTTTTACGAATTTTTAAGTCATTTTCGTTGAAATTCACAATGGTCACGAGCGAGGCTCTAAGGATACGCACGTGATAAAATTTCTTCGATATGATGTCTATGTTTCGAATTTTCAGTTTGAAATGAAAAAAATTAGTACCGGTTTGACGTTTTATATTTTACCTGTTTCTTTATTTGAAACAAATTTTGAATGAGGATTTTTCTTCGAATGCTGTAAGGTTAACCGGATCGATTGCGTGATGACTAAATGAAGCTTTTTATTTATTTTAAATAAACAGCGATGTTCTTTGAAGGATTTAGGCGGTTATTAGAGGTTTTCATCGTATATACTTCGTTATACATGAGATGTTATCCTTCTGCATTTTTTTTTATACGGTTGACACGTTCTAAATAGGAAGTGAACGTTGAAGTACTTGCATGAGATACAAATTGGTTTCCAACAACGGTAAATGTTTTGATGAGTGATAAAAAACTTTTCACCATTTGAGCACGTTCTTTAGGTGTATTTTTGTCTACAAATATATTAAATTGTTTGCTATTACTTTATATGAGACGCAGCCAGGGATACCCGACCATATGTCGGAAACGTAAATTTCGAGAAAAACGCAAATTAAGAAAAAATGACCAAAAATATGGAAATTTTTTTTTTATCAATTTGTATACTATGAACCCTCTACTTTCATATGAGAATAGGTTCAGGTTCCAAAAGTGTCATCTTCTTGGTTAAAAAACGAATTTTGCTGAAGGCCTCTGAGAAATTGAAACCATACCATATGTCGGAATTTTATAAAAATATGTTAAAATTTACAACTTTCATTATTATTGAAACGTAGTAGTGTTCAACAAATATCCGGATATCCAAATACCAAATACTATTTGGATTATCCGGATATCACACGGAAATTGCCGAACAGCTCCGAAAACATTCCGAAAACGGTTGAACTTTTCCGAGAGTTCCCGAATTCTTTCACGAACCCTCACAAAATTTAAAAGTCGATTATCGAGATCAAAAAATCGAAATTGAAAAATCGATTATCGAAATCGAAAATCGAAATTGAAGAATCGATTATCGAAATCGAAAAATCGAAATTGAAAAATCGATTATCGAAATCGAAAATCGAAATTGAAGAATCGATTATCGAAATCGAAAAATCGAAATTGAAAAATCGATTATCGAAATCGAAAATTCAATTTTTTCCCGTTGCAACTCTTCATTTCGATTATCCGGATATTTGTTGAACACTAATTTTCAAAGCATGAATTTCACCGTTTGGTTTGTAAAGTTGTTTGACTTGCACTATGATTTCATTTCTCAATGCACGTAATTTCAACCTAAAGTGATGTAAGAGGACGTAAATAAACCATTTCCGATGAGAAAAGTCGTTTACAGAACATAATTTTTTTTTTATTCATTGAAAACAGTTCCAAATTTTGTTTTGCGTTTTTCTCAAAACTTTGATTTTTGAAAATCATTTTTTGACAAACTTTGAAAAATCATAGAAAATTCATTTCTCAACCTTTTTTAATGCGATTTGCGCTATTCGAAAGGTACAAGTCTGTACTACTTAAAGAGCCAAAAAAACGAAAAAAAAATTTTCCGACATATGGTCGGGTATCCCTGGCTGCGTCTCATATGGATTTGTTCCGTGTACATACGATTTAGGTGCATCATTCTTGGCATACTTTTTTCATCGATGAATCATATTAGTGATTAAAAGGGAGGTAGGCAGTGGCGAAACCAGAAATTTCTCATGGAGGAGGTCCAAATTTTCATAACTTTTTGAGAAATTTTGAGTTCACCCCCCCCCCCAATTGAATTTCCTTTTAATATAAAAACACTAAATTCCAAATTTGAATCATTTTCATAAATATTACGGAATTGCACAGGTGTTATGAATTTCTTACGCGATTTAGGTAGAATATTTAGGGAAAAGACTTCGATGAAAATGTAATTTCGGAACAAACAGCTTTCATACTAATTATTTTTACCTTGAAAACCAAAAATTATACCTAACAAATCCAAACAGTGCCGTCGGAAGCTTCTTTTGAGAGGGTGCAAAGTGGGTTTGGAGACTTTTGAAATACCAGAAGGAAGCCTTTTTTCGTATAGGTAGTCATCTCAAATAATTCATACCTATATGTGTAATATTGTGATTTTGCTCATGCTCGAGCGAAACGAGGGTGAAGCTTTGAGAAAATTTGATTTTAAATTTTCCAAGAAGGTATTTTTCCGCGTAAATTCTTGACCTCATGGGGGGAGGGAGGGATCCGAACCCTCCCGGCTACGTCATTGGAGGCATGGGTGTGAAAATTAAAAAAAAAAATTGATAAAAATATTTTAATTACTTGAAGGAAGAGTCAAATTGGTAATTTTCTCATCGACTTTTTGTCAAGATCTGTACCTAAAATAGAAATAATCATTTAAAATAGTCAATTCTTACAAGAAGGGTGGTACTCCAACTCGAAGTAAATTATGAATCGAAATAAAAATAAATCGAAAGTTCATCATAAAAGAACCCCATACTTATCTAAAAATTCCGGTGCTAAAGTGCATTTTAACGAATTTTTGAAATTTCAAAATTACCTCATCGCCCTGGAAAATGCGAAAATTTAATCTAATCAAGGAAAAAATCTGAAAATTGGTAGATATCCTATTTTTGACCTTCCGAATCGATTTGAAGCGGTTTCAAGACGTTTCGGAGCCTCCAAAAAAAATTAATATTTTACAGCTCTGGAGAAAAGCCTATGAAAATGAAACGTATAAAGTTTAACACTTGCAATCGCGAATTACCCATATTGGTGACCTATTTAATCGAGTAAAACACGATTTTCCAAAATTCGTTATTTCCACTTCAAAATTTATATTTTTTGGCAGAAAATTTTCCTGGAAAAATTGAAAAATATACGGACAGCATACGCTGATACGCATCGAGGAAAAAATCTGAAAATTGGTAGATACCCTACTTTCGACCTCGGTCACCAATATGGGTAATCCGCAATTAAGGATGCCAAATTTCATATGACCATTTTTGTGAGATTTTCTTCAATGCTGGGAAATTCAGAAATTTTCTGGAGGCACCAAAACGTCTCGAAACCACTTCCAATCGATTAGAGAGGTCGAAAATGGGGTTTATACCAAATTTGAGATTTGTTTTGTTGATTAGATCAAATTTTTATATTTTGCGTGGTGATGAGATAATTTTAAAATTTCAAAAATTCGAAAAATGAACTATGGCACCTGAAACGTTGGATATTGGGTTCTTTCATTATGTACTTCGAATTTTACTTTGGATTGGGATTCCTCCCTCGTTAGTCGTAAATATTGAAATTTTGTTCTATTAATTTACTTTTTGGTGGTTTCCAGGTGGATATCAATGTTTTTGTACGCCAGGATACACCGGTGACCATTGCGAAATAGACATAGACGAATGTTTATCGCATCCTTGCTTCAATGGCGCTACGTGCGTTAATTTAGTGAATCGATTTAATTGTATTTGTACACCAGGATATACAGGTAATGGATTATAACCGGTTTTAATCGATATTACGCTTACAATACGATTTTTACTTTGATCTTGAAATGCTACAAAGATAACATTGACCATTGAATTAGCTTTTCAAATCGTCAACCAAAAATAGCCCTAACTAGTTACATTGTTACCTAATATGAGTTTTTAAATCGACATTTCTGCATATTTCATGTTTTTTTTTTTTATCAATAGGAAGAGACTGTAAAATCAATATTGACGAATGTGATCCAAATCCATGTTTAGCGGGTGGTACTTGTATCGATGGCAATAATTCATACACCTGTCAATGTCCTATCGGATTGACTGGATCACGTTGCGAGATTAATATTAACGATTGCGAAGTAAAATACCAACATTATCTCCATCTCATATTAAGATTTATATTATCATATTAACGAATATTTTTTCCATTACAGTCGTCACCTTGTTTGAATTCTGGGATTTGTATCGATGGAATCAATAGTTACACCTGCGATTGTAAAAATACAGGATTTCTTGGTGAGTAAAAATTGCATTTTTTGTGTGTGACTCATGTTACGAATACCGAAATTATTGAACTGTGAGGTGAGTAACGAGAATGAACTGTTTCAGGTGATCATTGCGAAGAGAACATTGACGATTGCGTTGGAAATCCTTGCAGAAATAACGCCACTTGTAAAGATTTAGTGAAGGATTATGCTTGCGAATGCTACTCCGGATACACAGGTACAGTTTTTTTTAATTTTTTTTGAATACATCATCGAAATACGATATTTATTTATTATTTGCCATGAGATTCAAGCTTATATTCACATTTGGATTAATTTCCGTTTTAGGTAAAAATTGCGAAGACGATATCAACGAATGTGAAAGTAATCCGTGCCAATTGGGTGGCATCTGTCTGGAAAAATCCAATCAAACGTTGTATAACAAGCTTGAAACACAATTTCCTTTACCATCCGTGTTTACTCATTCGTTCAGCTACGCAAACGCCAATGGGTAACTTTAATTTCTTTATGAATGATTGATTAATGCTACAAAAATTCGTGGAATTTACATGAACGTGTTTTTTTTTCAGTTACGAATGCGTTTGTAATCCCGGTTCGATGGGTGTCAATTGTGAAATCAATATTAACGAATGCGATAGTAATCCTTGCAAGTTTGGTAAATGTATCGATGGTCTGGGTACATTCACGTGCGAATGTGAAGATGGATTTGAAGGGGTGCATTGCGAAAATGATATCGATGAGTGTGAAAGATACAAGTAAGTGGACTTTACCAACTAAAATAGGTAATAATTTCATTTATAATCGGTCTTTTTTTTTCGATTTTTTCGTAGACCTTGCGTTCATGGTACCTGCTTAGACCGAAGAGCCGGATGGTTCTGCGATTGTCCGCCTAAATTCGGTGGCAAAAATTGCTCTGTCGAATTGACCGGCTGTAATCAAGAGCAGACGTGCCTGAATAATGGAACGTGTAAACCGTATCTTATCGGAGAGACTCAGCATAGGTTTAATTGTACTTGCCCCAGTGGTTTCCACGGACCGACTTGCGAAAAAGTAATTTTTTTCACTTGTATTTCCATTGAAATGAATTTTACGATTTGCATTCCCTTTTTATATGATGTTTGAAAAATTTAAACTGAACTCACCTTTTGATAATTCCAAATTTCAGACATCTGATATTCAATTTTTGAATATTTGGAAATTTTATTCTCATTTGAAACCAACGGGTGAAATTGATAAAATTTCTCTGTTCTCAAATTTTTGACATTTTTGTTGTAAAAATATTTGGGCAACCTCCCCCTCCCCCCTCTCCCCCTCTGTCGCAATACCGAATACATAAATTGTTTGGGAAAAAATTATGTGGAAAAAATTTCAATTTTCGGAATACATAAATGGAAGAGACATGGTTTTTGTACATGAATTTTTTGGAAATTCACATCCTTCCCCCTCCCCCATCATCTGAGGATAGAAATTGACAAAAGAATTGAAATTGTCTCACTCAGGACTTGAGGGGTATTTTTTCTCCATTTAGGTGCCCATATATTTTGATTTCAGATTTTTTTAGAAAAATTTTTCAATACTTTCTGAATAATAGAAATTCATAAAACACATTTTTAGAGTTATTGAGAATCGACCTTTCGCTGTTCCGTGATGCGCACACGTACTCGACTCGCACAAACTTTTAAAAAAAATTTTGCGAATTAGAAGTTGTTGAACGAAAAATGAAATTATTCAGTGTAAACTGTTCTATGGTTGAAAATTGTCTTGACGTAAATTATCATTTTTTGAAGAAATTGTCAGTTTTTTTCATTTTCAAAGAGAGATGAAAAATCTATGCCTGGGAAATTTTTTGACGATTTAAATCCCCCCCTCTCCCCACACGACAATTTTGTATAATGATTGCGGGCATTGCCATTATTTGGGTTGAAAATAAATTTTTGGAAAATTTTAAAATCTTAAGGACTTTCAATCATTTTTTTTAAAAATTGAAAAAATTGTCCATGAAAAGTAGTACCTAATCAAAAAATACATGCTAACTTGAGTGTGGCATTTTTGAATTTTGCATATGACGTTTTGAATACTACCCACTGAAATAAGGTGGTTTCTCTCAATAGTTGGTATTTAGAGACCAGAAGGACCAAAAGAAAAATTTATATTATTCCAGGTTCGAAGACGTATAATTTCAAGGGTTTTTGAAGCAATTTTTCTATTCAGTGGAGAGAATTTTCTAGAAAAATTCATGTCAATAAGCCCATGCTTTCCATTTTAATTTTTAAGAGAATCAAAAATAATTTTTCTCCTAAATTCACGTTTTTTTCCACCACTATGGCTGTGAGAAGAGAGAAATTTTGATTCAAATTTTTTTCGAAGAATAGAGTACCCAAAAATATTTGATAAAAATTACAAAAATTCGAGAACAGGCATATTTTACCATCCTTACCTCCAAATTCCATTTTGTTATTAATGCGGCGTAAAGTTCTTTTGTCAGATTTATTGATTATTTCCGTGTGAAATTGAAAAATTAACATTCTAAACATTTTTTTCAGATAACGACGATGTCGCTGAACGGAGAATCTCATATTGTTGTGAATACGACTCGTGACGAAGGCTACGATATCTCATTTCGTTTCAAAACAACTTTACCTAGTGGCTTATTAGCATTAGGCAAAGGATCCACGTTTTACATATTGGAATTAGTTAACGGAAGACTGAACTTGCATTCGAGTTTATTGAACAAATGGGAAGGTGTTTTCATCGGATCTCAATTGAACGATAGTAACTGGCAAAAAGTACGAAAAAATTTCAAGAAATGAATAAAAAATATTATTAGCAGAAAAAATTCAAAAATCATTAATCACATTTTTTTTAGGTATTCGTCGCCATAAATTCTTCACACGTGGTGCTGGCTGCCAACGAAGAACAAACCATATACCCGATCAATTTCAACGAAGGAGGAACAGCCAACCAGACCAGTTTTCCTACCACTTATGTCGGTGGCACAGTGACTTCTTGGAGGCATCTTACCCACGGACCTTCTGTATTTATCGGATGTACCGAAAATATCGTCATTAATGGACAATGGGTAAATTTAAAAATCATTCGCCTTTTTTTCCATGTCATTGGACTCGATTCTAAGAATTTTCTCTTGCGTATAGGTAATTCCCGAAGAAATAGCCGGAGCACCTATTGAAATGCAAGGAGTTGAAGTCGGTTGTCAGAGGAGAGATCAGTGCCATCCTAATCCATGTCACAGCGGCGGTATGTGTACCGATTTGTGGAAAAATTTCAGTTGCTCGTGCCCTAGACCTTACTTAGGGGATACGTGCCAATACAGTGAGTAATTTTTTTCATGATCATCTCGATTATATCAAACGATCGTCTAAATAAATTATTTTTCTCTTACAGATTTGACCGCGGCCACATTCTGCCATGAAAATATCACCAATAGTTTGGTTACCGTTAATGTTTTCAACCAAGCCAAAAAAGCAGTACGAAATATTGTCGATATATCTATGTTTATTCGAACAAGACAATCCAAAGGAGCAATATTTTATCTCGGTTCTTTGCCCAATTCCATCTCATTCCTCGAAGAGACCAGTATCTCAGCTGAGCTCGATCTAGGAGAATTATTAGTCAGAATTCAATTCAACGGCACTCCCGAAGCTTATACGGTTGGAGGAGTGAAATTAAACGACGGACGTAATCATTTGATACAAGTTAGTCAAAATTAATATTTATTGTATTTATATTGAAAAAAATTACTACGAGTATTTATTCAACGTTTAATTATTTCTTCAGGTTATTCGTAACTACACCTTGGTTCAAGTAAAAATCAACGGCACCGAATATTTCCGCAAAACTATCAGCGCCAGTGGTCCACTGGATGCTCCTGTGCTCTATTTGGGCGGATTCCCAGTCCATTCGAATAACAACGAAAGTTCTACAATTGATACGTCTACTCTAGACTTCCATAGGGGAGGAAGAGATGCACCTATAACGAAACCAGATACTGTACAGAATGATCTGCATATTTCTAGGCATATTAGACAAACGATAGATAAATTTGAAAGTATACCTAATTTCAAAGGTGTTATTCAAGATGTTCAGGTGTGTATTTTTTGGTAAAATGGTACCCCAATTTTGTAAAAATGACAGTTTTAATTTCTGTTTTTAATTTTTCGCAGATAAATAATGGATCGTTGAAAATGATAGTTGAAATTTTCCCCTTGAAAGTGAAGGATTTAGTTAGTACGAAATATTTCGGTGTGAATTTCGATCCGTTGACTGTTTTAGAAGGTGTATTGTCCGATGACACGTGTCGATCGAATCCTTGTCTCAATCAAGCAGCTTGTGTGGTTACATGGAATGATTATACGTGAGTATGGCATGAATTGCCATTTTTTTCAAGTTGGACGAAAGGTATTACCTCCACCATCACAAAGAAGGGATCTCAACTTGGCGTACAACTTTGAGCGGAAACAAAAATAAATTGAAATTAAATCATAAAAAGAACCCCATATCCAAAATTTCAGGTGCGAAAGCTCATTTCTCGAATTATGGTGAATTTTTGAAATTTCAAAATTACCTCATTGTCCTGCAAAATATGAAAATTTGATCTAATCAACTGATTGTCGAATTCGGGTATTAGGCAAAAAAGCTGCCCAATGCCCGCATTTGGCAATGAAATTGGGAAAAAGTGCCCGATTTAGGGAAAGATCATTTACACCATACAAACTGAAATAATTGAGAGGTATAATTATTTCAAATAAATATTATTTTTCTTTCAAAAATATTTTCAAGATCGAAGTTTTCTATTTTTTTCCAGTTCAATTAGGTATTTAAATTTTTTTACAAATTTTCAATTTTTTACAATCTGTTTTAAATTTTTATCAGGTACAAATTTTTTCAAATTGTTTATAAATAAGCCGATTTTTTTAAATATTATACGCATTTCTCCCTCTTTTTTTAGCTTCATTAGTATTGTATGCACCTAAATGTCTTTTGTGGGTGGAGTTGAAAAAAAAATTGGGTCTGATGGAATTTGGAAAATATTGGTGTAACTTTAAATTTAAACTTCTAAAAAAAGTTGGAAAAAAATAAAAGTGCTGAAAATTTTGCATAAAAGTTGAACTTTATGAATTGTGGAAATTTGAAAGAAATTTTAGACTTGACAAATTTTTGAAATCACTGAACTATGAAAAAATGTTACGAAAACTGAATTTAAACTTTAAAAAAAGCGTGTGTTCAAAAAAATAATATTGGGGAAGGGGTGAAGAGGATCGCTAGCTCCCTTCAGTAATAGCAAAATTTCAACTTTAGACCAGGAAATTTTAAGAAAGGGATAACGATGCCGTTTTCTGTGCATTCATTCTCATCAGCGAATGAAATTTTGAACCAAATATCGGCGATATCGTTTAAAATTACATTTTCGAATTTCTTGTGAAATTTTAACCGACTGTGATAAGTCACAAGACCACATTTTTATGTAAAGCTTTATTCTGTTTTTAATGAGCAAATGAAATACTGAGCTCAAAATCGATAATATGACTCAAAGAAAATTTCCATCGGTATTTTCGAGCTCTCTGTCAAATTTTATCCTATTTTAATTCGTTTTTACCAACTTCAATATATTGCAAAAGTCCTTTTGAAAACTATTTCTCGTTTGAGTCCAATGAGTCCATTTATTTAACAAATTTGTGTAAATTTGTACTCTGAAAAATTAATTTCTCAAACTTGATATCGTTTTCAGAGTACTGTTTATGCAAAATGAAATGGCCAAAAAGATTTAGGATATTATTTGGATCGTAATTAAATATTTATTTGAATATACCTCTCAATTACTTCAGTTTGTATGGTGTAAATGATCGTTGCCTAAAACGGGCACTTTTTTCCAATTTCGTTGCCTAATGCCAGCATTCGGCCATTGCCAGATTTAGGCATAACATATATTTCATTTTCAACCTTCCGAATCGATTGGAAGCGGTTTCAAGACGTTTCGGAGCTTCCAAAAAATTTTGGAATTTTTCATCGCTGGAGAAAAGCCCATAAAAATGGTCCATATGAACTTTGGCACCTATAATCGCGGATTACCCATATTGGTGACCTATTTAATCGATTAGAACGCAATTTTCCAAAATTCGTTTCTTCCACTTCAAAATTCATATTTTTGCCAGAAAATTTTCCTGGAAAAATTTAAAAAATACGATGAACGTTGGTAAATACACTATTTTCAATTAAGTAGGTCACCAATGGGTAATTTACGATTATTGGGGCTAAACGTCGTATAGCCCATTTTCATGGGCTTTCCCCCAGTACTGAAAAATTCTAAAATTTTCTGAAGAATACGAAACGTGTCGAAACCGCTTCCAATCGATTCGAGAGGTCAAAAATAAGATATTTATACTAAATTTAAGTTTTTTTCATTGATTAATTCAAATTTTTATATTTTGCATGGCGATGAAATAATTTTAAAATTTTAACAATTTTTCAAAATTCGAGAGATGAATTTCAGCCCTTGAAATTTTCGATAAATAGTGTTCTTTTATGATTTATTTTCGATTTATTTTTGTCTCGGTTCCAAATCTTTTTTCGAGTTGGGATACTTCCTTCGTCAATTCAATTTTGAAAATTTAAAATACGAAATTTGGTCTCCAATCCAATCGGTGTATAATTCAGATAATTTTTTTCATTTTGACAATTTCCACAGATGTATTTGTCCACACGGATACAAAGGTAAACAATGCCAGGAAATGGAATTCTGTCAAGTTAAAGATTGTCCCACCGGAAGCGAGTGTCGTAACTTGGATCACGGCTACGAATGTGTTTCTAATCTCACAATGAACGGCGGAGCTAGTAACACGTCGCTGCAATACGCCTTTATTCACAATACCGAAGCTGCTGTCGCTTTGAACACGATCGAAATAATGTACCGAAGTAAAAGCGGAGGTACATTGTTGTACCTTTGTAACAATGAAGAAACGGTTTCTCAAAAGCACTTCTATTTCTCCGTCTTCGTGCATAATGACGTGGTACGTGAATGGAAAACCAAACCGGATGCTGCTTTGAATATCATCATAATGGATTATTTCAATTTTAGGTCACTGTTATTTGGAAATTGGATGCTAATTCGGCCGAACAACACCAACAAATCAAAAAAGAACATCCCGATGGAGAATGGACCAACATCGTGATTAAAATCACCGATAATAAAATCAACGGAGGATTTTTAGGAGCTGTCGATGAAGGGCCATACTTCACGTCTTCTAATTTCTCATCGATGGCTTGGAATAATCTGATTACCTCTGGAGTTATTTATATAGGCGAGTATTGGCCAGAAATGGCGATAAATTCGGCGTTCAATATTCTTAGTAACTTCAAATGTGATTTTTCAGGAGGTGGAGACAGTTTCCTAGAAGAAACGTTGCGTTCTCCGAAACATAGCTATGTTTTAGAAGGCGAATCTAGCAACGCTGTTGATTTACCTATTTCCGAAATTGTTCCTAGTATCGGCGAATCGTCTATATTGCAGTCGTTGAGTTCTCATGCACCTAGTGGCATATTTTTCAGAGTAAATTATCATTTTATACCAGAATTATTCATCATATTGGACGATATTAAAATTGAAATTGTTGCAGGGTTGTATCGGAGAAGTTCGTATTGGAGGACTATTGTTACCATATTTCACACCTACGCAGCTAAAACAACAAAACGATTCGACTTTGAACAAACGAGATTATTTCGAACTAAATGACTCCACTTCGATGAATAACTTGACTCTGAATTGTTCCCTC
Organism: Pseudococcus viburni; assembly: GCA_033439095.1. Classification (NCBI taxonomy): domain Eukaryota; kingdom Metazoa; phylum Arthropoda; class Insecta; order Hemiptera; family Pseudococcidae; genus Pseudococcus; species Pseudococcus viburni. Next base: position 229,870 of record JAVBJF010000292.1, on the reverse strand, counting down.
TGTTTCTCAACAGACTGTAAAAATGGTGGAAGGTACGAATTTGTTTGTATTCGCGTTGATTTGAACCGAATTCGATTTTTTACCGGAGATTATTTTTTTGATAGATGTTCCAACGCAGCTGAAAGCTACAGCTGCCAATGTAGTCCCGGATTCGACGGTGAAGATTGCTCCCACGATGTGGACGAATGCCTGGGCAACAAATGCCAACACGGAGCCACCTGCATGGACGAAATCGCCAACTATACTTGTCAATGTACCCAAGGCTGGAGCGGATGGCTGTAAGTTGATATATAAATTCACTCAGGACACCAAAAAACAATGACAAAATGATAATATTTTTTTGTTTTTGGATCAGATGCGACGTAGATATAAACGAATGTATGCCACAGCCTTGTCAGAATAATGGAACTTGTATCGATTACCTTGGCTATTATAAATGTAACTGTACCGAAGACTTTGTCGGTAAACAATGCGAGCAAGTCAAACAAATAACTTGCGAAAACGAACCGTGCAAAAATGACGCTCGTTGTTCTGATATGCCAAGTACGTTGACAGCGGTGCACTGTTGCACTCGATTTGGTTTACAAAGTGAGGCTATTTCATGTGCAAATGTGATTCGATTATGTTTACGTTACAGATCACAATACCGGAGATAATTTCACGTGTAGTTGTTTAGATGGTTTTATTGGAACGTATTGTGATGAGAAATTCTGCTCGGTTACGCCCTGTAGGAATAACGGATTATGTGTTATTAAAAATAAAGTAAGTTGATTATTTTTAACCAGTGAGAATCAAATTAGAGCCGATTTTTATTAAATTTTGTAATTTTTGCGTGTAAAGGCTCCGATGTGCGAATGCATCAGAGGATTCACTGGTAAATATTGCGAAGATAACATTGACGATTGTCGAATCGGACCTGATGGTAAACCACCTTGTTTGCACGGAGGACGTTGTAAAGATCTTACCGATAGTTACGATTGTAATTGTACAGGAACAGGTGAAGTCATCGTTATTTTTCTGTCATAAAATATAATTCCTGCGTTTCTGAGGAATTTTTACTAATACTTTTATGTCGGTTTTGTGATAACAGGATATAAAGGTGAAAAATGTGAAATCGACATTGACGAATGTGCTGAAGTAAACTTTTTGGTTTGCGGAGAGCGAGGAAAATGTAAGAATGAAGAGGGTAGTTACAAATGCGAATGCGACGCCACTGTTTGTGGAATACATTGTGATTTATATGACCCTTGTGTGGTGAGTATTTGTTGCATTCTAACTTGTAAATTATATTTATTCGAGAAATGGTCTCGAATTCGGGGTTTTTCGAAAAATGAGCGGGGCTTTCTCAGTTTCTCTTCATTTCTCGTAAACGATGTCTCGCGAAACGAAAGTTGTGAAATGACGTCGAAAAAAAGTGGTAACAATTTTAGGTCTCTGATTTGGAACTCCGTTCAGTTAAATAGGGTACAAAATTTTTTAATTTTCTAAAAATCGAATGAAACGCTGAATTTTTTTTGATAGTTGTATTATTGCTATTTAAAAGTAGAAAAATTCTGATTTAGCCTATTTTTGGAGATGTTATTTTTTCAATATCAAAAAAAGGCAGAAAAGATCAATCGTTTTTTCCATTTTTGAAAAATTTTAAAATTTTAAACTTAATGTTGGTGATGAAGGCTCAAGTGAGATACTTTAAATTACTGTCGCGTTTTTTTGATATCATGTCATAATTTCTTTTCAATCGCCACCTTCGACTTTCCAAAAAAATGCAAAGGGCGACCTACTCTAGATGAGCCACACATCAGATTTCAGGTCAATAAAAATTCTGTAAAGGTTCGTTGCTTGGGTTAAAAAATGTCTGAAAAATGGCAAATCTGAGCATACATTGAAAAATCTTCATTACCAAGCTTGAATGTTCTAAATTTTTTTCATGAATTGGACATTGGTTACCCTCAAAAAACCGGGATTGAGAACGTAATGGATCGTCAAAGTTGAAAATTTCAAATATTTTTGGAAGCACAGCATGATTTTGAAAACTGTTAAGAGGGAATGTCGAGAGGGTTAATTTTTCGAAAAAATATAAGCTCTATTTTGTGAATTTCTCATTAATTTTCTCTGATAAAATTTTTTATAATTTTAAACTACTGGATAAACTTCATGTTGTTAAGATTACAATCAGATGAACCTTTAATATCCAAAAATTCGATTTTTAACTGCTCTGTTTATGATATATCTATTGAAAACCCCTAAAAAAGTGGAAAATTGCAATTTACAGGAGATTTTTTATTTTTTGAACAAAATTTTTTAAAAAAATTATCTTTCATTTCATAAATGCTTACTTGGATTATTTTTCAGAGGATTGAATTTTTGTGAAATTACCCCCCCCCCCGTTTTGGCCCAAAAATGTTCAATAACTAAATAATTATCTCGCGTTTGATTCATTCGATTCATGCTGGTTCCAAAAATGTACAGAATTTTTCGCGTTGGAAAACCATTTCTCCTTCAAAAATTATATGTTTGGTGGAATCACCGCTCAATTCGTATTTTGAGCATCAATAAAATTTTAATTATTGAAATTCGTGGTGAAGAGATTAGGTGAAAAACCTCCATCATTTTCCAGATGATTTTCAATTAGGATTCCTTTCAAATTTTTCAACCATTATTTTCAATTTTTTTCTGTTTTTTATACTTATCATTTTTTATTTAAAAAAAATTGAGTTTGACTTCAAAATCTCTCAGAAAAATTCTCTGGTCCTTTTTTTCCTAGGAAATTTATGGACACAACTTTCTAGTGCTTCTCCCTCTTTAACCTCACCTCCAAAGTCCCCACTCCCATCACTTTATTCGAGACATCGAAAATAACACGGAAATTGTATTCTCAAAATCAAAAATTATTCAAAAAAGTCAATTTGAGCAAAAAAATTGGCTTTTTAAAAAATTTTTGAAAACAATTTTTTTGAATAAAATGTAATATTTAATTAAATTTTATATCAATAAAGTTCGGTAATTTTTCCAGATTCTCTAGAATTTCGTCAGCTTATAATAGGAGTTTTAAAAATTATTGCAAATTCAGAAAACGTAATATTTTATGAAAATTTCTTTATTAAAATAGAAAATGAAATTTTTTGCTTTCCAAAGTCATCGAATCGTTACAATCTGAAGCTTGATACATTTTTTATAAAAATTTGAAATTTTGAAGGAAAATTCACCGATTTGATTATTCGAAAATTTGTCGATTTCTCTGAAAATTTCCCAATGTTTTTTTTATCGAGTTGATTAGCTTTTTGACATTGGTTAGAGTTCTTTTGATATTTTATATATTTTTAGGGGTATATTTTTGGACTGCTGACATTTCTTGAAAACAATCTGACCCAAATGCACATTTTGTACCCCCCCCCCTTTTTTTTAGGTGTGCTATTCGTGGCACCCTGAGAATTCCTGCTTTTTTCAGTACAAAAGCATGAAATTTTTTTGGATGAATATTTTATAAAAGAATTTTTTTTATAGTTTTACTTCAATTTTAACAATGCACTCTACGTACTTTGACTGTTTTCATGCAATTTCCTTAAATTTTTCGTTACCTTCATGTGGTTGAAAATTTTTTTAATGGCCAAACACTTAAAATGTTGGTAATAAATTTTAAAAATTACAAAAAAACATTATTTTTTGAGATACAATTTTTTTACTCCGAAATTGACCTAAATAAGTCTATTTAAAAAAAAATCCAGTTCATGTTCCATTAACGTATAACGTAAACATTCAGTTCTAGTGTGATTTCAAAACTTATTAAACCTACCTACTTTGGCATTACATTTATGAGAAAGATTTAGTCATATTTATCGCACAGATAAGAGAATACTTGAGAAACTGAAATAGTGGGGAATAAATATGTTGAAGAGCTGTTCGCGTATGAGTTCAAGTCTATGATATTCATTTTTATGGTGATTTAATATGATATTGTTTTAATTAAAGGAAATGCCTTGTCAAAATGGAGGAACGTGTCATGAAAAATGCACCGAAGAGCCGGATTACGAATGCGTTTGCCCTCCCGATTTTGTGGGCAAAAATTGCACCGAGGTGAATATTTTTCCAACGTATCACTTTCTTAATCAAATATTTGCCTACCTATTTTAATGCAAACGCGATCGAATTAAAATTCTGAAATTTTTAAAATTTACGTATAAATTATTTCAGGTGCCACTATATTCTCCAGCCAGAGTCGCCGATATCGCTCTGATCGTCGGACCAATTGCTTTAATATTAATATTAGCTCTAGTTGTGAGCTTAGTTATGTTCTTCATGATGGCCAGAAACAAAAGAGCGACTCGTGGCACATACAGTCCCAGTTCACAAGAATACAGTAATCCACGAGTAGAATTAGATAACGTAATGAAACCACCGCCCGAAGAAAGACTCATATAGATTTCTAGAGGTATAGTTTGTCAGCTATTCCGTCCAATACGAAATACTCAAAATTAGAAGCGGATTTTCATCTTATTTGTATGTTTATTTTCCGTCCATACGGATTTATTTAGGGTATTGACTGCTGTGATCCAGTGATTTATATTTGCTCATTTTATCGAAATTGTGACATTCGGGTTAATTGTGTTACGTAGTACGTAAGCTAAGGTGAAGCCAAAGTGTTCTAAAAATTCTGAATTCGTTTTTCATTTTGAGTTATTTTCTTACCAATTTACATTTTAACGTGTGAAGATTTTTACTTAAGGAGTAGATCTGTTTTTCCTCTTTTTTTTTCATTTTCTTCTGTATTTTTTTTTTTTTTTTTAAATTGTGTATGAAATTCCACGCGGACCGGATACCTACGTATTGTATATTTTAAGTTGATGTGTGTTTTTTTTTTGCGTTTATTAGTATTATTATTATCATCGTTATATTTTAATCAATTTTTATTTAATCAATTTCAATTTTTTGTTGATTTTAGTGCCTTTTAAAATGTGATATTTTTGTATTATGAGTTATTCTTCTCTTTCGATTTGTAGTACTTATGAATTGCCTTAATTTTTTATGTAATTTGTTATGTTGATAGTTGATACGTTGTCTCGACGATAATGTAGGTAGTTATTTTCATGTGCACGTAATTTTGTGTATATTTTATTTTTCTCTTTCGTGTTCCACTTGGCGAGAGTGTTTACGCCCTGTTAATCAACATACTTACTGTATTGTGTAAAAATTTAATCGATCGGAGCATTTTGAATTATTCTCATCGTTAGTTGAACAATTTTAAAATGTAATCAAAATTTACTAAATTTTGTTATTCTGTCGCCACTATTCGTGTACTATATTTTATTTTATTGTAGGTATTTTTACGAGCCGGACTGTCGAAATGAGCGGATAGGATAGTCTACGAATCCGCGTGTTTTTGATGTGTTACTATGTTAGATAATTTTTCGTATCTGTAAATCATCATTGCCGAATATAACAGGGTATAATGCTCATATGCATTGCATTTATTATTTATATTTGCAATTTTATTATTGTTTAGTTTGTAATGGAAATAATATATCTTTTTTTTGTAAATCGGTTTTATTTTGTTGTCAATTGTACGGTCATTTATTAGAATTTTCTCAAGGTATGAAACTGGTTGTGTGTGAAAATTAGCTTAACGACCTTAGATGGTGTACTTTTCCCCTAGTCGCTTTCGGGATCGATTCGATGCATATTCATGATCTCGATTGCGTACACGTGATGTATGGGTTTAAGCGAATATTAAATTCGAGCTGTTAATTTGGTTTCAATAATTGTGCGAATGTGAGTGATTGTTGGTTAACGAAATGACGAATTTCGACGTAGAAGAAGTATCTCGTCATAATTCTAGTAATTCTCTATGGTTCATCATACATGGATCGGTTTATGATGTTACGAAATTTCTCAGAGAGGTAATGTGAGTGCTTATTTTTTACGCGGAATTTTAAGTAATTCAGAAGTCCTTTTTCCTTCATAATATTCAGCACCCTGGAGGTCAAGAAGTATTTTTGGAAGCGGCCGGTAACGATGCGACGGAATGTTTCGATTCCATAGGACACACAACTGAAGCTAAATCTTTGATGAAGAAGTTTAAAATTGGAGAAATTTCCAAAGTAAGTAGATCATCTCGAGGAAGGTTTACTTCCTCGATGTGGTATTAATTCATCGAGGTTTTTTTTAGTTTTTGAAACGCGAAACATACGTGAGCTGTAACTAATTATTTTGCTTGAAATGGTTAATTACTGTCGAAAAGTTATGTTCGACGTGTACTCTATAATTTTACTGCATGATGTTGAAATAAATATAGGTGGTAAATTATTTTTTATGAAAATATACTCAAATTAGGATCATGTCATCATTGACTTGTACAAAGGTACATAGAACCGGTTTTTAATGCTCCATATTAAAAAAATTAAAAATAAAGAAAATCTGAAATATTACCAGATGAAAATTTTGATGGTTGTCTGCTCGCTGATTCAGGCAAGTAAACTTTTTGAGAAAATATGAACAGCGAAATTGACACGAATGACAAGTTCTGGATTCGTTCTTTCTGTCTCGAGAGCTGGTATTTTTAGGACCATTCCTAAAAGTGATATTTCTGAAGTGAAAATTTTCCAGATTTTGAAAACAAAACTCGCCCAACGTGGAGACCGGATTCGTGATCAGTGACCTCGAATTAGTCGTATATCACTTTTTTGTAAAATTTTCGAAAATTCAAAAAAATTAGGAACTGACAATGACCTTTTTTCAAAAAATCAAAAAACTTCTAATTTGTGACCATCCATTTTGATTCCCTCAGTGCTTCACACCGTTCCAAGCATTTTCGGTTAAAATTCGAGAACGTCTCCATAAATTTTGAAAATCTTCTGAAAATTTTAATAAATTGTGAAAATTTTCTGAAAATGGTCATTTTTTAAAAATTCAAAAAAAAACGAAAAATAGAACCCGTGTGTGCTACCATTTGCTTTGGTCTCTCTTCCTTCTACCGTCACTCTACCAACAAATTTTTTGTTCGAATTTTTAAATACATGTTTTTGGTTTCTGCAAACTTTGAACTCATCTCGAGAGAGAAAATCAAGAATTTCAACTTTAGTACAATTTTTTGATTTTTTTTAGAACATAGCATTATTATTTTTTGAAATTGATTAGGTATTATTTTCTTGGAATTTTTTTTGCCTCGATGGTAGAAAAGTATGATGATTGGTGTAATGTTTTCAATATATTTTTTAACCCTGTGACTCCACATTTACCCCTCCCACCGGCTACTAAAATTTGACTGTATTCAAAAAATGTTGAAAGGTGGGAATTTTTTTTTAATAGGTATGGATTCTTTACCAAGAACTACCATTGGCGATTTTTTTCCAACAAGTTTTCAGTAGGTAGGTAAAAAATCGAAAAAAAATGTTGAGAAAATTTCCCTTGATGAAATTATATTTGTATGAATATTTCAACTTATCAACATCATCGGCGATCGGCGGCGATTTTTTATCGTCACTTCTCGTCCAACTCATTTTTTCAAGATGAGAAAAAAGGCATTGAGCATGTATTTTCAAAAATTAAAAAAAGTGAAGAAAATCGACGCTAATTTTTTTTGATTTTGTACTGAATATTAGAAAAACATGACATTGAAGAAGAGAGAAATAAACCTCTTTCCGCTGTCATTTAGATATTTAGCATGCATTTTCGACATGAAAAAATCCGCCGCTCCATTTAAGGACCACTGAAAAATAGATGGAGGACAGCCATACTGAAATCATTTTTGTAAAATAATTTCAATTGTTTTTCAATTTTTCAGAATTTTTAAAACATAATCAGGTTTTAACTAGGAACTAGGACCTAGTGAGGAGAGGTAAATTAAATTTGAAGTCAGAAAAGATTTCTACACCAACTTAATAGAAAGTTGAAAACGTGATTTATTAAGTATTTTTTTCTTATTTAAAAAAATATTGTCAACGCAGAGTTGTAATAATTGTGCTTCAATTAAGTATTTTTAATCCTACCTAAATTTGTTTCAAATTTTTGAATTGTAGGTATAGGATCATTATTCTTTGTTGTTCAATTTTTTTCACGAATTTTATTTTTTCCCAATTTATTAATTACCTACTTACCTAAATTTATTATAAATTTCATCTGCATTGTGTTGGTGGAATGCTAATTATTGAGAAAGAGGACAATCAATTTTATAAATCGACGGTCAAAGCAAAATCAAAAATCGTGTATCTGTTTTCAGGAAACGGAAGCTGATATAAAAATGGCGAAGGGAGGGGATGTCGATCCAAATTAGTAAGGTCATTTCAATTTGAGAATGGCATGCAAAAAATACTGGGTAACGAAAACGTAACTTAGTTTTGAATGCTTTATACTGAATTATTTCCTCAGGTATTATTTTCATTTTTATATTTTTAAAAAATGGGCTCCTCGCCTTCCTCAGCTCCAATCTTTAATGAAAAATTGTCCCGCATGAAAATTCTTACACCGCACTTGAACATTACTTTTGCTTTTGAGAGCTGAATGATAGCACCCTCGTGGCGAAGTTCCTACCTATTTTGTTATACCTATCTACTCAATTGCAAATAGCTCGATTTAAAATGCAAGCTCAGCAAAATTTTTGTTATAAAAATTATGAGAATATTTTCTACGATCAAAATTATTAAGTAGGTACTTCTAATTTCCTAGTTTATGGCATCTTGTACCTAGCTACTATTGTTTGTTATTTTTATTTCAAACGTCGTTTCATATTATCTAACATTGATGATACTTAATTTTTAAATTGTTACGGTACAATCCAAGGTCGATTTCAACTAAGTACGCAATGCTAGTTTTTTTCAGAGGAACGAACCAGCAAAATTCACAGTCATTGAAATTGAAAAATGGAAATGAAATTTTCTCTAAAATTATTTTTGCAATCAATTATAACATTCTTAGCGTCATTTTTATTTAAAAAAAATTTTACGATGGGAATACCTATGCAGTGGTCTAGCTACAACTTTTTTTTTTGATTGGACGAGACGACAGAGCATAGGAATCCAATGAGCCCTAAAATTTTTATAACAGCGCAGGTCTTTTGTTTTAGGAGAAGTGGTGGAATTAGAAGTAGCCAGTCGATAAATTTTGAAACTTTTTATAATTAATTTCATAATCCTCTGGCAGATTCTCATTCTCACCTCACGCCACTGACTTCTTTCATAATTATTTGCATTCGAATTGAATAATGTTTAGTTATCGTTATGATGCGTACTCGAGCTCTGCGCACTGCCGCTACAGGACGCTTGAAATTTACCAATTTTTTTTCAAAAGCCCATTTTCTTTCACAAGTTACGATGAAGATAAAATCCGTCTTGTGACTTCATTCTGCTACTCGATGTTCGTCAGAATATTACCAGCACAAATTCATGTCGTGATAACGTTCCTTGCCCTGCGACGTATACAGTTGTAAGTTTAATACCCACTGGTAGGTGTGAGTTGCCGTGTTCGTTAACTAAACGCAACGGTGGAAATAAGTCGTGTTCGATATCGTCATATCTGAAGAGTGAAACTGAAAAGTGTCCGTTTGTTAACCATTATTCGTGATTATTTGTAATAATTCGTCGATATTATATTTAAAATGACTACCGAAGTAAAACAATACACCTTCGAAGAAGTAAAACAACAAAGTAGCAGTAATAAACCTCTATTAGTGATCAATAATGTTGTATACGACGTAACATCATTTTTAAACGAGGTAAGAATGTGATAATTATCAAATGTTACAGATCTTCTGTTTTTCTAGTCGGTTTCTGTGTAATTTCATCTGCATTTATGGCGTAGCATTAAGAATACAGCTCGTGGAATTATTCTTCGTGACATCCATACACCGCCTTGATATTCTACGGATTTCTTTATCTCGCCATACACCTAGAACGATATCAGTGGGAGATAATTTCGCGATGGTTTTACTTTTCATGTGTCATTGGGTGAAATTTCTCGAAAAAATTATTTCATACGATTCTGTTTGAAAGTTTTTACCAAAGATGCGATAAATCGGTTCTGCTGTTACGTATATCAGTAGTTAATTGTGTCGAATTATAGTGATAAAGTGTTTCGAAGCCAAAAATACTTCCATAGTTTCGATTCGTCGAGTTCAAGTTGAATAGAACGTAGTTTAATTCATTTTTCCACGTTATTTTATTAATTTCCATATTATCTATTACATTATGTAGATTTGGTCGCAAAAATTTCCACTTGGCGAGCTAATTAAGTAAAAAAATTGAACCATTTTTAGAGCAATGTACTGCTGTCACACCTGGGACCGGCCGACACCGACGGAGCGACCACGTTTACAAAATATTACGGTCACTCGGTTAAATTGTCTTTGTATTGCACTTAGTTAACCTTCGATTTCACCGCCGGTTATAAAAAATAAAAATTTGGATCGAAATTATCACTCACGTCTGATTACGACTGAACGAATCGAGCTCTGAAATTGACCTATGAAGTCGATCTTGAAATAATTACTCTCAAAACAAAGATAAGTAATGTGATATCAGACTCGATTTCCTGAACATAATTGAAAATATTGTCAAGTTTTGGGGAATCTGATTTTCAGTCAATTTGGAAGGTAAGGGTATGGATTTTTAAAAAAATTGAAGTTTGGTGTTTGGTTTATCATCCTTCATAATTGAAAAGCAATTCCAATTCTCTCATTTCTACTGTAAGAACATTAATTTCTGAATTTTATTATTCTCATAAAGTTCACTTGCATGTATCATAATGAAATGAAGTATTTTATCAGCGAAAAGTTGTAATGTTTTTCAAAGAGAGTACACTTGGGTGGGTACTTCATTTTCAAGTGATACTGTGACAGGTTCGAATGATTGATTGTCTGACTCGACGATTTTACCATAAATTTTATTGTCATATGTTGTGTAATAATTTATATTTTTCTTTTCTAAATAAAATGAAAACGAAACGAATACTGAAAAAAATGAAAGATAGAAATCTGATTTTATTCGAAGATATAAAATATTCGCATCGTCAATGAATATTAAAAAAAAATTAAATGAAAAAAATAATGGATCTGTGACACAAATTATGTGAAAGGCGATATTAAAATTGAAATGGATCATTATGTTAATTATATTATTATATAAGTTCACGTATTGCCAGTCGGTGTCAACATTGCATAAATGGTTCAATTTATTAGCTCTTAAATTTTGAGTTGTAATTCTTGTGGGGGCTGATTTAAAAAACAACAGTAGTCAAAAAATCAAATTTTACGTGAGAGAGTCACTTTGGAGATGGAAATTTTATTTAACAATAATTGATTGTTACTAGATTTGCTGCATTTTCAAAAAATATATAATTTTTTTTTCAAATGTTGTAAAATAATGCAACTTTTTCTGTAAAACTGTTGAAGAAGGCTGTTTTTCAACTGACTTCAGCTGTAAGACGTACTTTTAGAACTAAAACAAATTGATAACTAAATAATTTTATTAAAAAAAAAAAAAAACTAGAATCGCCATACCTGTTTTGCCAAATTTTTGATCAAAAACTGCAACAAAGAAGGAGCATAAATAATGTCATTTTTGTGCCCAAAACGAATTTCGACTTGAATAGCCGAATAATAGTTGTATGTAATCCCAACTACAAAAATTGATGATCAGCTTTCCCAAAAAGTCATTCGGAAGGTGGTGGCAGGCTATCAAAGTTGACAACTTTAAAAATTTTAGAACCCCTGCAAATTTTAAAAAAAAATCATGAATTCAAGTTTATTATGACCTTATTCAAGTAATTTTGTACGTTTTTTTGATTTTCGACCTTTTCCAGGGTTAGAGAGGAGGTTTTTCAATTTTTGAAAATTTTAAAATCGCCATTTTGGACCTTTCCCGTTAAGTTTTGATGATGCCCATTTATGTGATTTATTGCTACTGGTAGGTAGTCCAACCTACCCAAATTACAGTCTGTAGTAAACATTTGAGCGTGTATTTTGAGAACCCCTGAAAAAATATTGAAAGTTCATTTTGTGACACCATAAGCTCTTGTAGCATTAATTATGAACCCTCAACCTGTAAAAAACTGACGAAATGAAATAGCATTTTCAACCAATTCATCGATGTTCGAATTTTTTTACCAAAAAATAGTACGATTTTTGAAATTTATATACTATGCTTGTTGTTGAATTAATAATTTTTGATTAAAAAATTCAAAAATCGTTCGGTTTGACCGTTTGACCCGAAAAATAGATCAAACTGAAACTAAAAATTCCAAAACTAAAAAAAACTCAAAATTTTTTGGGGTTCTGTTTCTGATCTTGAGAATTTTATTTTCATTTTTGGAAACCCAAAAAACTGATGTTTTTTCGTTCCTCTCTTCCCATTTTTGGTCTATTTCTAAGTACCTACACGGAAAAAAATAAAAATAAAAATTATTCATTTTTTATTAATAAATACAAAGTCAAAAATATATTTTATCTACATTTTAGATAAATTTTATTCTCTGATGTTAAAAATTATCAAAAAGATTTAATAAAAATTGTAATAAGTAAAAAGTATTACAATAATGAATATTTTTTATTATAATTTTTTTGATAATTTTTATTATTCACGAATTGGATATTTTTTAATATTTTGGTTTAATAAAAAGTACATGTTTTTTGGTATAAATTGTACCTGCAATTTTATAATAATTTTTAACAACTCTGGTACAAATAATTTTTTTAAAAAGGGAGTAGTAAATAATGCTCATTACACAAGTCAACACGATTTTTGGGTCTGGGTTCTCATTGCCCTATTTTGGTTGCTTTTATGTATCTAATGAAGGGAAACATAATTTTTTGACCAAAGTTTGCTTGGGGGTGGGGGGGGGGCGAAAACCCCGTTTTTTCGAGAACAATAAACGCTGCACAGTGGTCCAGGAGACCCCTCAAAACGCGCGAAATTCAGTATCATAAAAAAAGAGCAATAAAAGTGGATAAAAAATAGTGTGCATATAGTTTTTTTAGTCGTAGATTACGAATTTGACAGAAAAAAATTGATTCGGGGCAATGGGGAGGGGGTAGGGGAGGTGCTGAAATCGAAATTCACCTTAAATATCGTGTAATATATCAAAATCTAGGTTTTTGAGGTCGTAGATTAAGAATATGACAATAAAAAAATTTTTAGAGGTCATGGTGAGGGGGTGGGGGGTGCTCAAATCAAAATTCACCATAATATCGCGTAGCATATCGAAATCTTGGGTTTCGAGGTCGTAGGTTACGAATCCGAAAATTTTTTTTTGTGAAAGTAAGAGGGAAGGGGTGGGGGTACTGAAATTGGAGTTAAACTAAAATATCGTGTAGTAGATCGAAATTTAAGGTATTTTTGCGATTTTAGTAATATAAATTAGACCAAAAGTATAAGTGCCACGCCTCAGCACGAAAAATGTTATAGGTAAAGTGGTAGTTTCAAGTGCCCTGAACACGATTTTTCAATTAGTTTTTGCGTCCGTCTGCGTCCGTGTGCATTATAAGCAAAAATGTGCCTTTTTCAACGATTTTTTCCCATTTTTAGTAATTTTTTTCCAGCATTGTCATTTTTTACAAACCCTTTACATTCCCGGCATGTAAATAATGACATTGATAGATAAAAAAAACTACTAAAAACGGGAAAAATCATTGAAAAGGGCACATTTTTGCTTATAATCCACACGGACGCAGACGGACGCAAAAACCAATTGGAAAATCGTGTTCAGGGCACTTGAAACTACCACTTTACCTATAACATTTTTCGTGCTGAGGCGTGGCACTTATACTTTTGGTCTAATTTATATTACTAAAATCGCAAAAATACCTTAAATTTCGATCTACTACACGATATTTTAGTTTAACTCCAATTTCAGTACCCCCACCCCTTCCCTCTTACTTTCACAAAAAAATTTTTTCGGATTCGTAACCTACGACCTCGAAACCCAAGATTTCGATATGCTACGCGATATTATGGTGAATTTTGATTTGAGCACCCCCCCCACCCCTCACCATGACCTCTAAAAATTTTTTTATTGTCATATTCTTAATCTACGACCTCAAAAACCTAGATTTTGATATATTACACGATATTTAAGGTGAATTTCGATTTCAGCACCTCCCCTACCCCCTCCCCATTGCCCCGAATCAATTTTTTTCTGTCAAATTCGTAATCTATGACTAAAAAAACTATATGCACACTATTTTTTATCCACTTTTATTGCTCTTTTTTTATGATACTGAATTTCGCGCGTTTTGAGGGGTCTCCTGGACCACTGTGCGCTGGTTTCAGAAAAAAAAATTGAAATTTTTTTTTGATTCAGCCTTATAGGAAATTTTACGGCGAATCGAATGGAACAACCAGCAAACCTCTGTCTCTTTAGGAAAAAAAGTTACAGCCAAATCTTTCCGTAATTCTGTGAAAAAATCGATTTTTTTTGTGCCTTGCTTACAAAAAAGTGACATTTATGAGAACTGAATTTTTTTTAAATTTTTATCCTAGGACACTTAGTTTTCTCATGAATGTCACTTTTTTGTAAGCAAGGCACAAAAAAAATCGATTTCTTCACAGAATTGCGGAAAGATTTGGCGGTAACTTTTTTTCCTAAAGAGATAGTGGTCTGCGTGTTGTTCCGTTCGATTCGCCGTAAAATTTTCTATCAGATATGGTCAAAAAAAAATTTCAGCTTTCATAAAAGTTTAGGCTAACAAATTTACATGGAAACAATTTTAGAGTTTGAAAAATTTTAAGAAAAAAATTCTGCGTTCGCCAAACTGTACTTTTGTGTTCTTAAAAAAAAATCACCACCGATTTATAAATTTTGAGTGTTGAAAAACTATATGAAAAAATTCAGTGTTGAAAATATGACGTTAAAAATTTTCTACAAATGAAAAATATAATTCGCATCAGAAAAAAAGAGAGCACAGTTCAAAAAGTTAGGTTAATAATATAAATTTGGATACTGAGTGAAACAAGGAACAAGTTAGTTAATTACACTATGGGCAAATGTTGAAAAAATAAATCAAGCCTCACCAACTACACACCTTGTACAATGAAACTAGCCGTACGTGTATGAAAAAAAAAAAAATCCTTTGGAATCCGCTGCTAAGGCAAAAAAAGAAATATTTGAACACAAATCGTGAGTATAAGTAGTGGCTTTAATGGCTCATCACTAGGGCTGAGATTTTTATGCGCTATCAAATCGATTATAAGCGCTTATAAAAAGCGATTAAAATTGCCTAAAAAAGCATTTATATGCGCTATCAAACCCCACCATGCAGCATATCAAAATGTAGGTATTTTTAATCTGAATGCGGAAATGCTTTCAAAATTACTAAATTAGAATAAGGAAAGAAGTAAAGTGAGAAAATCATCGAACTTTTATAAAATTATGAATTATGAGAAGAAAAAAAAATCGAACTTTTATAAAATTATGAATTATGAGAAGAAAAAACATCGAACTTTTTATTTTAAAATTTTCGTGAAAACGATGCGACTACAAATCGAAAACTCGTTCGACAAGTCACAGACAAAATCTTGAATTTTTTTTTTCAATTTTGAAGAATTGATTTTTTTTAAGCTCAAAATTTCAACTTTTATGCTGTTTTTTAGTGATTTTTTTTCAAATATGCGAGAACGGTCGAAATAAGCGTTAAATAAGCGGTTTAAGGGCCTTTTTTTGGCTAAAATAAGCATTTTCAAGCAATTACGTCGAAATAAGCAAAAATATGCGATATCAAATTGCATAATTCGGCGTAGAAATGCATGAATCGCAAAAGAAACCATGGTATGCGGTATCTACTATCACGCTATCAAATATGCGATATCATAAAAATCTCAGCCCTACTCATCACTTATAAGGACTAAGTAGCCCAGTAGGTTAGGTTAGGGCGTTAGGAACGTAGGGTATCAGGTTCGAATCCCACTGTAGGCTTAGGGATTTTTAGTTGTGAAATTTGATTGTAATGGGTAGAGGGAAGTGAGAACATACTAAAAATTGTAAACAATTCACGAATTAGACATACTAACCCTTCTAAAAATTGAAAAAACGTATTTAAATTTTGCTTTTAACGGCTCAATAGTATGCAAGCTACGACATGTAAAGAAATTGTTTTTATTATGTCACTGTAGTATAAATTATTCTATACTGAATAATTTTTATCATATCGCTATAATAAAAATTATCAATATAATTGATATATTTTTTTAAATAGTCGAATAATTTTTATTATGTCCTTATAGTAAAAATTATCTGACACGGATAGTTTTTATTAAATTAATATGATAAAAATTATACGAAATATTTAATGAAAATCAATGGTTGGACAAATAAAAAATTTTCAGTTTTGGTAATAAATTTTATTCATTTTTAGAATGGTGCCGCGTTATTATTTTAAAATAATAAAAATTATCTAAAAAAATTTTTTTCCGTGTACCTACATAATTATTTTCTTCAGGGATAAAAATTTTTTTCTCGAAAATAAAAAAAGAATACAATTTGGTAAAATTTAAAAAAGGTTTTTCGACTTTTTTTCTAATTTTTTTAGGAACAATGTATCATATCTGATAAGAATGGTACGATCGAAAAAAGTTCCCTTGTGCTTCGAGTGGCAATTATTATTTTTATCTGTAGGAAACGGAAATAAAATGTTGCAAATGGAGTAGATAAGCTTTTAAAACGTTACAAAGGAGGTAAAAAATTACTTTTTTTTATTTTTTGTCTTTTTTTTAAAAAAAATAGAAGAATCTTCATTACAAATGACCAGTTTTCCTCTAAAAACAGAAAAAAAATGAATTGAATAATATTTTTTTGAACATTTCCTATTTTTTTTTTAAATTTTCAAGAAAAAATTCATCATTTCTGATTAAAACGTAGGTACCTATTTATTTTTCAATGGCGATAGATTCTGAAAAGTACGAAAAAAGTGCTAACTTTGGTTTTTAATTTCAGTGCGAACTTTCGAAAACCGAAACCAAAATAATTTCGATTTTTCGGTCCTGATTTTACGTGAAAAGTTCAAAAAAAAATCGAAGGTTTGGACCAAGTATTCTTGTATCCAGAAAGCGCTAATATGCTTCTGTACTATTGGTTGAATTTATTCGAAGCTTTTGGGTATAATTAAATCAACTATTCTATAATAGACAAAGCTGTCTTGTTGAAGAAGGGGTGAAGCTTTACATTTTATCGACAATCCAAATGAAAAAAATACCACAGCCAGCCGAACAATCGAGAAAGGATTTTTTTGTGAGAACAAAATTAGAACCTCTTGAGTTTTCAAGACCTCAATGAAATATTTTAAGAAACCACGAATCTTGGCAAATAAGGGAGGATGAAACATTTTAAAAAAATCCTCAAAAGCGAAAGATACCTCATTTTTAAAATTAAGTTATCGAAGGTAAAACAATAATAATATTGAATGTGAAAAGACCATTGAGAATTAGATAAATTGAGATTTAAAAAGGGGATTCAAAGGTGTAATTCTTTCCAACATTTCATACTTCAGTCGATCGAGTGGAATTTAATTATTTATAAATTTTGATACTGGGGTGGTAGAGTTTGACAGAAATCCCCAAAATCCACCTGAACCCGTTGGATTTTCGCACGTGTATTTACAGTACGACCTAATCTTATTCAGATTACGAAAATCGATAAATCAATGTCCACTATTATATGCAAATCTGTCAGTAATCCCATTTTCACCAAATATTTCCAATTTCACATCAATCAATGATTTTTCGCACAACCCAGCATCATTTTACTAAAATGTACCTACCATAATCGACTCTTCTTTATTTTTAAAAATCAATACGAAACCACACTTTCAGCAAATACGTTTTATAGCCAGAGCAACAAAAAACGTAATTCTCAAAAACCACGACTTCGACTCGGCGTTACATTCATGTTTGTTTAACCATGTTTCACCTCGCTCCTCGCTCTCATTTTCAGTAATCTTAATTGGCATTTTTGAAAATCAATTTATTTTATTCTGAATTCTAGTTTCAAATTTTTTAAATACTTGACCTTTTTATTTTTTTATTTTTTTTAAAGTTTGAAAGTACAATTGTTCAAATCTCCCAAATAATGAGTTAAAATGACGAATTTTCAGGGTGTCCATTTTCTGGAAAACTGGGAAGTTAGGGAATTTTGACCGTCTGGAAAAGTCAGAGAATTTTGAAATTTCCGGCATTTCCGCTGGAATTTTGTAAAAATCCAAAAGAAGAATAAATTATCTGAAGTCTCTGGATTCATTTTATTATAAATTTTTCATAAAAATTTTGCCTCACTCCGCTCGGGCAAAATTATTTCAACTATTTTTTGGATGCATCATTTTTTGTTGATCATAATGTACTTACAAGAAAATTAATTTTAAACACACGTTTTTGTCTATTGAATCATTGAGTTTTCAAACAAATTTTCTTTCTACAGAGATTTTTTTGAACACGTACTTTTTAATAAAATGTAATGAGAAAGGAGTACCATGATGCCTCTGACCACGATTTTGAAAAAGAAGGGAGGGGAATGGAAGAGAATTTATATTTTTTTGGTCACATTTTGGAAAACTTTACTGGGGTGTGAAGTGATAAATTTTCAAATTCTAAAGGTCTTTTTGCAAAAATTTTCGCATTTATATATGTATTTCATCAAAATATTAATTGATATTTTACTCCTCATCGATCTATTATTTACTAGGCCAAGCCGAAAAGATTGTATTGGAGGCTTTCGTAAAATTTATGAATTTTAGGTACGTGTTTTGGGGGGGAGGGGGTATTGAATTGTGAAGAAATTTTTGAATTTTCAGACTGAAAATATCCGAACTTTTATTCTCACGATTTGCTTGTTTGACATTTTTTCTGTTATAAATTCAAGGTCTCAAATTATTGTGACGAGTTGGGAGGGAAAAAATTGTTGGACATTATGCATTTTAATTCATTTTTCTACGCAATTTCATCACGTGAAAAAACCACCCCTTCTCCATTTTCATAATTTTTGTAATTTATACTTTAATCATGGTGTCTGCTGGCAAGAAAAAAACAAAACAAATGATAGCAAAAATTTGACCTTAGTTACAAGAAAACCAGAAAATATCAAGATTTTTAATAATTTTACTACGAAAAGCAAGAATTTTCAACAATTTTCCGTTGAATTTTTCTCTCGTTTCGCTCGGACAGGACTTCGTCTTTTTCTTTAAAATATAATTACGTACATATTTGACTTTTTCAATCAAGATCTCAAAATTTTGATTTTTCTGCCTGGAATTACCACTGTAGTTGTCCTCATGTTTGGCTCCCTTCTTTAGAAAATCAGCAGACTTCCACTATTAAATACATTCGTGTACTGTCATGATTGGGCGAGGCCAAATTTTTCAATCAAGTTGAAAGTTGATAAATTTTGTGCTTAGGTATTTAAATCTTTTTCAGATTATTTTGGGATAGTAAAATATTCGCGCTCAGCTCTTTTTTGTGTGTATTTGATATTTCGTTTTTCGATTATTTTTGTTCTCGCTTCTCTTGGACCAGATTATTTTTCCTTTTCATATTTGGAATTTTAGTGAATTTATATGGATAAAAATGTCATGAAATTCATTCAAAATGTCGATATTTTGTGTTTAAAATTTCTATTTTTTGAAGATTCGACCCTCGAAAAATTTTCCCGCAAAATTTAATGATTTTTATATTTTTAATTTTTTCTCCTTGAATATTGGTAAAAAAATCCATGAAATCCGTTCCAATCATATTTTTTGGTATTTGAAATTTTTATTTTCCAAAATTCTTGTCCTTTTTCGCTGAGACTAAATTCATAAACGAATGGGATTACAACCTTTTGGAGAGGAGGCGAAGAGAAAGATGAAGAGGAATCAATTAAAAAACAATCGAAATGTATCAGTTAGAAAAATATTGGACAGTATGAAAGAAAATTATGCTTTTCCAAAGCTCAGAAGAGAAGTTTCGTAAAATTTATTTGAAAGGTCCTGCTAAAATCCTGTCTGTTGATTTCGAGAATTTTTAAGACACCTTGAATATTTAAATGTTGCTCATCAATTTGTACTTTCTTTTATCTAATAAGTAATGTCTCATCAGAATGAAATTGCCAAAAAAGTTCTTGAAATTCCCTACAAAACGAGTATACGTAAGGGATGGGATCTTTTTCGAGTAAATTTGAAGCAATAAAAATGGTATAAATATCTTTTATCTTCTAGTAGAAGTCATGTAAATGGCAACTCGAGATCCAAGTTGAATTCCACCTACTTCGAGCAAGGTGTCTACCCAGTCTACTGGGCACGAAAGTCCAAAAATCCAAAAAAGTGCAAATTCCAGCTAGAAATAAGAATTTTGAAAAGCTATGAAAGTTTAGCTTTTGATTGTCCATCTCCTAGAAAATTTTCACCCCCTCCCTTTGCTCGGACTCAATCTCTTCATTAGCACAATCAGAACAGTAACTAATATTTTTCAAAATTTTATAAGATCTTTTTTTACGAACCTCTACCCCCTTCCCCCTTATTTCACTTTTAAGGATTTGAAGGAGCACGTTGAAAAATTTGTGTGGTCTTGTACTCTCTCATTTCTGAATCAGTGAAATTCATCAAAAATCACTGAAAAACAGTCAGAGTTGCAACACAGTAATGAATCAGTGAAAATTTACTGAAAACTCAGTGATATTTTTGAAACTCACTGAAAATTTTGTGAAATTCTTTGAATAATCGGTGAAAAATCGCTGAAAATCAGTGAATTTCACTGATTTTTTTTGTGGTGCAATTCTGATTGTTTATCAGTGATTTTTCACTGATTCGAAATGAGAGAGTATGGAAATTATCGATTTGAAACTCATACTTTTTTGACGAATAAGGGTGAGCAAAAAATTGTAGAAAAATTAAGAAATTTTTGTCCGAAAAAGTCCGAAAATACAGGGTGACTGAAAATTACTTCCCCAAAAAAATTTAAAATTTCGGTAAAAAATTATTATTGATAGGGCAAATTTTTTTTGGTCATATTCTACTAATATAGATCGTCTTCTAATCGTGGTATAATTTATAACCCGAAAAAATTCAATATTGCGTAATTTTTCCCTTAAACCAGAGCATTAATTCAATAATGCTGAATTAAATCACCTGACTCCAATTTGTGAAGCGCTGAAATGCAATCCTCCTTATTTCAAAATTGAACGCACTGTTTTCAGATTAACAGGGTTCAATTCAAGATTTTGAGGAACTCGTCACCTACCCACAGAAATTCCTGAATTTTATTCCACGCAATTTTTAAATTTCGTTCGACTAGGTTTAGCTATAGCATTGTAAGCGAAAATCAAATTATTCTTCACAAAAAATTCAAAAATGATTGAGAATTTTTGAAGAGGCCTGTGTTCGAATAGTAATGGACCAAGGATGCTGCCAGAGTTAAAATTTTTTGGATAAGTTGATTGGGGAATTTTTGCTAAGCATTTTTTTTTGGGAACTACTTTTCGGTCACCCTGTAGTAAGAATTTTCATTTTTGTGATTTAGTGGGTACTGTATACTTCGATGACTAATCAAACAGCAAAATTTCGAAATTTGCCCTTACTCTCTCATTCCGAATCAGTGAAAAGTCACTGATAAACAGTCAGAATTGTAACACAGGAAAAATCAGTGAAATTCGATGATTTTCAGTGATTATTCACTGATTATTCAAAGAATTTCACAGATTTTTCAGTAAATTTCATTAATATTACAGAGTTTTCCGTGAATTTTCACTGATTTCCAGTGACTTCCTTTCACTGAAAAAAATTCACTGATTTATTGCTGTGCTGCAATTCTGACTGGTTTTCAGTGTTTTTTGATAAATTTCACTGATTCAAAAATGAGAGAGTGAAATAAATAATGAAGACTGATATTCCAAAACGCAGTAAGTCCAAAAACTTGATATGAGAAAAGGGACTTAAATGTAACTTTTTTTTCAGTATATTCAAGTCTCTTTTCTCATAAACAGTTTTTGGACTTACTGCGTTTTGAAATGTCAGTCTTCTTATTTGAAAAAAATGTCCCAGGTTTTAAGTGAAATCATTATCAGCTATCTGAAATATACGACAATGGCAAAACTGTTGCTATATTTCTTCCATTTATTATTTTCCTTCTCAAAAGTAGCAACAGATTGTTACCACGATTCCATTTAATATCATTTCCCTTCGCATTATCGCGGTTGGAGAATATTGAAAAACAGGGGGAAAATATCAAATTTATCATCTCAGGTAGCCCACTTTAAAATGAAATTTATGTACATTCGAGTTGGCTTGACGGTGGAAAAAAAATATACGTAATACAATTTAATCATGACGTTCGCAACCGCCTCGAATTTGAATTACTATTTTCATTAAATTTAATGGAGTCGTCACGTTTTTCATTTTCAGCATCCTGGAGGCGAAGAAGTACTTTTGGAACAAGCTGGAAAAGACGCAACCGAACAATTCGAAGATGTAGGCCATTCCAGCGATGCTCGCGAAATGATGACAAAATACAAAATTGGCGAATTAGCCGAGGTAATATTTCGTTCGAGTGTTTTTATTAATAATTGCAGCCGTTTTCGACGTTATTGTTTTTTGTTTATTTAACCAACGAACGAACGTTGGCAAATTCTAGGTTAATTTTCAATATCGTCGATTCGATTTTACCTTTCCCATATAGCTAGGCAGCTCGTATGTAACAAAATTGGCGAAAAATTTCTTCTTATGTACAGAAACAAAATAAATACGAGTTAAATATAATATACGTCGATGAAAATATTTGAAAAAAAAATAAACTTGGCTTTTTATATTCGCTCTCGTCAGCTGTACCTGTTCTCATTGTTACAGTTGTTTTGATAACGTCGAAAATAAACCATCGTTGTACCTACGAATTTATTTTCGGCGAAAGTAAATTTATTATATTGTTTGCTTATTTCGTACTCCTTCGAGTTTTGAATTTTCAAATGTGTAATTAATGTTTTTCTGCAATTTTTCCAGGCCGATAGAAAAAAAGAAGCTCCGAAAGAGAAACCGAAATGGGAAGTTACCGATAATGATACGTCAAGGTAAATAACTCGGCTGACCCGAATTGCAAACGTTATTATATTCATGCCTATTGAACTCGATTTCGAAAAATTATTTTTATTAATCCTCTCGAAACGTATGAGGAATGTTTGTACAGAACGAAACGGCTGGAAATACATTTTTTTCATTAAGTCTAGTCAAATATGGTGCGATTTGTCAAAGGTGATAGAGAACGTTGACCTCGTTTCCTTTTCTTGTATCGCCAACGGTATTCGATAAATTGTCGTAATTTAAAATCAGATTATTTTAACGAGCTTTAGCAAAAGGGCCAAATTAGATTTTTCAAATCTATCGTAAGCCAGGTTTCGAAATTAAATTACCAGTCGAAAGCGAAGGAACGAAGGAAGTGCTCGATTTCCAACTGTTTTTCAACCATGAAATTCCCCAGTATTCTATTTCGATCGACGAAATACCGCTTGGAAATTTCTTTAGAGATGGAAAATGATACATGCTGTTGAATCGAACGATACGCGAAGCTTTTCCGAGGCATTTCTACAAAGCTGGATGACTTTCCCCTCCTCCCCCCTTGGAATACTCGTATCCTATTATAATAGGCTGATATGCTTAAGCGTACGTCGCGAAAAGAAATATAGGTTCTTTTTCTTGTTACTGTGTTGATTGGAGGGGGCAAGATTAATATCCATTTTGATATTTTTCTTGTAGTTGGCGCTGCTGTTGTATTTTGTAGCACCTCGAAGATAATAAATTTTCCGCCCGGGTATGTTTTAAAACGTCTTACATTTTACCGGCGCAATTCAATATGAAAATTTTCCTTTCGCTTGACGACCTTTATCTAATGCATGCGGTTCGGTTTCTCTTCACCTAGCAGTGTTCTTTAGCATGTGAGAAATTGACGGAAAAAAAATTTTCCAGAGGTTTTCTTTTGGTGGAATTTGCTGTCTTGTGCGTTGGAGTTGGAGCATAATAGTGAAACGTTGTATATTTGGTTCGTTTGACGTGATTACTAGTTGAAAGCTGTATTTATCGACGCCTTCGAAGTAATTTCGTTAAAAAATTCATCGTCAGTTTGGTTATAAAAGTTGACAACTTGTTTGATGCTTTCCAAGTGTACGAGGTCGAGCTTTTTTTTTCAGAGTGATTTTTTTTTTCATTCGCGATTTCGCGATCACGGTGTAACGCTTTTTTTCATGCACTAACAATATTTAGATCGAATCGTATAATTTATTTGTTTGGTTGTACAATATTTTTTTCCACTGAAACGTACAAATAAACGAGTGGCTTCGGTCGTAGGAGAAACTTTGAGACTATATTTAGCTGTAGTATTTGAATGGTTCGTGTATGTTGGACGAATGAATTTTAATTCTTATTCTTTTATTTGTCGTTCCGTCTTTATAATATTCTTTCGCATGTAAATGATATATACTTTTATGTTCATTGTTCAAGGTTGGGTCGTTACGTGGTGTCTTGGACGCTATAAGTTTATTTTTAATTTTAATTCAATGAAAATTACCGATCACGTTGATATATATTGAGTACTTACATTAAATTAACTTATTTTAAGGCGGATCGAACAATGAATTTTTATGGGTAATTAAATCAAAGCACGGTGTCCAAATTGTTCTCAGTTGGCCTCCTGTAAGTTCCTATGACTGTTTTCCTATTGAATGGTCCAAAAGAGGAAAGGGGTTTTTGAAAAATCGTATGATTTTTACTGTATGAGTTTTTTAAAATTTAATTTTGAAAAATTCAAGTCCTTGATATTTTTTCCACCAAAAACATCTTTATTAGAACTAGCTTACGTGGGAGGTATCTCAACTCGAAGTAAAATTTTGAGCCAAAACAAAAATAAATCAAAAGTTCATCATAAAAGAACCCCTATCCAAAATTTCAAATGCTAAAGTTCATTTCTCGAATTTTGGCGAATTTTTGAAATTTCGAAGTTACCTCATCATCGCCCTGAAAAATATGAAAGTTTGATCTAATAATCAACAAAAAAGCTGAAATTTGGCATGTACCCTATTTTCGACCTCTCAAAGCGATTGGAAGTGGTTTCGAGATGTTTTGAAGCCTCCAGAAAATTTTGAAATTTTCCAGCGTTACAGAAAAGCCTGTAAAAATGGTTCATATGAACTTTGACACCTGTAATCGTGGATTACCCATGGTGATTGAGGTTGGGAACAGGGATCTATTAGTACTAAATTTCAGTTTTTTTCTTCAATGCATTTTTTCATTTTTTCCGAAAAAATTTTCTGCCAAAAAATATTGATTTGAACTCGGAAGTTACGAATTTCGGAAAATTGTGCTTTAATTAAACAAACAGGTCACCGATTTTAATAACTCGCGATTATAGGTGCTAAAGTTCATCACGATCATTTTTATGGGCTTTTCTCCAGCACTGGAAAGTTCTAAAATTATCTGGAGATTCAGAAAAATGTCTCGAAACCACTTCGGTACCAAATTTTAGGTTTTTTCGTTGATCAGGTAAAATTTTCATATTTTTTAGGTTTTGAAATTTCAAAAATTCCTAAAATTCGAAAAATGAACTTTTTGGATTTGGGGTTCTTTTATCACTGTTGTGAAATTCATGAGACTTGATTTCAGTGTTGCCGAATTCCGGAAAACGAAACTTTTGGAGTCCTCCGGAACTTTTGAATTTTTGGAACTTCCCAAAATTTTAATGCATTTTTCTGCTTTTCAATCATGATTTTTGTTTAAAAAAAATTCTCTCGCTTCGCTCAGGCTGTATTTTAATGACTATTTCTAAATTTGAAGAATTTATGTTTTTTTGAATCAGTGAAATAATTTTCATTAAAAGTTGGTATTTTTCAATTGATTTTTCGGTCAAAAATCACTGATTTCTCGGTCAATGTTCCATTTAATCAGAAAAAATCAGTAATTTTGATTACCTAAAACAAATCAATGAAAAATCACGGATTTTTAAATAATCTATTGCACTGATTCCAATTTTTTAAAAGGCAGAGTTGTAGGTACGAAAATTGACTGATTTTGATTTCGAGAGTACCTATGTATTGACTGATTGTTTGTACCAAAAATCTCGTAATTTTTAAATTTTTCTCAACTCAAATCTGTATTTTTATTAAATTCTGACCCCCCCCCTCCCCTTAATTTTTTCTCCAATTCTCAGCCTCTTTTTTTAGCAACAGTGGCGGTGAAAAAAAAAACGGAATTTTTTACGAATTCCGGAACATTTTTGGGAACTTTTCAACATTAGAATTCGGCAACACTGCTTGATTTCAAGAAAGAGAGATGATCTGTAAATCAACTTTCCGAGAAAAAATGCATTTCTTATTGTAAAAAAGTAGAAAGATTTCAATAATACTCTGACGAAAAATATTGCCAGAAATTTGAAAAACTAAATTTGGAAGTCGAATCATACTTATGTGTCTCATAAAGGGCCTCAGACACCCAACAAATGAGACATTTTGATTTAATTTTTGATGCTTTTTTGAGACTCTTGAGAACTTGTGGGCTTGATGCTGCCTTCTAACCAATTTTTTAGAATCTCCATAAAATTTCGGGCTACGTTAAACCCAAAAATATAATAATTGTCATTAGTGTCCACTTTATTTTTTTTTTTGAGAAATTGGAGGTCGATAACAACAGAAAACCGTTTACTAAAGGATGGAGTGGGGGTGGGGGGGGTGAGGGTAGGATTCAAACGATCTCGAAAATTGATACGAATGAATTTTGGCTTAAGAATCAAATGTTTTATTGATAAGTGTTTTCTTTTCTTAGTATTTTGTGAAATTCATTCTTTTTTTGGGCGGAAAACCTTGGTTTCATGGACCTCCTGTGTGACTAAGTCGTTGTTGAAAATAAGCCGAATTATGACGCTATTCTTGACTTATTTTTTAAAAATTAAGAATATCTGGAAGTGAAATCGACTTTTTTTAAAAATAAAATTGCCTTGGAGCACAAAAGTCTCCCTCATCCGGTATAATGTTCGAAAAGCTCGGGGAAGAAGTCTTTCGAAATTGAAATCCTGGTAAAATACTGCTTGTTGATTATAAGATTTTTTAAAACATATTAGTAAAAGATCAGAAAAACTTGAAAAAATTCATCTAAAAAACCGAGAAAAGTCAGAAAAAATACTTTTTTAAAACCGTGGACATCAATTTTTCTAAATTTTTGGAGTTTGAGATCCTTTTTGGGGCACTTGGGGCGTGCTACGATCGTAAATTAGGTCCCTTTTTTGAATTTTTTATTTAATTTTCTATGGTAATCAATACATTTGGACCCAAAATCCGGCCTTCAAATTATTTTTTGCGGATTTTTCTAGTCATTTTCCTTTAATAATCAAAAGAAAAAGATGAAGAAATAGGAAAACGAGATTTGCTGATTATTCCTCTAATTCGTCTTGAAACCAAGTTACATATCGACTACTTAGA
This sequence comes from Pseudococcus viburni, assembly GCA_033439095.1. NCBI lineage: Eukaryota > Metazoa > Arthropoda > Insecta > Hemiptera > Pseudococcidae > Pseudococcus > Pseudococcus viburni. Next base: position 202,483 of record JAVBJF010000292.1, on the reverse strand, counting down.
TGCAGGACCACGTATCTCTCAGTTGAGGTGTCACGAAGAAAATGAGCTACCAATCGAAAAAAAACATTGACATCATTACAGAGTACGAGAAAGATCTAAGAGGGTTAAATCTCGAAACTGAAAGGTAAATTGAACCCATGGTCCTCAAAAAACATTCCAGGCATCATAGCAGGTCACTTTTTTAGAGTGTTCGTCACTTTTTTCGACTTCAGTCACTTTTGGTTACTTTTCACGTTTAAAAGGTCACTTTGGTTACTTTTTTCCCCTCAAAAATTACTTTTTCTTCGCACTTGTTGGCAAAAATTCAAATTTTCAAGTAAAAATTGCAATTTTTCAAAATTCCTCAAGAAAAAAATTGAAAAATTGATTTTTGCTAGTTTATTTGTTGTTTTGACGAAGGAATTTAATAAATGAAATTATTCACGCCTTTTCAGTTGATTTATCTTTGAAATGTTTGCAGAAAACTACAAAAAAATCCCCCCCCCCCAGAAAACTGTAAAAAATTGACTCCCCCCCCAGAAAACTGTAAAAATTGCCCTCCGAAAAAAATTGAATTTTGGGTTACTTTTGGTTACTTTTTGACCATTTTTTGGTCACTTTTGGTCACTTTTTTCTCAAAAAAAGTTACTTTTTTCTTCAAAAATTTCGCTATGATCCCTAAACGATATGTTCGGTATTGTCAGAAAGTTTTGAGAATTTTGACCAAAATTAGAGAATACAGTGAGGGGAAGAGTCAAATCTCAAAACAAAGTAAAATTTCGAACTTGACTTTGTCGAAAAAATTACTCGCGAGTAAGTATACACTCATACAGTAAGGTTGAAATTTTCATTTAAATTTGAAAGTATGGTGGTGGGAGGAGAGGTTGAATAATATTGAGTCGAAATTTATCGTCAGGACTTCCGAAAGTGTATAACAGATGATGCATCGTACAGTATTTTTGGAATTTTTTTGCCCCTTCGTCGGACTTCTAAAAGAAATGGGCGAGGAGAAATCTTGACAATTTTTCCATCATTATGATAAGAATGAGTTGTAAAAAAATTTAAAACATGCTCGTAAATTGATTTTAAAAAGAGGGAAATGCCTTTCATATCGAGGTGAAATATTCAGGATCAGTCAAGCAGGTTCCAAAATGATGTTTTTATGGTAAAATTTTCAACTACTTTAATTTTTTTGAATACTCGTAACCTCCTTACCCTCCTACCTTTTTGGGTGTATCATTCCTCAAAAAAATTCATTAAAAAAGAAAGGTGGAATAAATTCAAACCCTATGTTATTTGGACACCGAGAGGTGGTAGAAAGAGTAGAAACCTATAGCTATGGCAAGCCAATTGAGTAATTTTAGGACCCCCTTTGTACGTAGAATCAATTTAATCAACAAACATTTTATTTTGTTACAGTTCATGGACCGCCTGGGTTATTCCAGCCGCATTGGCGATCGCTGCCACCGTCATATATAGATTCTTCTTCGCTAAGTGATAACTTCGAGGAGGATTTTTCGTTTATTCCACATTTGTTATAATTACAGCTACATTTTATGATTTTTTTTTCTTTTCCCGTCGTATTCTTTCATTTTTTAAGAAATTTTATTTGAATTTTAATTTTCGTATGTCTATTTTCTTTTATTTATTTCCTTCCATAATATATTGTCCGAGAAGAAAACGAAAAAAAAAAAATGGGAATTAGCGGATTAAAATCGATATAAGCCTGGGTTGTTGTATTACGTTTATATGTTAATTTTTTTCTAATTGATTGTTGAAAAGAAACTAATTTTTGTACGAAATTTCAATCTCGTGGTTGGTATTTTGGCGCGCAAAATTACCGTACCATTTTTTTATTGTATAATTTTCTTTTTTTCTTTTTTTTTTTTTTTGTCGAAACATGTATGATGAAAATATCCATTTCAAGGGAACAAATTGTATACATATTTAAGAACGTTATTTAATTCCGTTAAAAAAAATGTTGCATTTTATTATGTGATAATTACAGAGTTAGTTTTTAGCGTATCGTTCAATCTTCGCCATTTCTTGGTGGTGATAGACGTTACGAAATAGGGTAGTTATATGTAATTGAAAAGATTTTATACAAGCAATAACATTTCCGTTACTGCCATGCCACCGTATGTTTAACTTGTAATTTAGCAGTGTTATTTCTTCTTGATTTCTGTTCATTTTCATTTCTTGTCATCTCGTAATTAGATGAGTTTTTACCTAGGATTCGAACTACTGGTAAAGGTAGCTGGTGAATTTTACAGGTTTTCTTTCTACGTTAGTTTACCAATATAGTTTGTAATATTAGAACCGAATGGAAATTTCGGAGATGAAATGTTGAATATAAATGGGTAGATTTTTTGTTTAAGAAATGCGTTATGAAAAAATTTATTATATTTATTCCAATGAATGGTATGTCTATTAAAATGAAATTTTAAGAGGTAATAAATACAATTCTACGTACAATCATTGGCTCGTTATTTTTTGCGTCGAGTTATGTAAGAATGGTTACGTAAAAAAATGTAATTCGTGATTTTGTGTTGATACCGTTATTTAAATTGATGAGAAGTATTCGATAAAAATTTTCTGTGAAGATGTTACGCATTGTTGTATCACACACGTGTTGAAGTGGTATCGAATGCTTGATTGAGAATCAAATTTCTTAGTGGGTTATCTTATGATTATAAATATGAAAATACCTATAATAAAAGTGGGCCTGTTATAGATTTTGCGAATTGTTTGCATTTGTCCATTTTATTGAATGGGATGTCCTTCGCCTCTTGAACAGTTTGTTCAGAAAGTACTGTACTGGTATTTAATTTTCGACTTGTGAAAATAGCATAGTGGTTCCAGCAGTTTCAAGTTTTAAATTTCCCTTGACTTGCACCTTCGCTAGATTTGCAAATTTTTTCGACCTTATTTACTAATTATCCAAACTGTGGTTTTTTCTAAATGAATATTTATTTTTTGAATGCTATCAATGAATAGTACGAAGTAAAACATAATTAAAAATTTTTTTTAAATCATAAAAATACTTACGTATGAATTTTTAAAACCGTTTCAGAAATTCTTTGAAAAATAATGATACGAAAAATAGTTTTAAATTGAATGTAGAATATTAAAACTGATTGTTTTCCATTTTCAACTTTTTGAACCTGTTCAATACTTCTCAATCAATGGTTGACCAGTTTTTCTGAATCTGACAAAATTTAGGGAAACAAAAGTTACTGGAAATTGAAAATCCATTATCGTTGTTTCATCAACCTTATAATGGGAAAAAGCTATTCTGAAAAGAATGAGATTGAGTATCGTTTTTCAAATTATGCTTGGCATATAGTAACTGATTGAGGACCACTGAACCGGTTTCAAAAATGAATGTCTATAAGTAAAGACTACCTATTATTTGTTTAGAAGTATGGATTGGGTCAAAAGTCAAAACACTCCTTCAATGGGAATTTCTGCGAAAAAAACATGTTTTATGATTTTTTGCACACCCTGTAATTCTGTAAAAGTGTAAATAGAACGAAAAATTGCACTTTCAGAGGAGAAATCTGGTGAAGAAAAACTTGGGATTTTTATTTAGAAAAATATTTTCATCTTGAATCAAATGTTCAATAATTTTGAACCGTTAGCGACATTATTGCATTTTCCGAATATTTTGTCAAGTACAAATGGCATATTTTACTTCCTCGTATAATGGTGAACCGTGATTTTCCTGGTAACTTTGACGATGCATACCTATAATAGGTAAGTTTTAATATATTCAAATCAAATATTTACTTACTGCGGTAATATGTTTCAATTTACTTGGAATTTTTGCTTTAAAATGAAATAAACTTGAGGTACATTACGTAGCACAACATACTTACCTACATGAATACCTGTATTTTTAATTGACAGTGATTGATGAGTGAAATTTTCCGTATCTATCTACGTACTTATGTGAGAAATTACATTTGGTTGAAGTGAAAAAAAAATATTACACAAATTTTGCGAAAAATTGGGATCTATCAGAAAAAATTGAGCTCTCTAGCCAAAGGGGATGGGGGTTATGTTATCAAAATAATGCTACTTTGTAAAAAAAATCAGTTTTTACCGCTTTTACTTCGTCCTCCCCCTTGAAAAGGGGCAATTTGAACTTCTTATTTTCTCTGACCGATTGACTTTGAAATCAAATACGACTTATTGCCTTCTTCAAAAAGTTTAAAAAATTGCAGATCGCGAACTTGAAACTTTTTTCCTAATTTCAAATTGCTCGCTAAATAACCTCAAAATCGAACCAGAAAATGTTTATGGTCATCAAAAATAAATTTTGATTATTTTTTTTAGAAAATTTCGTGGCAGTGTTGCAAAGTGCAAACTGCTTTTTGACTAATTTACTTACATAATTTTCATAAAATTGAAGTATTGTTCAGTTAGTAGGTATTCTGAAAAAAAAAACACAGAAATCTTCTGGTCATAAAAATAAATTAAAAATATAAATTTTTTCGAAATTATTTGTAGTACCTAGTGATACTATCTAAAATTTTATGAAAAATTGTTCAAGTCATAATGCAAATTGCAAACGGCGGAATTGTCATGAAATTTTTTTAAAATTTTCATTAAAATTTACTTTCTAGGTGAAGGATTTGAATTTAGTGAAAATAATCGTATGCCAGTTATGTGATTTTCAATTTTCAAACTCTGGTTTCTTAAAGCGGTGGCGGTGGTCATTGATGCCATCCATTTTCAAGATCAGTCCTTAAAACAACCTAGTATTAATTTTACTCTGCTTACTCTACTCCAATCCCACCTCACCAAGACCTCACCAGGTCTTGAAGTTGAAAGCTGATAAGTGATAATATTCGAAAAAATTTGAAACATCGTAAAAACGTGTTTGAAAATGGTTTTTGAATAGGTAGGTAGATGTTTTTACCCAAAATATCACTGATGAACATTTTTCAATTTTTCTTCATTTTTCAGAAACCTTAAAAAAATCACTTTTTTCAATATTTTTCAATATTTACTAAAAATCAAGCTTCTTGTCAGTTTTTTTACGTCTGACTTTTGTTCTTTTTTTCGTTTTTTTCCTGAGCCCAAGATTTTTTTTTCATCTCATAACATGGCATGATGCCACCAGTCGCTAAAATTTAGTGGGTAAAATTCGGTTGTCCATTTCATAGATTGGCCCCCTGTACTGGAACATATTATCCTTATTAAAATTGAAATCATTCAAAAAGCTAAGTAAGATAAATTAAGAGAGGGTCAGAAAAAATAATGAAATTCATGAGCTAGAGTAAGCACATTGTACTGTATCTAAAAAATTAGCACAGTTGTTCAAGTTTTCTCTTTTCTGGGTATGCCAGTCGAAATAGGTATTGTGTAGTGTACCTACTAAGGGTGATCATTTTGTACTTTTTAGTTTTTTTCGCAAGTTGATGAGAGGGGGTTTGCTGAAAAGTGGTGTCCAGACTACAAAACAACATGCTAAAAATTTCACGTCCCTTCCATATCATCCCTTCACACCAAACTCTAAAATCAGATTACGTTTAAAAAAAATTGTAAAATTGAAAAAAATTGAAAATTTTTCAAAAGTGGTTTTAGTATGGATGGCTGTACTTTTATGGCTTTTACCCAAAAGTACCAGTGGCATCTATTTTCCATCATCACCCAATTTTTCAGAAGTCCTTGAATAGGAAGGTACCTAATATTTAAATAATTTTTCACTAGTTTCGCAAGGTTTTGGCCCATTTTGCAATTTTGGTTAACTTCAATTCCGAAATTTCATGAGGTACAGTGGTAAATGTCTGGTAACACTGAAATACAATGACATATTCATTTTTTCTTTCTTGTTAAAATTATTTTAATATTTAAAGCAAAGAATTCCTGAAGAAATTACACCCCCCCCCCCCCCTACAAAAAAACGTTGAAGCAAAATAAATCCCTCTCAAACAAACGACTCCGCGTAAAAAAAAACAATGAGTGAATACCTACCTATCGATTACTTAGAATAAAAATTGGCACCAAATTTCTGGAACCAAAATCAAAAATCTCACCCATGCATTCCCTTTTTTTCAGTGTTTTATTTGCAGTAGGTAAGTTAGTATGCAGTAGGTAACTTGGTGAATAAAAAATCAAAGTGTATTCAGTATTATCGAAGCACCCTCTGAATATATTCGCAATTCATTTTATTGGGAGTGGGGGGAGGGGTGTTGTGCAAATTTTTGACTCACCTGGCAAACATTTTTTCAATAGAAAGCCCCCAACGTAACGAGAGATTTTTTTGAAAAAATAATTCATACTTTATTGAGAAAAATGGATGATATTGAGTATTAATCATGATATTAGTTGGAACTTGTTTCGTAATTGAATTTCAACTTTTTTTGGTACAAATTTGGAAATAAATCACAAATTACAATAAAACCATCTCATTTTTGAGTTCCCAGGCTGTGGTAGATGAATGAATCTACGTATACAGTATGTGAGCCTGGTTAGTGTCAAAAATTAGTTTTTGAGTTGACACTGATTTTGGGCGTTTCAAAGGGAGTAGAATCAAGGGAGAACTTCAACTCAAAAACCAATTTTCGACACCCCAGGGGATAATCTTCAGGTATGATCAGATATGAGCATGACTGGTTCACCTTGCTCAGGCCTGATCAGTAATGAAAAAGGGCCGCGATTGAGCAGGCCAGAGCAGGGCCTGGCTTCTAACAATGGAAATTTATTTGAAAACCTTATTTTTATTGTTCTGCTCATGCCTGATCAGGTACCGTATGAACATACCAGCTCAAACGCGGTCATTTTTCAGGCCTGCTCATGCCTAACAATTTTTCCTGTGACCTTAGTTGGGTTACTAACTTCTTTCAAAACAAATTCCTGGATCTTCCACAGCTCTCTTTTTTGAAAAAATTGTGCAGAAATTTAAAAAAAATCCCCGTGAAAACTTCCCGGAATAGATAAACTCGGATTGCATCGAACTCGAAGGGTCGAATAAAGGGAACCAGAAAAAAAAATAGATTCAAAAGAAAAGGAGAGAGATTTGAATTTGAGAGAGAGAGAGTGAGGAAGACAAAAACATAAAACAACTTGTAAGTTGTAACATTAGCTTTGTTCGTTTTCGTTGCACTTTTTTACACTGGGTTCATTCAAAAAGTACACCGCGCGAGCAGTGTAGGTCTTGGGTAAATTCGTAATCAACACTCGTAACCTGCCCTGCACTTTCCACACCTCCTTTTAAAAGGTGTGAAAAAGTGTACACTAAATGTACACCGTGCATGTACTGAAAAAAAACGAACAGAACCAGTGCAGCTAGTGCAGACACAAAAAAAAACGAACAGAAAAAGTGTACACTTTGTTACACCGTGTAGAAAGTGCAACAAAACGAACAAAGCTATTGATGGCAAACAACAACTGTTGATTTATTCCATTCAATTCGCCATTCGCCTCGTGCGTCGATCGGTTTCGTCGGTTTTGTGAGAATATCACGTCCGTTGCTGCGTTCAGTTCTTGATCTTGGCATGTTCCTGTGTTCTTACCAGATAATTATTGTGAAGTGAAGGTTTATTATTATATTTTATTCTTTCGGTGATAAATTAATACGTGCACTAATGTATAAGGTCTTCTGTTTTATTATGATTTTTAAATCGCGATAATTTCAATCGTTTCGTTTGTTAGTTATTCGATACTATTATACTGTTATCAATATGAAACTGGAAAGTAAGAACATTGAAATCGAGCCGGATTCTTATCACGCCGTATTAAGGGAAAGCATTAAAACTGGAGATGTAAAAGCACTGACTGAATTACTTCAAGATAAAGATGCCAACATCGATATCGATCAGTTTGATTGGAATGGGTCCGGAAATGCTCCAATATTGGATGCAGCTATCGAAGGCCAAGTGGAGATCGTGAGGTAAATATGACATGACCTATCACTACTACAACATTTAGGTGAATCATAATTATTAATCACTAGTTATAAAAAAGGGATTCCTCTTCCGAATTTCAATCGTGCGAAATGTATTCAAGGTTGAAGGTTGATTTGATTGAAATTCGCCACAATTAAACAAGCCCCTATAGATTTCGTTTTACCTGAGATTCGTGTTTATAAATATCGGGCGATGTTTTTAAGAAACGAATTCGATAACTTTGATGTATTGTTGTGTGAAATTTCACGTAAATTGAGTTCTAAAAACATTACTTTGTGACTAAGGTACTCGACTATGACTGCACAGCGGTGTATTTTGTGATTCATGCTGGAATTATTTTGTCGTCGTTGATTGACCTATGCGAGCTATTTTCATCTATTGAGCCTTTATATAAATCTCAAACGATCTCTGATCCAAAAATATTCTTCGTTGCTTTTAAATTTTCCAACTAAATATATCACATTGTTCAACTTTTCTAAAGATGGAAGGCTTCCTCTCTTTTTTTGCCATGAATGCTGTTTATAATTATCTTCCATTGTAAATGAACATCGTTGCATAATAATTACATTCTTGTGATATAATTATCATAAGTATGCATACAATGTATCAACCTGTTCACCATTCAACTGTCCACACCCTTCTAAAACATGATTTTGATATGAACTGAGTACGAAAAATGTGACATTACTGATATTACAAGAATTTGTATTTAAAACTGTACACTTTCTTCGAGAAAGTACCAGCAAAGGCATGTAATATATTACTTTTGCAGTCCAGTTATATTGTAACGGTGGTAGATGACACTGAAACTTTACAATGAAAGAGGATGCAGTTTGATGGGCCCGAATCGAATGGAGAGATTTTTTACACCTGTTTTTTGGTATAAATATGGACGTTCTTTTGAAAAGAACTAGATTATGGCTTTCTTTGTCCTCGTTTTTTCGACCTATTTTGTGTAACCGTTTCTTCGTTTGTTTGTATTTATTGTTAAGATGGATCTAAAAATACAAAGGTCTTTTGTAATCGTCCCTTTCCACGACTCAATTTCGCATGTACACTTGTTCAGATACAGGTATTTTTTTGCAATTTAATCTCTTCGATGGCAGTATTTTTTTACTTCGCAGTTCATTTGCAATTTGAGAAAATAAAAAATAACCAATTGACGCAGAAAAGATAAAGCACAGCGTTCACATTTCCATAAAAGTTTAAAAATAAAATCGTAGTGGTAAAGAGTTGAATTTTTCACCGAAGTACACCCATGCATTAGCCTCTTATCATTTTCATATCTCTCGATCTTTCTTTGTTAATTGTGAACAAGGAATAACATGTCGAACAAGACTTTGTAATTTTCAATACTCGGTTATTTCTCTAATCGACTCGTATTATGAACCTACCGGAACGGAATTGTTTCGATTTCAAAACTATAATATATGAAAACAGCGTAGATCAAATTACACAAAGGTGCGGTTGCTTTTCTTGGAATTATTTTGCCACCTAGTATCGGTAGTATTGGCGAAGCTTTAAAATATGCTATTATTCTGATTCGTAAAACAAATCGGTCGCTAGTTTATAAATCATTAAGGGTATGCTCCAGTACGTTATCAATAAAATTACTTTTTGTAAAACTGGGTGAACTTAGGTTCGGTATTTCTCAGCCAATATTCAATGAATTGTCATGAAATTTTGATATACGCTTTATTAAGGTATTACCTGATGAGTACTTTTGAGATATTTCCAAAAAATATTATATTTTTCGAAAAAAAATATATTAATTTTGCGGGCGATTTCGACAAGTTTGTGACACCATTCCTCGAAAGTTAAATGACTTGATTTGAAATATCTCAAAAGTACTCAGTAGATATCACCGTACAGACACCAAATATGAAAAAATATTGGGAAAATGTTCAATATTCGCAGAGATATATCGAACCTAAGTTTGACTATTTTTGGACAAAATTATGGTAGATTTGGACGAATGATGGGTAGTCGGAGTGAAGGGGGATTGTAAGCCGAAACTCATCAGTTCAGCGTAAAACCGGTAGGTGAGTTTTGAGTGAATTTTCTGTTGGAATTGAGCATTATCGTTCTTTTATTTAGGCGTAGTTGTCAAATTGACATTCATTCAAACGGGACCACGGGAGACCACGGGACTAATACAATGGACTAATGTTTTCCTCTCGAGATTTCTTAGAAAATGTTATTTGAAATTTAACAGGTCATTTTCAAAGTATTTTTCGCGCTACTCACGAGAAAAATATATAGTAAAATAATTTCATGAATTTTTTTGTTGATCAATTTAATTATTTCACGATTTTTGACCCTTGCATTCATTTTTCTAAGTTAAGAAAGAGTTGAAAGAAAAAAATTAATAGAACCTAAATTGTCGAGTGTAAAATTTCCTTTCCGGAAAGCTCAATCCTATTCTGGAAAATGTCCGTTCGGGATTTAGGCTTTGGGAAAATGACCGTGAACCGGTTTAGGTATTCTTAGGAAGTCTAGCTTCCGAGATATTTTGGTCCAAAATTCAATTTTTATACGTTTTATTGAAAATATCTCAAAAATACGCCTCCGAAGAAAAAAGTAATTGGACTTTACGTTTATATAAACAGGAAATTTTACGCTCTACAATTTACGATTCATTTTTTTTGCAGCATTCATCCTTTGCTCAGAAAATTATTGTCAAAAGTTATCAACAAGTATATAAAAAATTGTGAAAAATCCTGACTTGGTGGAGAAAATTCAATTTTATTTTTGAAATCAGCGTTAAATTTTCGATTGAAAACAATGATTAAAACAAATACAGCATTTCAAAAGTTTTAAAATGTTGACCTGTTTTTTATGCTAGTAGGTAGGTACCTACAGACAATTATCATTTTCATAGTATAGGATTCCTTGAGCACAAACTGAAAAATATGACCACATATGCCATATCTTGGAAATCAATTTAACTTTGTACAATATAGGTATGTTATGTACCTACTTCGACATAAATCAAAATTATAACTTTTGATTACCTCGAGTTTCCAATGCACTTATTTCGCTCTAATTTACGTGGAAGGTTATTCAGGTAAATAAGTGCCCCAGACGCAAATTTTAAATTATAAAAAACTGTTCCAATATTTCATTTTGAAATATTTGGCATTGAAGTACATTTTGAGATGAGGAATCCGATTGGCCTATCAACTTTTTCATTCGGGGTATTTAAACCCCCCTCACCTTTCTATTTTTGACATTCCAAATCGATTGGAAGTGGTTTCGCAGCCTTCAAAATTTTTTGAATTTTCCAGCACTGAAGAAAAGTCCATAAAAGTGGTCCATATAAACTTTAGCTTCTATAATCGGAGATTACCCATATTGATGACCTGTTTAGTCGATTAAAGCACTATGTTCCAAAATTCGTATCTTTGAGTTGAAATCCATATTTTTCCAGGTCAAATTATCAATTATGAATTTCAACTCAAAGATACGAATTTTGGAACATAGTGCTTTAATCGACTAAACAGGTCATCAATATGGGTAATCTCCGATTATAGAAGCTAAAGTTTATATGGACCACTTTTATGGACTTTTCTTCGGTTTTGGAAAATTCCAAAATTTTTTGAAGACTTTGAAATATTTGTATCTCGAAACGTCTTACAATCGATTTGGAAGGTCAAAAATAGGGTGTTTATCAACTTTCAGATTTTTTCGTTAGTTAGATCCAATCACATTTTCCAAGGTGATTTTGAAATTTCAAAAATTCGCCAAAATTTGAGAAATAAACTTCATCACTTATTAGGTAGTGAAATGTCATACTTATTATAGGTATGTACACTAGGGTGGATCGAAAAAAAAAACATATCTTGGATTTTGACCAAATTTGGTGAGGTGGTTTACTTTGAGTGGGAGACTTCACAAAAAAATTTTGAGCCCCTTGGGGGCAAGGAGAGGGTAGCAGGAGGTGCTCAAAGTGCACCTCCTTTTGAAAAAAACGCTGTTTTTTGCGTTTTTTTAGCCAATCAAAATTGTGTGAGAAGCCTTAGTAAGACTTAAAAGATGCGATTTGAGTTTTTACATCTCCCTAAACCATCGCCATCCTTCTCCGAACAAAACTCTGACTGCTACCAGGGGGTTGAAAAGTTGCAGATTGCAATATTCCAATAATATGAAATTATCACTAAGCTGGAATGATTTTTTTTTCATCGAGTAAGTGAACAAAAATTTTTTTCAACCACTAAAATTGAATTTTGAACAAAAAAATTGAAAAATTTTGTACACCAGTGCAGCCAACAGCAAATCATAAAATTCCAAAATACGGAATTTATATCGACTTTGAATTGATTATTTTTTCGCCTGAAAATATTATGTTTTTTTTTCAATCACTGAAAGTATATTTCGAAATTTTTTTTTCAAAAATTTTGTATGTCAGTGCAGCCAGTTACAAATCGCGACATGCTACACTATGGAGTTTACGTTGACTTCAAATTAATTTTTTTATCGTTTGAAAAATACACAATAATTTTGTTTTCAATCATCAGAAATTTAAAATTTGAAATTTTTCTTTGAAAATTGTGTACGTCAGTGCAGCCAGTTGCTAATTATGATGTTCCGATGTCTTCAAATTCGAAACGTATTTCTATTGATTGGGAGAAAAAATGGTCCAATCACTTAACGAAAAAATAATGGATTCGAGTTCATAATATCAGAATATCACAATTAGCAACTGGCTGCACTGACGTACAAAATGTTCAAGGAAAAAATTTTATAATTTAAATTTCTAATGATTGAAAATAAAATTATTGTGTATTTTTCAAACGATAAAAAAATTAATTTGAAGTCAACGTAAACTCCATAGTGTAGCATGTCGCGATTTGTAACTGGCTGCACTGACATACAAAATTTTTGAAAAAAAAATTTCGAAATATACTTTCAGTGATTGAAAAAAAAACATAATATTTTCAGGCGAAAAAATAATCAATTCAAAGTCGATATAAATTCCGTATTTTGGAATTTTATGATTTGCTGTTGGCTGCACTGGTGTACAAAATTTTTCAATTTTTTTGTTCAAAATTCAATTTTAGTGGTTGAAAAAAATTTTTGTTCACTTACTCGATGAAAAAAAAATCATTCCAGCTTAGTGATAATTTCATATTATTGGAATATTGCAATCTGCAACTTTTCAACCCCCTGGTAGCAGTCAGAGTTTTGATCGGAAAAGGATGGCGATGGTTTAGGGAGATGTAGAAACTCAAATCGCATCTTTCAAGTTCTACGAAGGCTTCCCACACAATTTTGATTGGCTAAAAAACGCAAAAAACAGCGTTTTTTTCAAAAGGAGGTGCACTTTGAGCACCTCCTGCTACCCTCTCCTTGCCCCCAAGGGGCTCAAAATTTTTTTGTGAAGTCTCCCACTCAAAGTAAACCACCTCACCAAATTTGGTCAAAATCCAAGATATGTTTTTTTTTTCGATCCACCCTAATGTACACTAGGGTGGAGTGAAAAAAAAAACATATCTTGGATTTCGACCAAATTTGATGAGGTGGTTTACTTTGAGTGGGAGACCTCCCAAATTTTTTTTGAGCCTTCAAGGGCAAGGGGAGGGCAGCAGGAGGTGCTCAAAGTGTACCTCTTTTTGAAAAAACGCTGTTTTTTGTGTTTTTTTAGTAGAAAAAAATTGTGCGAGAAGCTGTCGTAGCACTTGAAAGTTGCAATTTGAGTTTCTACGTCTCCCTAAACCATCGCCATCCTTCTCCGATCAAAACTCAGAGCGCTACCAGGGGGTTGAAAAGTTGCAGATTGCAAAATTCAAGTAACATTTCGAGCAAAAAATGACGCATTTTGAGGGAAGAAATGGCCAAATGAAAAAAAACAATTCGAAATTCGTGTTCAGCAGGTCAAAATACCCCGATAAACACACTTTTCGCGATAATTTTACTTCAAGTCTGAAAATTCATTTTTTCATGATAAAATTCACTTTTTTTTACTGCTTTTTCATTATGAAAAAATGAATTTTCAGACTTGAAGTAAAATTATCGCGAAAAGTGTGTTTATCGGGGTATTTTGACCTGCTGAACACGAATTTCGAATTGTTTTTTTTCATTTGGCCATTTCTTCCCTCAAAATGCGTCATTTTTGCTCGAAATGTTACTTGAATTTTGCAATCTGCAACTTTTCAACCCCCTGGTAGCGCTCTGAGTTTTGATCGGAGAAGGATGGCGATGGTTTAGGGAGACGTAGAAAACTCAAATTGCAACTTTCAAGTGCTACGACAGCTTCTCGCACAATTTTTTTCTACTAAAAAAAACACAAAAAACAGCGTTTTTTTCAAAAGGAGGTGCACTTTGAGCCCCCCCAGCTCCCCTCCACTTGCCCCCTGGGCGCTCAAAATTTTTTGGGAGGTCTCCCACTCAAAGTAAACCACCTCACCAAATTTGGTCGAAATCCAAGATATGTTTTTTTTTTCACTCCACCCTAATGTACACTGGAATTTTTTCTCAAACATAATCACGTAACTTTGTCACAATTTGTAAACTGCAATATTAAAATTTTTTGTTAAAAAAAATTAAAAATACAGCGGGAGTCACAATTTCAAGTTATGGACGTCATCATTTTTTCACTGATAAGTATGATATATTTTCAAATTATGTTTTTATGTTAGGAACATGGCAAAAATTAAAGTAGTGGTTGCTCAAGCTGAAATTCGATTTTTGAAAATCTTTCAGTTTCACGTGAAAATAAATTTACTGTTAGATTACGAACAGAAAATATGCAGTAAAAAATTTAGTTTCTTCATAAAGGACAGAAACCTATGACCCATGATTATATGTAATTGGGAAGGAACCTACTTAAATTTATGAAAAAGTGTTTGAAATAGGTATTGTAATCTAATAAATTTTCCCCAGTAACTCACCTCACCTACCAGATCTGAGCCTGCCAATGGGTATTTTGTTCAATGTTCAACTATTTAGAATTAAAACCATCCAGTTGCAATTTGTTGTCAAAAAAAATTCATTCGAATTTGAGTAAAATGTTCAAACAATCCATTTCTTTTTTAGAATTGTTCAAACTTGGACTTGATTTTATGAAACCTGGAGGCAAATTATCAAAAGTTGGCCCAAATTACAATTTTTAATGCAGTGCTCAATTTTCTTTAGAGTTCGGCCTTATTGTATGTATTTTATCTACTTCATACAAACGTGATTTTTTTCCTATTCTTCCTCAAAATTATTTCTATTCACCTAACTGTATTATATTTTTTTCTCCTCAAAACTCATTTTAGATGTTTGAAAATAAAATTTTTTAAAAGCTTGGCCGCGCTGAGCTCGGCTGCATCATATTTCTCTCTCAATAATTTCAGAGTAAAAATGGTCAATTTTTTACTGAAGTTTATTAATTTAAAACAGTGGCGTCGTCAGAATCGAAAATTGGGGGGGGGGGTGGCACAAAGGGGCCATGTGTTGGAAAACTTTTTTTGCTTTTTTGAAGTGGAAAAGAAGGGCTGACTTTTTTCACCTGCTATAAATGAGGAGGGGGTAAAAAGGGAGCCTTTTTCGGTACTTTTGTCTCAGATAGATCATATAAAATTACAATTTTGTTTTTGCCCGAGCGAAGCTTTGAAAAAATTGGATTTTTAATACCCTAAAAAGACGTTTTTCGTGTTTTAATGCTTTGAAAATCCCTATCTGATGTAAGTATGATGGAAATTTAGAAATACAACATAAGTTTTTTTGGCGGGGGGCAAGCGGGGGCCAGAACTTTCTACACACTTTGCCACAATATTCTATGAAACTTAAATTTTACTTCAAATTCATTTCGTTCATAAGGCGCACCCAAGGAGGAGGCGCAAGGGGCTCGAGCTCCCCCCCCCCGCTTGGAAAGGAGATTTTTTACAAAAATGTAAAAAAGTGCATTTTTGTAGTATTCAAAGATGATTTTTCGAAAAATTTTCTTGAATAAATCTGGATCAGTCTTTGATGAAATTTGGCCTTTGATGAGAATCCGTGAAAAGATTTTCTTTGGAAATTAATGATTTTTTATTTATTTCTCAATCAATTCCCTGAATTCCCATTTGTCAGGAAAAATCAATAATTATTTTGACTTTACTGAAAAATCGGTGAAAAATCACTGATTTCAGTTAAAGTCATTCTACTGATTCAAGCAGGTGAATTTTACCAATTCAGATTTCAGGAGTGTATTGATTGTTTGTTCCAAAAAATTCTGCAATTTTTCCATTTTTCTTTGCTCAAATCTCTTGATTCCCTCCTATTTTACTCGAATTCTCAGCCCTTCCCTAAAATAATTTCTGGGCGCGTTTATGATTCCATCTCTAATGTGGCAAATTTCAGTTTCAAAGTTGGAAAAATCGAGAACGCCCCCCCCCCCCCCCAGAAAAAAACACTTCGCTACGCCACTGAGTTCAATTTTTGAGGATTCCTCACTTTTTTGTCATACCAGTAGGCAGGGACGTACCGATAGGGGGGTTGGGGGTAGCTTACCCCCTTGGGATTTTTTAGTATTTTGTTGGGAAAATTTGCCATTTGGACCTCTAAAGTTGGGAAAATTTATTTTTTGTACCAACTCATATTTTCCTAATTTGAGAAATTACGTACTTACAAAGGAAAAATTTACCATTTGGAGAAATATTTTTCCAAATTGGGAAAGTTGAACATTTTTTTGTACTATCACATTATTTTTAAGGAGAAAGCAAAATTTGATGATCCATTTCCCAGAAGAAAAGTTTATTTTTTTAAATTGAAAAAATTAAACAGTTGTGCAGTTTCATGTTTTTTTCCTAATACCAAAAAGCAATAAAAGTTCAAAAATTTTGGCCTCACTGCGCTCGGCTTTATTGTATCTCTCTTTCTGTAATTGAAAAATAATCCAAACCTATAGGGCTGTTGAAACTGACGTCATTTTGGAATTTTCCCACCAGTTCAACTTTTTCAAATCATTTTTTTTATAGCTACAAATTTACTTATTTTCAAAATTGTCACATAACTTCATTTTTTTAACAATAAAGTTTATAAATTAATGAAAATTCAGTATAAATACGTACAAAATGAATATTTTTTTCCCACCAGTTCCGCACTTTTTGAAAACATATGACCTTGGATGACGTAGTTTCAACAGCCCTATAAAAGTAATTTTCTTCAGATTTTTCTCAAATTATCTCAAAAAATTTTATTATTTCGATGTTTAAAAATCAATTTTTTTGGAAGCTTCGGCCAGTAGAAATCACCGATTTTTTATTCAATTTTATTAGCTCTGAAACATTGTTTATGGAACTTTTAATTTGAGGTTTTCTAAACTTTTCGCCCTCGCTTCGCTCGGGACAATAGAGCAATTTCACAAGTATTTTCAATTAAATACGATGGAATTAGTCATTTCTAAACTTGGAAGAATTCTTTTAAAATTTTGCTTGGCCGGTAAATTATTGTCATTCACCTAAGCTCTTCTCCCCAAAATCAGGCTCTATTTCATCCCTGAATAAATTTAATTCAAAAATTTCTAATTATCGACCCCCTAATGCTAAAACGGTCTAAGTGCCACTTTTTTCAAAATTGAGTTTTTTACAATTTCGAGTTCTCTAAATCAAGCTGCATCGATTAAAATCTAAAAAACGTAAATTAAATAATTCAGAACTGAAAAAAATGAGATTGAAGTTTACAAAGTCCATAAGCGCAATGCAAATTTTGTTACGTTTTTTGGCTCTCCTGTAAAAAAATGAAAATGGCACTTAGACCGTTTTAGAATTAGAGGGTCGTTATATTCGTTGCAGCTACCTTTTACACAAAATTTATTTGAGCTGAGTAGGTATATATGGAATTAGGGGAAAAAATCGTATTGATGTGGGTATCATACTGTTGGGAAAATTTGAAACCTGAGTTGGGATTTTCACAAAATTTACCCCCCCCCCCCGCGATATGCCCTCGGAACGTCCCTGCCAGCAGGCTAGTTGGATTTAGAAGATCAGAAATGAGAATAATCCACCCTTGGAATCTGGTTTACCCTTCAAGGTTCTCGCCTTCTCGGAAATTCTATATTCCCTATGGGTGGTCCATTGGTCCGAGGACTAAATCGAAAAATCAGGCGAGACTCTTACAACTATCTTCAGTGTAATAGTAGTAGTGTGTCTTGGTTACCATGGTGACAATGTTATAGGGCGGGGGAGTGAAGAATGAGAAAACGATGTTGTTCCTTGTTCCTTTTCAATATTCGTCTATGAAACGTTCGCGATTTTCAGATCATTATTCGATCTCTATACTATTCAGTCTGTGAATTGAATTTTTGTTTTTGTGCTGCTTGTAATACGTTACTTACAATCCAATTCAATACCTGGAGCATACCCTTAAGCAGTTTATTCAACCGCACAGTGTGAGATTGTGATTTATATAGGTAGTTTCTTTATTATACGCTTAAAATCAAGTGCAATGTAATTATTGGCCTTGGATTGAGTTGTAAAATTCAATCTCATCCACCTGTTATTTTTACTTAAAAAAAAAAAAATCGTCTGCTTTTGTGGCCAAAAATAATAACAATCCCGTGAAACTAAATTCTTTATCTCGTTGACTTTTGAGATAAAATACGTAGTAATTGGAAGTAGATACGCAGATTTGTAAATAATCACGTACTCAAATTGCATCGCGATTAGAAATAAATTAAAAATGCCAATTGGTGCAATGGGCGGGGTTCTCTGTATAAAATGAACCTATTTTGGATGATAATTAGGAAAATATCAACGATGAATAATAATCGTTTAATTGGCAAGTGATAAAAACATTATTGAGAGGTGCATAAACCTTAGGTACCTGTTGAATGAGTTTTCATTTTATGATCATCTTTACTGTTCTGTGCTAATTGACACGTATGAAGCGGATTCATTAAAACAATAACAGCTACGTGATACAATGTTGATTGTTTGCGGTAATTCAGGACTATACAAGTGTGTTGGAATTTTTTATAGAATTAAAAACTACATCAACATTAACACCTGTACGCGTAATTACCTGTCAGTTTATTCGTGGATTTTTGCTCTTTTCTGTCTTGAAAATTTTTCCGTGGAAAAGGTTTGTTTTGGCGTTCAAAGAATGATCTCGAAATATTTTGACTTTGAGTTTATGATTTGAGACGATGTTGAAGAACAGGGTGTCCATTCTCTGGAAAACCGGGAAAAGTCAGGGAATTTTGGTGGTCTGGAAAAGTCAGGGGAAAGTCAGGGAATTTTGGAATTTTCTCTGGAATTCTTAGAAAATCTAAAAAAAGAATAAATCATTTTCATTTAGAAAAGTGTTTCTTTGCTTATTTTATTCTAAAATTTTCAAAAAATTTCGCCCTCGCTCCGCTCGGGTCAAATTATTACACCTTATGCCTCATTTTTTTATTCATAATTTTTTGTTGATAATAATGTACCTACAATAAATTTGATATTCAAAATGCGTGTCTTTGTCCATCACTCTTTCTTTCTACAAAATTTGTTCAAAAATTAAAATCTTAGGTTTTTTTGGAAACTTTTTAATGAGCTGTGATGAGAAAATGTT
Source organism: Pseudococcus viburni (assembly GCA_033439095.1). Classification (NCBI taxonomy): domain Eukaryota; kingdom Metazoa; phylum Arthropoda; class Insecta; order Hemiptera; family Pseudococcidae; genus Pseudococcus; species Pseudococcus viburni. The sequence continues at coordinate 183,071 of JAVBJF010000292.1, read as the reverse complement.
GAAAAAAAGAGAAGGGAATGGAAAAGAATTCGAATTTGTTGATCATGTTTTGGAAAACATGAATGAGGAAAAAGTGGTGAATTTTCATCTTTTAATGATCTTTTCTTGCAAAAATTTTCGACACAATTTTTATATTTCCATAAAATGGTTCATATTTTACCTCCTCATTGACTTTTTTATTTATTGATACAAATACAAACTAAAAAATTTTCGGAGGTTGTGTAAATTTATAAATTTGAGGCATGTGTTTCTCTTTTTTTTGAGGGGGGGAGAAAATTTTGAATTTTTAGCCCGGAAGAATCCGAATTTTCATTCGCTTGATTTGGTAGACACCCTGGCATACTTTATTTCATTTTAAAAACTTAATTTTGGGTTGGAATACGTGATGTTTTTTTAAAATTTTTTCTGTAGGTAATGAATTCGAACTTTCAAATTTTTGTACGGGAGGGGGATAAGTTGGATGGGTTTAAATATTTTCAGAATTTAATTTCAATATTTTTTTTGAACCAAAGAGGAGCATCTAAAAATTTCGTAAAAAGTACATCACGTGAAAAATTACCCCCTCCCCCCTCTGGTTCACGAATATCATATTTAAAAGGTCTGGAAAAATTCGAAAAATTAGTCTGGAAAACCTGGAAAAGTCAGGGAAGTTGATTTCTGCGATATAGTGGACACTCTGAAGAAATTTCTAAAATTTGATCATCTCGAAACAATGTTTTTCAGAAATCTGCTCAACTTTTCACTCCGTGAAAAAAAACCGACTGAATAGATAATTTTATGTCTGAGAAATTCTACCCAAATATTTTTCATCTCCACGATAATATTTTGAAGTGCCACAAAGCAATTTCTCTTAACAATGGTCAAAATGCCAAAATACAAAAATAAAAAACTTTAAAATTTTTCAACAATTTGCATTTGCCAAATTGCATTAAAATGCATATTTTTACATCCAAAACATAATTATCTGATGTGCTCACTTTTCATCGTTAACCCGTTATTTAGGGATACTTTAGAAAAATCACTTTTTAATGTTTTTTAAATTTCCCACAAAAATGAAAACGATTTTTTATATTTTTTAAAAACGGTTTTATATGGAAATTTTGTCCAAAGAAATCATCTCCAACTTTGGAGAAAAAATATCATTGGTGCCCACTTTTTGCTTTACCACGTCTTTCAGTGTTGCTGAGAATCACTTTTTCATATTTTTTAAAAATATTTCCTGTAAAAAATTAAAATAAATTGTTTTCTATTGTTTTTTAAAATTGCTTCTAAACGAAAGATTATTGTTGATGAAAACTAAATTATCATCTGCGATTTTCCACGGTTCCCTTCAATTTGACCATTTTTCTAAAATGAAGAAAAAATGCATTACCTATGTGGGCTATTCCATCCTAAAACAGGCAAAAAGTGAAGTCGGGTCTTTCGATTTCGCTCAAATTTTTTTTACAAGTTCCCCTCGGTGGTCTAATCACAAAACCACGAACATTTTTTTCCTAACCCTCAAGGAGGCGGGGGGGGGCTCGAAATTTTTATGCAATTGTGATTTTTACAAAAATTACCCAACTTTGAAGGCTCATATCTCGAGATAGGTTGTACTTGAGAGAAAACTATTTGCGGGGTCTGAAAAAGAATTGATAGGAGATTTGAAACCGGTAATCACATTTTAAAAAGCTCAAAGTTGAACTTTGGTGGTGAAAGCTCAACTTTTATGATAAAAACAAAAGATGAAAGCTACCATTTAAAAATCTGAAAAAATTACAGTGAAGAGCCCTTTTTACCCTTTTTTTAACCAACAAATTTTCAAGATGGGATCTCTAGACCCCTGGGGGGTAGAGGGGTCCACAATTTTGACCAAAATTCAAAAAAATCGAAAAAGTGAAGTAACACATCGATTAATACTAATTCGAAGGCGCTGATTTCGAATATGTACTCAGTTTTTTCATTCAATCCCCCTGAACCCCCATATTAGCCCCCTTGATAGGGTCAAAATTTTAAAAAATGAAAAATAACGTGTGACCTGTCGTCTGTTAGGTTTTTGAGAGCGCTGAGTTCGAAAATTTGCTTATTTTTTGGATTTGACCCTTTAATGCCCCTTTAGCCTCCCAAATTTGGGGAAAACTATGTTGAAAACGAAAATATCGGGTGGGATATCGATTTTAACTAATTTGAGGGAGTAGAATTCGAATACCGACTTACTTTTTGATTCGACCCACTCCCTGTAATTTTTTGAAATATTCAATTCCATATTGATCACCGATGACTGGGGGAAGGGGTCAGTTGGAGCACGGGGAGGGAATCGGATTGTCACCGAAGAGTTTTCTGAATAAAAGTATCTATAGATACAAAATTAATTTCAAGAAAAAAATTATTTAAAAATAATTTTATTACCTACGATTTTTTATGAATGCTAAGAGCAGAAGAAAAATGATTTTTAAAGCACCTCTGAAAAGTGTTCTTAGATGGAAACGAGTGTCGTTGGATTTCTTGGTTAAAAACATACCATTTTTGACTTTTTTTTTTAACTTTTCAATTTTTGTACTCGATTAAAATATTTTTTCAACATAGTTTTTAAGACCAAGTGGATAAAGGTTGTGGTAAGACGGAAGAAGGGGGGATTTTACGGAATCTTTTTGAGATTTAAACACAACTTCCTGACTGCCTCTCATTTTTACGGGGAAAAAAGGCGAATCTAACCTACCCTTGCCTCTCATCATTCTACCCTGAAATTTGATTATACAAAATTTTTGAAAAAATGTTGCCTGAAATGGTCAGACAGGGTATCCCAAGTCGAAGCAACATTTTGTGCCGAAAGAACAATAAATTGAAAGTACACCATGAAAAAAATATATACAAAATTTTTGGTTCCAAAGTTTATTTCTGGAATTTTGGAGAATTTTTGAATTTTCAAAATTAGGTACCTTATCGCCTTGCAAATTATGAAAATTTGACCTAATTAACGAAAACGGCTAAAATTTGGTGTATAATATAATATACCCTATTTTCGACCTCTCGAATCGATTGGAAGCAGTTTCGAGACGTTTTGGAGCCTCCAGAAAATTTTGGAAATTCTAGCATTGAAGACTGGAGAAAAGCCCATAAAAATGGTCCATATAAACTTCAGCACCTATAATCACGGATTACCCATGTTATAGACCGAAGACGAAAATAGGGTATCTACCAACTTTCATGCAGCTTTTTACCTTGACAGGAAAATTTTTTGCCAAAAATGAGGATTTGTATTCGAAATTACGAATTTTGGAAAATTGTGCTTTAATTGAACAAAATACTATAGGTGCTAAAGTTCATAAGGACCATTTTTATGGGCTATTCTAGAGTGCTGGCAAATTACAAAATTTTCTGGAGGCTGCGAAACGACTTAAAACCGCTTCCAATCAATTAGAGAGGTCAAAAGTAGGGTAGGTATATAGCAAATTTTAACTTTTTTCGTCGATCAGGTCGAATTTTCTTATTTTTTTAGGGCGATCTAAGGTAATTTTGAAATTTGAAAAATTCTCCAAAATTTGAATAATCAAATAAAGCATTTGAAATTTTGGATACAGAGTTCTTTTATGGAGTATAGATGTACTCAAAGATAATGATTGGCATTCATTTTTTACGTTCCTTTACTCAATTTTGTCAGAAATTGTTAAATAATCAGATTTCATGTTTTCTAGATATCAGATATCTGCTAAAAAATATTGAAAATTTTTTTCCTGAAATGTCAATATGAATACCTACTTTTACCCATAAAAGTCGTCGGTAGCAATTTCCCACAATTTCCCTAGATTTGAAAAAATTGAGTGATGCTGGAAAATTGCCCTTCTTTTCCATGATTTTATGTGTAAGGAAGTATTCATACAGACAAACACCAACATAATTTCAAGATTTTTTTCCAAAGGAAATTTCTTTTTAATTTCTTAACATTTTTTGAACATTACTAAATTTTTAGACTGAGTAGGGCGTGAGTGTTTTACCAAGTCGTTTTGAGGTCTGAACAAAGCTTTGTTCCAATCCCCTCCTCCCGCCGATCCAGTTATCGAAAAAATGCAGAACGATGAGCAATTTTTCCCCCTTGAAATGAACCGACTTCCAAATATCTTAATGACGCACAAAATCATCTTTATCTTTGAAATGAAATCATTCCAATGAAAAAATAACCTCTTCGTAGAACATCCGTGGCAATTATATTCGCTCGAATATCGCTAGAAACGCGAAAAAAATGAAAATTACAAGCGGGCAATTAATAGGGAAAATGATTAAATTAAATAAAACTCCTTAACGAATAGCGTTTGTCATCTCATTATACGTAATAAAAATTAATTGGATGTTTTGTTGTTTCTCGTTTGTTAGAGTGCTATGTGAGAACGGATGCAACGTGAACACGAGAACATCGAGGGGAGAAACTGCCTTGCATATGGCAGTCTCATGCCGACAATTCGATTCCGAAATGATCAACTTATTGCTATCAAATGGCTGTAATCCAGATATACAACACAATCTTGGAAGACAGACAGCTCTACACGTGTTCATTAAGAAACACGTCGTCTCGACCGAATTAAATAATAACATTTTGAGCGTGTTCGAAACTTTAGTTAAAGCTAGCGATGTAAATAAAGGAGATGACAGGTCGAGAACACCTTTACATTATATCGCGTCTAGTGGCAAAGCAAATCTTAAACTGTTACAAGTGAGTTGAAAAGTTCCCTTGTTTGGTTTAAAATTTATGATATGTAAGCCTGGATATAGAAACCATCCTTAGGAGTCGAAAATTGATTTTTGAGGACTCAGATTTTAGGCCTTTCAGTGGGAGTAGAATCAAAGGGGAACCTCGACTCAAAAAACCAATTTTTAATTTTAACCCCTAAGGGTTTCTATATCCAAGCTCACGTATTTGATTCACTTTTTATTGTGTTTTTTTTTTCTGAAATAGATTTTATTGGATCACGGAGCTAATCCAAATTTACAAAACGATCGAAGAGAATCTCCTCTCCACGAAGCTTTGCAAAATAATAGCGAATCTGTAGCAGACATTTTGATCACTCGTCACACCAATCTTTATCTAGAAACAATTTACAAAGAAACTGCGCTACACATCGCAGCTCGAAAAAACATGATACCAATTGTAAAGTTACTTTTAGAACACGATGTTCCAATTAACGCTCAAGATTTAAAGGGTAATACCGCATTGCATCTGGCTGCCAGTAAAGGCTACAACGATGTTGTACAATTATTAGTCGAAAAAGATCAAATTCAATTAAATATCTCCAATAATGACGGATTTACTCCGTTGCACTTGGCTGTCGATAGTGGTTTTATTGATACCGTCGAGGTTGGTATTTTAGTTCGTGATGTTTACATTTATTTTCGTAAGTAAAATAGTTTCCTAATTTGTTGTTGACTATTTTTTTCTCGCAGATTTTATTAAAAGCTGACTCTTGTGATTTAACCGCACGTACGAAAAGATGTGAAACAGCTTTGGACCTGGCTCAACACGATTACAGACGTAGATCTCAACCAGAAATGATCGAAGTTTTATCCCGCGAAATGCAACGAAGAAGTTGCGACAAAACCGTGTAGTTTAGAAATATTACACTTTCTTGATTTTTTAGTAATGAAATCTGTTATTTTTATTAATTTTTTTTGTACCACGAATTCTGCAAATATACCATGTTGTATGTATTATACTCAAATGTATCTACAGATTTATACAACTAAAAAGGGGGAAATTTATGGTATCAGCTTCGAATTGGAATGGGACTTTGATTTTTGGAAAAAGCATGTCCTAAAATCTTTGTAGCCAAAATTTCAGCTGCCGAAGTTAATATAACGATTTTTGGCGAATTTTTGAAAATTTAAAAATCTATTTTTTCAGTCAAAAATTCAAAATATGATAATTTTTGAAAGAAGTACCAATTTTTTTTCCTAATCTAATCAAAATTCAGGTACAAACCAAATATCGACCTTCCAAACCCAAAGTTGGCTATTTTTAGCAATTTTGGAGCTTCCAGCTCACTTCAATTTTCTTCGGTATTTTCGAATTTCTCCAAAAGTCGCCTAAATTGATTTGGGTAGGTAAAAATAGTCTCCTAGCTTCGATTCGATTATTATAATTTAACGAGAAAATACTTTTGGCTCGACTTTCAGGCAGACAACAGACACCTCAACTGTGTACTTTTGACTAACTAATTATTAAATGAGAAAAAATTGACTGAAGGTTCCAGAAAGTCTGGAAATGGTCAAATTCAATTTCGGTAAATCTGTATTGGATGGAAGATTTTCTACGCCGCCGACTGATCAAGTGGCTCGGCAATTTTTAATACTTGTCGATTATTTTTTTCTAAATTGAAAACTGGTTAAAAATTCTCACTTGAGGTGATCGCCTGGAAGTCGAGTTAAAAGTGGATTTTCTCATTAAACGTGTCGAAACAAATTGAAAACTCAATTTTTAGCTGTCCAAGTTGATGTGGGAACCGTCTGAAAAAATTCTAAAATTTTGGAGAAACTCGTAATTCCGCTAGAGGATTCAGAATAGCTGGAAATGGTCAAATTTGGATTTAAGAGACCAGTGTTTTATAGAAACTTGATCTAGTAATTTTTTTTTTTTTTCAATATCACATTTTTGTTGAAAACCAGATTTTAAATGTGTAATTTCCAAAAATTCGCCAAAAAATCGAAATATCAACTTGAGCAGGAGTTTTAGGACATGATACCTCTAAAGAGCAAAATTTCATTTTAATCACAGACGAACACCTGAAGTGGTTCCTCTCGTATTTGAAAATCAACATTTAAAACAAAACAGTTAGAAAACAAATTCTATAATAAATTTACCTATTGTGGTTCGAAGAGAAAAAAATCTTCCACGAATGAAGTTAAACTCAATAACATGATAAATTTAATATTAAAAAAATAAAAATTATTCATTACATGATTTCATGATCACAGAGTACTAGTACAGTGCAAAAGTGAATACTGAAACTATTCACATTACATATACAATCATTATAAAACTATGAAAAAATCTAAAGTAAAATTCGCATGATAAAAATGTACGATATCAAGACTAGAACACCTTTAAAAAACTAAATAAAATTACAAAATTCCAACAGTCGTCATCTAATCGTAAATTCAGCCTGATGAACAATTTAGTTATTCGTTTAAAAATAATCATTTCATTTTGAACAAAATTAAACTTACGTTACGCCCAATACGAAAATCGTCTCCGGTGACTTTTCTGCTCTCTCATCGTTAAATATTCTTTTCGCCGGATACTGCAACGTAAATCTAGAATGTGATTGACTTTTTGGACGATTTCTTCAGCCACCGGTTGTTCAGATTCGAAATCGTGGTGTTTGAAATCATTCCAAGATAATAGTTCGGGATGGGAACTCGAAGTGGCATCGTGCACAGCCGAACCGTCATATACAAGCCTGCAGATAAATTTACTTTTTAGCAATTAATTACTGAGAAGTATTTGAAAATAGATCGTCTGTTTACCGGAAAACTGCTTTATTGTGGGATTTTGTTTCAGTCAAGTCGCAAGCTACAACGTGGTCGAAATCATATGAAATTGGTTTTCGTTTAGCGAGGAATTTCGTACTGGTATGTTGTTTTACAACTGGATCTATGTCCATTTTTTCGCCGGAAATACCTAGAAAATAATTAGTAGATTAAATGACCAATTTAACGGTTCAGTTTTACATAAGAAAAATAATTGAATTAATAGAGAATAAATAAAACTACGTTGTTACCTAAATTAACTTCTACTTTCGTTCGAACTTTACTCAGTAAAAATACTTTATAAGATTTATATAAAAGGGCGTCGATTCCAGACATTTGTTCCATATCATACTGTTTATCGTCACCACCATCAACAGTATCTGTAAATATAAGAACCCAGCATTAAAACTGATCATTTAAATTGTTAAATTCAAACAAGATAATTTGCATACCGAATGAACCATCGCTTCTATTTTTTTGATAAGGAAAGTCTTTCTCGAATGGTATCAATTTGCCTCTGAAAATTCAACGAATTAAAAACTTCAATCCAGTTTCGAAACTCATAAAATAAAATTTTTAGAAAAGCGTACCGATCAGCAAGCTTTTCTTCGGAATCAATTTCATCTGAGGAACGTTCAATCAAAGCCAACATTCTGAACTCAAATTTGGACACTGTTTCCTTTGGATCCAAGCAAGGAAACACTCTATCCACTTCTCCATCGTCTTCAGCAATATATAAAGCGTAAAAATCCACCGAATCCCTGTAAACAAACAATTATTGAAATTTTTTCGATTTATCTCCTTGTTTAACCAGATACTCGTCTTACTTGAACGTATAATCCGAATATTGAAGGGTACATTTCCATAAAATAAATCCTATAACATCGCTAACTTTGGCACATGAAACCACGGAAATAAACATAGGAAAATTACTGTGTTCTGGTTTCAGCATTGTCAAAAAAATTCCATATTTTCGCGTAGGTATGCCTACTTGAGCCTGTACATAGGTTCCAAGATTGAAATTATTGCATGTAGATGAAGATTAATTGTAATGATGAAAACAACTTACGGTTCCATCAAATTTGGCATACTGTTGGAAAGGATTTTTCTGCAGGTAACTGTTTCTTTTTAGCTGTTGGGTTAGTAGAGAAGTCTTACGGGTACGATTTTCAATTTTACAGTGAACTAATTTCTCTGTAAACATTTCCATTTTTTCTTCCTCTGAAAAATAACAAAGAAATTGAGAAATGTTTTTGCAGTGTCTTTGGAATCTGAATTTTTGGTATTACGTTTTTTTTACCAGATAATAGAGCGAATGGTCTAGGTTTTTCCCATTTTATATGAGTTATGCTAGCAGCTTCCTTTCTTTCTCGGTCCATTTTCTCCAGTCTGATAGCAGTATTTGAACGTTGTCTTCGAAGACCGAATTCTAAATCTGTAACAAATCCAAAATGAGTTATAGATACTCGATGGTTTTAATAAACTATCAAAAATTGATCTACACACCTGAATAATTATCTAACGATTGAGGTAAATCGTCATCTTCATCGTTTTCTTCAATTCCAGGATATTTATAAGAATCTGGAAAATTCTTACATAGGTTTTCACTAGCCATTACTACTTCGCACATACCTGTGATCAATAATGGAATATTATGTTATTTTATAGCAGAGTAATTGTATTAGAAACTTAGGATTCAAAAAGACTTACCCGTATCATCCGATGATATGAAAGAATTCCGTATGTGAGACAGTAACCAATGCCGGTTATCGTACAGAGCCATAATGGAATATTATAGCATCAATTTTAAAAGACAAAATATCAGTTCATTTTAGAACTATGCACTTAAAGAAAGATAATGCTAAATGCACGTTAATTAAACAATAGCTGAGAGAGCTAGAGCAAACAAAGGCGAACATCAGTAAATTTATTATTTTTCGATTTTAATTATCTTTTATCAATCAAATTTATTCGCCGGAAAAAATATACAATCTGTGTTACATTTCAGAGACTTTCTAAAATGACTCATTTCAAACAATTGACCTAAATCAGACTTTGCTTCATTTCTGTGATTCTGTGGAGGGCTGCGGAGGGGGATTTCCTTCTGCCCCACTTCTTCCCTCACATTGCTTATCTCTTTTTGAGCTTGATTATTTTAAATTTTTATGCGAACAAAATTATGGAAATTGAGAAATGTGAAGAAAATTGCGAAGTTTAGGTTGCGAATTGAAGATTCTATTGAGTGCTACGTGGTGGACTGTTGATGAATGAAAAATGAATTCAGATGTTCAGCTTGCCATTGATAAATGCATCCTCTGGGCAGATCTTCCCATTGCTATCAAGCAAGTGAGTTGTAAATTTATTTTTACTATTTTTCTGCAAATATGTTTTAAAATGAGCTTGCTATACTAATTGAGTGCTTCGTTTGATTCTGTATGTTTTGTAGAGTTTGGGAAATTCTCAAAAAGAGTACGAAAAGGGCATAATTTCATACAGCATCAATAATCAACTTCGGTATCGTGAGAACTTGAGTACGTTTCAACCTTCTTCGGCTAAAATCTTATTCATATCTAATTTTAATACCAATCCTTTGAGAAAAATGATATGATGACGAATAATTGGTACTAATTGCTTCACGTACAGATTCAAATCATCGTATTCATTTTTATGATGATTTTGAAATTGGTGAAATGACGTTTCTTTTTATATCTTCTATAATGAAACTTATCATCTTCAGTTTTACCTTCTGTGCTGTATCAGGTTGATAAATGATGATTAATGTGAGTTGATACAAAATAATGAAGAATTTTGTTCTAATTAGAGTGGTTTTTGCTTGGCAGACTATTCATTTAATATTTTTCCATTTGTCTCACGTTGATAAGAAATCATAACATTTTGAAGTTTTACCTTTGATAATTAACTTGAAATGATTTTCAAAACGGTGAATTGTTTTAATTAATAAAATATTGTTTTTTCAGTCAGATTCGTTTATAAAGATGAAAAGAAATATTATGAAGAATTGCTCACTTATAGCCAAGATAACCTGATGCTGTATCCGTATCATTTAGCTGATGTCATTGTGAAAGGATTAAGAATTACGCCGTTTCAATATTACATTTCCATTATCGAATCGATGATCGATCACGATAAGAGTTACGATTCTATTCCAAATTTTACAGCTATTGATTGTACGTAATTTTGCATACGGTTTTTGATCGATAAAAACAGTTCTATGTGATAATTTGTAACATTTTGTGTAGGTTTAAGATTACTCGGTATCGGTCGAAATGAATATATCGAATTGATGAATCAATGCAGATCGGGAAAGAAATTATTTCGAAGGAAAAGCATATCTAAAAATCTGCTCCCTGTGAAGCCTGTCGATATTCACATAGAACCTTGGTGGATAGCTGAAACTGGATTTATTACCGATGAAGATGTTAAAGTGAGAAAATTACATTTTTCATAATTTTCTCAATCATATTGAACAACGTAATTGAAATTATACTCATTTCAGATGGTGTCTGAAGCAGAAAGGGCTCTTATCGATTCCATCATCGACCATGGTAAACAAAAAGCTGGTCAATTGGACTATTTTTTGGTTTGCTCATTGTATAAGTAAGCAGGATTGATTTTAGCTGATTAGCAATTCATTTTTAATCATTATTTTTATACAACTGTAATTTTTAAACTTTGAAGGAAAGGTTTGTTGTATTTGGAAGTACCGATAGAAGACGATGATCATATTATCGTTCTAACGTTGGAAGGTTTTGTAATGAATCGAGTACTGGGAGATTACTTGGAAAAGCTTCTGTACAAAATATTAGTTTCAATCGATGAAAGAACATCGGTTGCCGAAGTACGTATAAATTTGGTTCTATAATTTATTCTAATTCGTCATTTTTTAATCAATTTTGTTTATTGTGTTTAAAGTTAGCGACCCTACTTCAAAGAGATATTAAATCTGTGAAGAACGCCATATCGTTATTTTGTCGTCTCAATCTTGCCAAGAAAAAAGGCGTAAATGAAAGTGTACATTATTCTTGGAACGATGTTACCAATTCTCCTATTGCTGATTCGAAGTGAATATGCGTAGATTAATTTTTGTATGCAATTTTCATCCATGACTGATTTATCTCAATTTGTACGTAGCAGAATAAACAACCATATCATAACCGATGACCCGTTATTAAAAGAACTGAACGAAGCTTTAGCTGAAACTAGTTCATTATTCAAAGATGAAGATGATAGCGCTAATAACGTGGATAATGATCAAATAATGGATAGTCCTCCGTCGTCACAAAAACGCATCGCTTTTTTCTTCGATTCGACGTTGACAGCTTTTCTCATGATGGGTAATTTATCGCCTGTGAGTAAAGAGTTAAATATGGAATTTTTCTTGAAAATATCTCTGTCAATATTTTCATTGTTATTGATGATTTTTTTTTGTTTCACGAATAGGACCTGAAAAAACACGCTGTGAAAATGTTCGAAGCTGGAAAACTAACTAACGAAGACCTAGACGAATTTCTAAACGAATTGAAAAATGTCAGTTCAGTTCGTGACGAAAGCGAAGGCGAAGCTAAACGATATTTTGATCACGCGTTGATTTTAAGAGAAACAGTGTTGGCATTGAGAAGTAATTCTACCAAACTGATTGACCTAATACGATGCGAAAGCTTACAATCCTTGGATCAAGAAATTGACAGATTTTTGGAAAAGAATTATTTGTGAGTTTTTCTGCTTAATTTTTAGCGTAGGACGAATATTAATGAATATCGTCTTCTCCCCCTTCCACAAACCTCACACCTCACACCGGACATCTTGAAATTTTTTAAATTCAAAATCATAAGTATCCACGAATTTTATATTGGCTTATCCATAAAGACCAGTTTTGAGGCAGCAAGGGTCCTAAATTTGGTCATATTTTTGAGAACCCATACTGAATTTTTTCACTGTAAAATTGCAAAGATTTTAGAAAGGAGGGGGTGGGGGAATTCTCCCTGAAATAATTTTTCCTTGAGACGTAACTATTGGTAAATTTTTGAAAAATTACATGGTTACCAAAAAAAGTCAGAATATATCCAGAAAAAATTTAATTTTCTGGGAAATTTGCTAGAATATTTAGGTTTTGCAACCCTTTTGGTAATTGTAGATCTAGTGTGAGGTTGCCGTAGGCGAGGAGGAGATAAATCAGATCTTATTTACACCCATGCTTAATGTTGAAAACTTTTTTTTTAATAACTAATTTTTTTTTTGTAGTTTATTAGTGTCCATGGCTCCGTTGAGTAAGGAAGTTAAGCCGATAACTTGTCCCACATTACCACATTTAGGACCTCCTGATCTGGCAGTGAATTCGATTTGGTTTAAATTATTTTTATATGAAACTGTCGGATGCGGTCCTCCTTCAGTTTTATTTCCTCGAGGTATAATAATTATTTCATAATATTACTAATTATTTTTGTATTTTTTTTGTCGTTACAATGTGATTGAATTTTTTTTAGGTACGAGGGTGAAAAAAATACCAAAAATATTTCGAAATAACTGTGATAAAGTATTAATTACCTCTTGGGGTCATGAACCAGCCAGTCTCCCACTTTCAAATATGCTTTATGCTTTGAATGATGCATTATTGTATACACCAGTATTGGTTCAAGTGAGTAATTTTCGCATTGCGCCATGAAATATTTTCTCAATATCTAATTTTCGAATTATTTTTCGTTCAGAGTCATGGAAAAGATGAACAAATGTTTAGTAACACGTGTGTTATTTCTTTCCCATTTAAAGAAGATTTGGTTTCCGAATTCGGTGAGTTTTTCGTTTATTAAAAGCAATTTTTACTCTGCTCTGCGATAAAGCTTTAATTTGAATTTTTTTACTTAGGTATTAAATGGTCGATGCATAAAGGTATGAAAACTTTGAATGATACTTTCAATCTGAATAACACGTGCGGATATATTACCATGTTACGTACCGACAATCATTCAGTCTGCAAACAAATTTCTTCCGATGTAAAAAATGGTAATTCAAAATCACACATTTTCATTCTTAAAACTATTCAACCAACATTAATAAATATTATTTAGTTTTCACAGAACCTGTCTCAAAACCAGTCTTCGATGAGTCAGCAGATATGCCATCAAATGGAGTAACAAGCGAAGAGAACAAAGCTCTCCTCCAACAAGAAGTCGACGATAGTAGAAATTTTTTCAAAAATACCGAATCTTCGTCGCCTGGTGTGCCTTCCAATTCTACAGAAGCGACCAGTTCGAATAAACCTGAAAATTTCACTCGTAGAGTTAAATTACCTATTCCATCAACATCTATGCCGACATTAGATGACTGGTGTATATTAGATTGCGTTTTTGGAGTCCCTTTATTTGATAATAAACTAAATCATTCCATATGTAATGCGATTGTTAACGAAGGATTATGGCACGAAAATAGGTATTATTTAAATTTCCTACCGAATTTAGTAAGATTGATTGCAGTTATTCTAATAGAATTTATTTTCAGCTTGGAAAAACTGATTCAAGTGAATAAAACGTTATCCCACAATTTAACTGAGTTCATTTATAAGCAGCAGGTAAACCTAATGAGTTTTTTTTTATTTTAAAATTTAAAAATGAAATAAAAACCTATATATATTATTTTTATCTGCAGGGTTTCGTCAGATCTGATGATGAATTACCTTTAAAGGATAACGAAGCACCTTGGCCAGGCTCTAGTCTCATGTTTTACGAGGGTAAATTATCATTTTGGGATCAAGAATGAATACTAGTCATTGTATAAAATAGTATTTTGTTACCTCGTATTTTCCATGTTACGTTTGTCTTTTGTACATTCCATAGGAAGCTAAAAAACTTTTGTTCTACGTATTTAATTTATCATAAGTCTACGTAATTTTACAAACTGACTGCGAATATTCCAAATATTTTATTCGTCCTTATTCGAATTTTCATGCATTTCAGAAGGCTATTTCGCGTTATTTTTTCATCTTTATGTTCCTGTATAATTTTGTTGGAGTAGTTGCATTTAAAATATTTATATTTTCTCTTCTATTTTCATTTTATTTTTTCCAAGTTTATTTTTATTTTTTTATCGTTAATAATTAATCGGAAATTTTTTTACGATGCGTGAATGAATTTGTTATACCTGATTGAAATTTTTTTAGTTCCGTCCCGCTATCGTGTGAATGGTGCGAGCTTGATAATTGTGAGAATTTATATAAATTGTTCGTTACGGTTTCATTAGTTGGCTAAAAAAATTAGTACTTAAAAATTAGTACTATTTGTAATTTGCACACTCACTAGCTCAATTAAATATTGGACGATTTTTATACTACCCGGGAAACTGTAAGAAAAATCGATGTTGATTTGGTGAAGATTTTCATTGATTTTTTGAGCTGTTTTTCGCTACCATAGTTTTACGTTATCGATTTGTAGTCAGTGGATTTTCACATACTTATCATTTACCTATTTATACAGGCGTATTTTGTTGACTTCATGAATTACACCATATCCATTTGTACGATGATTTTCATTTCTACATTTTGGAAGAAAAACATGACGATTTTTGACGTGTTTTTTTTTCTATTAGTGAAAATTAGCCAGGAACGTTGATTTTGATTTCTTCTATGGAAATTATGATTTTATTTGACCAGCAGAATGATTTGCTGTACTGAGTTTTTATTTTATTCTTATTGCGATTTGTTTTTTTGATTTATGGATTCGGAGCATACTTTTTGTGACGTGTATTATTATTTTAGTACTACGTAAGAAAACACGAGTAAAGCACCATACGTATGATTCAGTTTCGAATCGTTGTCAGTTTTTATCGATCGTTTATAAGAAAAATGAGTTTAAATGTTTTAGAAAATTTTTTGAGTTTTTTTATCATCCTGGAAGTCTTGGTTTCAGGTAAAGTGTTTATTCAACCGGATGTCATTTTTTAATGTTGTTTTTTATAGTAATTGGCAAAATAATGTACTTGTGGTTCAAGATTATTCTGATGTGTTAGTGTTACCCCTACTGTATTTTACAGGTGGCTTTGCCATTGTTGATATTTCTTCAGCAGGTAAAAAAAATATACTTACGTATAACTGGTAGATGGTTAGGATTCACTCATTTTCAATTTTTTTCGAATTTTGATGGGCTCTAGCGAAAAATTTTGGTGAAAAGGATTCAAAAAGACTAGATCGGGGTAAAAATTTAGGCTTTCTGGTAAATAAAATTTTCAATTTGTTTTGCTTTTTTGCTGATATTGGATTCTACTAATACTAATGATAATGAAGTATAAAAAAATTTCCGATTTCCCAATTTTTGCCGGTGACAGGGGCAGGGGAAGGGAAAGTTTGCAAGATTTTGGTAAAGGCGTGTCTAAAATCATCATTTTTGATAAGGTTTGATCGATATTAGGGGATTGATTTTCACTGTAGGTAGACAAGAGACGACCCTAAATACGATTTTCTTTTTTTTCAATGGTTTTCAAATCACCGAAAAATAGCGTCAAATCTCAAATTATATTAAAAAACCCTTCCTCCCTCCAAAAAATTTTGAAAAATCTGATCTTTTTTCAATTTTTAATGGTAATATGTATTACGACTTCCTGTCAGCCAAAAAGTAAAAAGAAAATCAAACTTTTTTGAAAAAATTCTAAAATTTTAAACTACGAGTTTTTGCTAAAAGTGAGGGAGGGGGGGGGTTAAACTGTGATCATGTCTTTTTGAGGTCATTTCACTCCAATTTTTGCAATTTATTAAAATTAGAAAAAAATTCAAAAACGCTGCACTTCACCGTATACTTACTTTATTCGTATTTCACATTAAGGAAATACAGAGTATCTATTTTTCTTTAAATGTAATTTTGAAACTAAATCATAGGTAATCGAAATGTAATGTGCAACGCTTTCGAAAATGATTACTTCCACAAGGCAACGGATAAAGATACCATCAAGCTATTTCAACCACTACTAATTGGTATGCTATTTTTTATTACTTATATATTTATTAAAAACTACTACCTACTTAAATCTACCAAAAAAATTCTTTGAAGAAGATAAAGCTATAAGGTTTGAAAAAAGCTTTCAAAGAGTTAATTTCATTTCAGTGCACCTCATCGAAATTTTTGTGAGCAGTGAACTTTCCTTTTCCTTTGCTTCATCCGCTACACAAGGTCAATTAATCGATTTTTTTTCCATCAAATTATCAAAAAATTGTTAGGTAGTCTAAGTAGTGGACTTTGTATTTCTAAAATACAAGTTTTCAATTTTTGCCAGTCGTCAAAATTGAAGAAGATTCAAAAATTCAAAATTGCTAAGCCTCTTCAAAAAGAAAGTTGGCAAAATTTTGACGTTGGAGATTTTTTTCAGAAAATTATGCCTATGTTCCCCCACTTGAATTTTTGATTTTATTCAATTTTTCAAGAAATATATACAATTTGTTATACATCAGTGTACCAGTAATTGCCTATCTTGAAATGATAAATGTGAGATAGGGGTCAGTAGATTTTAAAAATAAAGCCAGTAAGTACTTACCATTACCTATTCGTAAATTGATTTTAATTTTATATTGTTTTTTTTTTTTTTAGATTATACATTTTTACAGTATTTTTATGTCGACACCTCGAATCGGTTATGGAATCCGATACGATCTTTTGAGTTACATAACATTAAATTTTACTTCGAATCTTCAGGTACCTACCTACCTACCTACCTATTTAAATTTTTGCCTAAATGCTTTTTCTTTCTTTAACTGTTTCACTTCATACATTTCAGCATTAATCGAGAAAACCAGAGAACAAGTATTCACAGACTTTTACATCAAGTATAATACTGCCTTTGCTTTTTTTGATCTTTGGATCACACGTTTCATCATTAAATACAGTCAGTGGACTAATGATTATTAAAATATCTACTTACCTAGGCAGTTTGCTTCTAAAACTTAATATTAATTACTCTCGAATTATTTTTTAATACCTAGCCATATTGATAATTCCCAAGGACAAAGCTGCAGAGGGAGAGACCATTCATCAACATTTTTTGTCGAAATTGGATGAAATGGCGTATTATGCTCAATGGCTGGTTAATATCGAAATCCATAGACACTTAGATGGTATGTGATTAAATTGAAATCGTAACTTGTAAATTAATTTAGGTATGTACTTCGAGAACTGACAGATTTATTGCCTACCTGCCCCACACCTACTTATACCTACTTCAAAAAATATAGGTACCTACCTAGAATTTTTTGCAATCAGAAATAAATTTTGGCCTAATTTTCAAGAAATCTTCAACCTTCAATCTGCAAATATTTCGACTCCTTTGTGGAGGACAATAAATAGAATTCAGTTTCAAGATCAATGAATCAGAAAATTATTGTAGGAACCAAAATTGCATTTTTTTTTAACCGGCTAGAGGAGAGGAGATTCCATATTGGTCACGCTCCTTTTTTTTTCTAGGTATGGCATCCCTTAAGGGATCCCTAGCTCAGTCCTCCTTAGGCTTGGAGACTTGAATTTTTTCTAGAAAATTCTGCACTGAGCATAAATGAACTTACCAATTTTTGTCAAAATTCATGCCTTTTTTTCGATCTACCTCATTGATATCAAAATAATTGTGCTTTCGTTATTATGGCATTGA
The DNA here is from genome assembly GCA_033439095.1 of Pseudococcus viburni. Taxonomy (NCBI): domain Eukaryota; kingdom Metazoa; phylum Arthropoda; class Insecta; order Hemiptera; family Pseudococcidae; genus Pseudococcus; species Pseudococcus viburni. The sequence goes on along the minus strand of JAVBJF010000292.1, from coordinate 164,936 downwards.
GCTAATTACCACAGTTTTACCTAGACCTACATATGTACATTTTGAATTTAATTCTTATCTCAATCAAATTGGACATTTTTTGGCTCTATGTATGATTTTGATATGCTGTTATTTTTATTTTTATCTCCATCATTAAACTTTTTCGTTGAAAGCATGAGTACATTAGTATAAAAATAAAATAATAGGTACCGATATACCTACCTGCACCGACCTCTCTGATAATGTAAAGCTTTTCAACCTTTTTGCTGATTGTAATTTTTCAATTAGTTGAATTAGCGAAGTTTAGTCAGGCGAATATATTTCATGAATTTGTCATGCAATTATAATGCTTTACCTATTCCACCTTTACACTTTCATTGGTTTTACACGCGAGAGAGAAATGCTTACGGACGATAAATTGTTTCAGAATTTTAAGAAAAATATTAACACAGGTAGCTAACGATTTTATTGCATGAAAATGTACAATTATTAATATTTAGTTATTCACAGTTTCGAGAATTTTCAATTCAAAGAAAAACTAACTGCTTGAAATATATTTGCTTGCGTCTAAACCTGAATAATATAGGACGTCTATTGTTTTAGTGAATTATAGGTTTCAACTTACGAAATTTTATAATAACTGAGTAACAGGTACCACTATAATGGAGAGAAAAAATGTTGGATGAGCAGGTTGCCCATTTCCAAAATTACAGGAGGCAATGTCCTATCAAAAATTGTTGGATCAAACGTATTCTTATGGAAATGTATACCTAGCTATCTATCTTGGAAATCGAATTTTGATCTGATGGTTTTTTCCGCATCTTCGGATTTGAAGGAGCTCAAAAGCAGTATCATTTGCACCCCCCCCCCCCCCAAATTACATCAGATAGGGATTTTCGAAGAATTTAAATATGAAAAGATGCCCTTTTTGGCCATTAAACCACCCAATTTTTTCAAGGTTTCGCCCTCGCTTCGCTCGGGCATGAACAAAATCATATTTATGTAAGTAAATTATTTGAGTCAACAGTGCAAAAAAGATTCCTTTTTGCCCCCTCCCCGACTTCTGTTATTCCAAGTCTTTGTATTTACTTTGCACCCTCCCAAAAAAACTTCCGACGCCACTGCTCATAAGTAAACAGTGGTGCGGCCCGGACAGGGACCGGGACCTGAAACCCGAAAAAGCCCCGATCCTTTTATTCTGAAGCCCAATATGTAAGCCCCTAAACCTTAGAAATTTTAGTTCACAAAGCCCGGCCCCGAAACCAGAAACCCTTTTACTGAAATCTGAGCCCCGAACGTGAGCCCAGAAACCCGAATCCTGATCGGGGCTTTTCAGGGCTTTTTGTGGAAATGTTTGAAAACATTTATAAATTATTTTCGATTGACGTCAAAAAATAAATAACATTCCATATATTTTTTTATTTCTAAAATTCTTGAAGTTGAAAATTTTTGAAATTTGTGAAAAATTTAGTAAGTATACCTACTGTATAGCGAATCTGCAAAACAATTCACTTTTGAAAACCAACAAATGAATTTCAATTGCAGTTGTCCTTTTTCCGTTTTTTTATTTTTTTTTACTTACAACTTTTTAAAAACAAAAACGAGGTGAGTTTTTAGAAACATTTCAAGAATTTTTTCCTTCCTGGAAAGCAAATTCAGCGGAACTTATAAAAATTTAACGCTTCCAGTACTAAATAACTCATAACTGTACCTAAAAATTATGTTTTTGCAGATTTTTCATATTTTTTTCCAAACTTCTTAAGATTTTCTTAGATTGTGAAATACTTATCTGAACAAATTACGTAAAATGGTAAAATTAAAAAAACTACATATTTTGAATTTGCAAAATTTTAGGTTTTTAAAACAATTTTTCAAATTTGTGGAAGAATTTCATTTTGATTTTCCAAATTTTAAAGCCAACTGTGGAGTCAGACTTTGGAGCTGAATTTTGAAGTCAAAAAAGTTGGGGGAGTAGGGAGGTATGATATAATTCTGCAATCCATTGAATTTGTAATTTTTTGCCTCAAGCCCCGAAAAGCCCCAAAAAGCCCCGAACATTTTCATTAAAGCCCCAAACAGTGAACCCCGAAATCCAAGCCTGAAATTCTCAAGCCCAAATCCAAGCCCAAATCCAAGCCCAAGACCCAATAAATTTTTACTTGAAAGCCCAAGACCCGAGCCCCGAAACCCGAAAACCAAATCGTTCGGGGCCGCACCACTGAAAGTAAAGATTACAAAAATTCTTAGAGAAAATTTCATCATGAAACAGAAAAATAGCTTTTTAATTTAAAAAACGAGAATTTCAATTCCATCTACATAATGAATTTTTCGCCAAAATTGAAATTAAAAAAGATTTTTGAAATTGACTCTGTTTAAATCTAAATGAGTCACTTCAATTTTTCTATTTAAAAAAATCATGGTACCAAAATTGTTCAATTTTCGAAATTCATTTTCACAATTAAAACATTTTGAGGAATTGAACGTACTTATGCAAATAATCAATACCACACAGAATTTGTGTGATTTTCAAGGCGTTATTACAAGTACATAGTCCCTTCAATTTTTAAATTACTTATACTAACAAAGGAGGTATTCCAACTCGAAGTAAATTATGAGCAGAAACACAATTAAATCGAAAGTACATCATATAAGAACCCTATATCCAAAATTTCAGGTGCTAAAGTTCATTTCTCGAATTTTGGCGAATTTTTGAAATTTCAAAATTATCATGTATAAGGGTAAGGTGCCCCATTATCGCCTACTGCCCAATGTCGACCACCTCGTCTATCTCCGGCGCTATGGGCGACAGCGAGCCGAAAATTTTTTTTCATATTCTTCATCGAAAATCCGGAAAAATAAGACCACTCCGACATCCTGAAAGCCAAAACTCGCGGAGAAAAATAGAAAAGAAGAATTCGGAAGGCCAAAAACTTTTTTTAGCAATTGCTTGCACGCCTTGGAATTCTTTCTTGAAATTATTGAATTAAATGTTTCTAATATTTTTGTAATTGAAAAAGTTCAAAGTTTCTGATGTAATTATCACATTTTAATAATTACAACTTTAAGTTGGAAAAAAATCACTCAAAGTTCATTTTTATGATGTGTCCCATTATCGACCACCTATAAATCTTATGTAATTTGTTGTTTTTAAGCGATTTTGTTTTTTTCAATTTTTTCGAATTTTGGTCGTAGGGTTGTCATTTTGGTCTCAAATTGTTCATCTGTGAAAGAGGAACACGAAAAAAATGTTTTCCAGTAGATTTCGTTCATACCGGACAAAATCAGTCGGTGGTCGATATTAGGAACCCAAAATTTCGACCTCGCATTTTGACATGTTTCAGAAAAAAATTCCTAAAAAATACTAAATTTTAACGGATGGCCCCGGGGCTTTCCACAATTGTAGGGGAAGGATGTAGGTATCCATTAAGCCATCAATGACATTTCCAGCCCTTAAACTTTTGAAATGGTGAGACTTCAAAAAAAAGTGGGCGATAATGGGGCACCTTACCCTTATCGCCCCAAAAATATGAAAATTTGACCTAGGCAACGAAAAAAGCTGAAATTTGGTATATACCCTATTCTTAATCCCCTTAATCGATTGAAAGTGATTTCGAGACGTTTCGAAACCTTCAGAAAATTTTGTAATTTTTCAGCCCTAGAGAAAGGCCCATAAAATTGGTACTCATGAACTTTAGCACTTATAGTCGCGAATTACTCATATTGGCGATCTATTTGTTCAATTAAAGCACAATTTTCCGAAATTCGTGACTTCGAATTCAAATCCTCATTTTTTGGCACAAAATTTTTCCGGAAAAAATTGAAAAATGCGTCGACAGCGTTCGCATCGAGGTAAAAATCTGAAAGTTGAAAGAAACGCAATTTTCGACCTTGGTCACCAATATGGGTAATGCACGATTATAGGTGCTAAAGTTCATATGAACCATTTTTATGGGGTTTTCTCCGGTGCTGTAAATTCCAAAAATTTTTGGAGGTTTTGAAACATCTCGAAACCGCCTTCCATTTCGATTTTGGAGGTTGAAAATGGGTAAGTATATAACCAAATTTCAGCTTTTTCCGTTGTTTTAGACCAAATTTTTTATATTTTGAGATAATTTTGAAATTTCAAAAATTCACCAAAATTCGAAAAATGAACTTTAGCACCTGAAATTTTTGATAGGATTCTTTATGATGTACTTTCGATTTATTTTTGTTTTGGCTCAAAATTTTACTTCGAATTAAGATACCTCTTTTGTAAATATTATTGAAGTTGGAAATACATAGGTACTTTTAATTTTCAAGGTAGGTTAGGTATCATACCCCATTCTCAAATATTTTTGATTTGATTTAAATTGTTTGAAAAATTATCCCCTTCAATTTTAAGATTAGACAACACGTTTATCCGATGTGTTTTCTTAGTGGTGCTCAGGTACCTATTCACTTTTTTTTTACCTTTTCTTAGAATAAAAATTAATTTCTTTTTCATTTGCAGAAATTAATTCAACATTAAAAAATTCTGTTCCAACAAGTACGTAAATTAATACCTGCACCTAATTTTTCTGCTCTTTAAAATTGATTTTTCCAATAAAGAGATAAATACTCAGGTAGGTAAGTACATACATCTATCAAAACTTTCCAATCTTTTCACCACCTTATTATTAATTTCCAGATCGCGCATTTCACGAGGTTGTCACAGCATTTAAAAAAGTTATAAGAACGTTGAACGCTTTAATCAAAATTGAACCATTTTTATCGCCAATTAGGCAACAATTATTTGAATTTGATCAACCAATCAATCCTTTTAGTGAAAAAATAGCCCCGGTAGACATCACGGAGCAGGATGAAAAATGGATGAGGATAGTTCAGCATGTTGAAAATGTGAAATTACAGAAAGAAAAACAAGTTCAGGCCAACAATTTTTTCAAACAACAGTACAACGATTACGATAAAAATTACAATCCGGAGCATGCGAAAGATCCGAGAAAATACATGAAATGTAAAGAATATTTTTCAAATCAAATATTCATCACAACTTCAAGTTTAGCGTTACGAGATACCAATTTATTTCTAAATCATAAAATTATTACCTAATTTTCTTTGGCAGATCTTTATGATAACTCGTGGGCAGCCATTAATATAGTCATAGGTGAAGAATTATACATTTTGGAATCGTTTTTCTACTCCTCGTTCACAGGTGAGTAGGTACTAGGTATACATCAAATAGCTTCAATATCTACCCTCTTCTCCCACCCCTCCTTTTTCATCCACCCATAGGCCATAATGCAAAATGTTTGTAGCATCATTTTTCAAATAAATTATTGTGTAAATCTTACGAATTATTTTACAGGAAAGCCGTACACATTGGCGAAATCGTTCATATTACCAGACTTTAATTTTACTAAAGAACTGTGGAAAAAACTGGAATGTATTTACTACTTTTGGAAGCCAATTACAGCAACGAAGAGCGAAATTGATGAAATTTGCAAATATTCAGCCAAGAATTATTTTATAAGAGGTCCCAAGGTAGAAAATGAAATGTACCTGATTAAAATATTACGAGATATAGACGATTTGCGATTTGGTAAATTTTATCTACCAAATGCAAAAGCAGATTTTACGTTAAAAACTTGTCGCGAATGCTTTTTTCGATACCGGTGCCATGGAAGTTTTCGAATGGTCGTGGTCGATGAAATTTAGTATTTTCAGTTCATCTATCTCTTTTTTTAGTATTTTTTAAAAATAATTTGAGTTAGGTATATCAATAAGAAGGTATACTCATTTACTGGTCTATTTTTAATAAACTGATTTATAATATTTCTAATGGCTGAAACAATAATAAGTGTCTACCTAGTACCTAGTTATCTAATGATTTTATAGTATTCAATTGAACTACGAATAGTCGGCTCGAACTTACAATGTTACCGGATCTTTCATTCAACATACGTATCACGTAGAACCTTTGTTTGGTCTGTTTCACAAATTCCGTGTTATCTACATACTTATACGTTTAAAATGACATTTTCACATGAGCAAATCAAAATAATGTCACTGAAACTACATCTGTTTTCAGAAATCATGTCTTATCAGTGCCGTTTGTTATTCGTGCGAATAAGTAGGTATACCTATTCTCATTCATAAGCTTTGCGAGCGTAGAAACTAGGTACAGTATATGAGGGTATGAAAGCTAGACGTTTAATACTCTACACGTCTACAGTTTCCCTGTAATTCCCGACATTTAGACTAAAATCTCTAAGAAGAAATCATTTCAGGTGAAAATAATATCATTAGAATAGATATCTACTAAACTGGATTGTTTTTGCGTTTTTTTGAAAGTGGGTTATGGCTTGAAATACATAAGTATGTAGCATACGTACCTTCATTAAAAAATTGATGAAAGAATTAGATAGGTAACCTAAAAATTGTGCCAGTCAAGCCAATTTTTACCTACCTCTTTATTCTAAAGGCCCTTCAAGATTTAAAGAAAAATTACTATTGTGGTACATATTTCAAAAAAATAGAAAAAAATTGCCAATTTTTTTCAATTTAAATGATCTCAACGCGAAAAAATTTTACTCAAAAATATTATCGATTTTTAAAAATACGTTGTGTGTTTTTCTTTCCAATTTTGAAAGATGGCTAGGATAGAGGTAAGGGGTGGAAAATTGCCAGCGATGATTTTTGAGGGTAAAAATATCCATACCCATTAAAATTATTTCAAAAATTTTTCCTATTTTTTACAAAAAAATTGGGAAACCAAAATTATTTACGTAGTAATATTTTCTATAATCCTGGAAAATGGGCCTTCAAACTATTTTTGGGCAAAAATATCCATTGTATTACGATCATTTCAATAAACACTTTTTCAAATTTAAAAAAAAAATTAGCAGAAAATTTGGAAAACAGAAGAGTAATTTATTGAAACCTTGAACTAGGTACCACATCATTAAAAATATTGCCATCAAATAATCACTTGTTTAATGCTGGGCTGAAGATCATGCATTCATAAGGTGTAACCTTTGATATTGGTTGTTGGATGTGCTGCCTGCTCTTATATTTTAAGGAACAAAAATTTGGGAAATGAAAAATCTGCTTTCTCACGTATGTTTGGCATTCAATTGAAAGCAGAGTGGATTGAAAAACAAAATAACAAAAGTATTAAGTCATGTTGAGCTAATAATAAAAATGGAAAGCAAAAAAATAGAAGAGACTAGATTATTTCAACATTTTTTCCAAGTTCTTCTATGTTTAACATTCCTTTTAAAATATTCCCAAGTTTAAATTTTCTCCAAATTTTTTCCAAATTTGAATTTTTCAAGATTTTTCAATAGGTATATTTTTTTAAAAACTTTTCAAGCTGCGAACTTGCTTCTAACTCGGCAATCACTCTCGTTCCCCATGAAAATGAAAATACATCAAAAGGAAATGAACAAATGTAATATCAGTTTCTTTTTGACCTTGGAATTTTTTCATTATGAAAAGCAGGACTGGTGGAATAGAACGTCGATTTACTCTGTTCCGTTCAAGAACAAATCATTTTAAAAATGAATGAATTTTTCTGATCATCTGGTGTTTTGTTCAAACGAAAATGAATTTTTTGTTCTGTTTTGGTTTCAGTTTGCAGATTTCCAGTTTTCAGGTATGAGGCATAAGGTGTTGAGGTATGGGGCACAAAAGGGGCCGGGTGTTGGATAACTTTTTTTGCTTTTTCGACGTGGAAAAGGGGGACTGACTTTTTTCACTAGCTAAAAATGGGGAGGGGGTAAAAAAGGAGTCTTCTTCCGCAATTTCGTCTCACAAGGGACCCTCACCAACTGTCCGACGCCGATCCACCTGAGGGATTGCCTATGTATAGGTTTTCAAGGGGTAACGTACAAACTGTGCTTAAAATATCTGAAACGGAGCTGGTTTGGAAGATACAGTGTTGCCAACATTGAAAAATTATTAAAATTGAAAATTGAAAATTTTTGTATTCAAAAATAATTGAAAACTAATATATGCATAAGGTAGGGGGTGGTGTGGAGAGTAAAATTTGTAGTATGCATATTTTGCCTAACTCGACATTTGAAGGGGCAATCGACTTTCAAAAACAATTATTTTGGTAATTAATTTTTGTTCAACTTTTTCAATTCTGCCCCTTCAAATGTCGAGTTGGGCAAAATATGCATACCACAAATTTTACTCTCCACACCACCCCCGACCTTATGCATAGTATATTAGTTTTCAATTATTTTAGAATACAAAAATTTTCAATTTTCAATTTTAATAATTTTTCAATGTTGGCAACACTGTATCTTCCGAACCAGCTCCGTTTCAGATATTTCAAGCACAGTTTGTACGTTGCCCCTCAAAAACCTATACATAGGCAATCCCTCAGGTGGATCGGCGTCGGACAGTTGGTGAGGGTCCCTCGTCGTCGTCAGATAGATTATAGAATTGTAATTTTGTTCATGCCCGAGCGAAGATTTGAAAAAATTGTATTTTTTGGATTTTTAATGCCCTAAAAAGACATTTTTTCATGTTTTAATGCTTTGAAAATCCTTGTCTGATTAAGTGAATTTGTAAATTTATAAATACAACATCGCTATTACTTTTGGGGGGAGCGGGGGCCAGAACAGGCCCCTCGGCCCTCTTGACGACGTCTCTGGGGTGAACTATTGGGATTCCTCCTTTAAGCATCCAATTTCACACAATTGTTTTTCAATGAAAAATACATATACTTTTTTTTTTTAAATTGAAGAGTTGATAAAATTACCTCATACAGTAAAGTTGAACCATGAAAAATCTATCAAAAATCGATTCATCCTTTAAAACAACCAGTTCCAAAAATTTCAGGATACATATTATCACTCTCACAAAGCATACAAATGAGAAGTTGTGACATCGCATCACAATGTTAGAAGGAAAAAAAACGTGAATAAGAAAATAGTTTTGTCCTGATCAGAACAGTACAAAATACCTAACATTTATAAATGATCTGTTCTGTTTTGTTTTTATTTGTTCAGCGCATCATTTTGTTCAGTTTTGTCTACTGTTCAGCCAAAGCAAAATTTTTTAGTGTTTTTATTTGTTCATGTTGTTCTGTTCCGCCAGCCCGGGTGAAAAGGAAGTTCGACGAGTTGAAAAAAATTTGAAGTTGAAAGAACTTTCGAAAAAATATACATTATTTAAAAAAAATTATTAAAGTATAAAAAAATTAAACTTGCAAAAAAATTGAGAAAATTCAAACTGAGAAATCAAGTCATTTTGAAAGAATTGCGGATATTTGAAATCTTGGATAAAATTCGGAACTAAAAAGTTTGGAAAAATTTGAACTCGGAAAAATTTAGGACTTGAAAAATAGCAAGAGTGCATTACACGAAATAAAATTGTCCTTCCGCAAGGATAAATAAACTCATGTTAATGTTACGCAATAACCAATCAGAGTTCAGATTTTCCAAGTAAAAAATCCAAATACGCTTTCTACCCTCCTGATGTTTGGGGGGGGGGGGGGGGATCCAAACACTTTTGCTTTTTGCGGTTAGTTAGAATTTTTTCTACTTGTAATAATGGTTGCTCCTTACAACAAAGAAGAAGGCAAAATGTTCAGCAGCTGAGATGAACGGTGGCACATGACATCTGAAGTATAGGTGAAATCAGTGATCCGGAGGGAGGGGGTTTAGTCCCTCCGGCTCCGAGATTTTTGATATAAGTGCCTCTCGGCGTCTCGGCTCCGGCGCCGACTCCAGGACTTTTAAAAAAGTGCCTCCGGTTCTGACTCTGGCTTCGGAAAAATCACCCGGAGGGTGGGGGCTCCTCCTTCCTCCCTTCGGCTCCGCTCCGGATCCTTGATTTATTTTGTGTCTGTTGCTGTCGGTGGCGTGACCGTGTCACGCCACCTACAACAATTGACACAAAAAAATTCAAAGTAGGGACCTTTGGATCAGGGAGCCGGAGGGGAGGGGTTGATTTGGCACCTCCGACTCCGGCTCCAGGAATTTAAAAAAAAGTGCCTCCGGCTCCGAATCCGGTTTCGAAAAATCACCCGGAGGGGGCCTCCTCCCTCCGTCTCCACCTCCGGATCCCTGGGTGAAATATTCACTTACCTAGCCAAATTTCAGTTGGATCATCATTCTTCAACGAGTAATTTTTTTCTATTTCTTAGAGAGGATTTGAAAAACACGGGGAAAATTTATTTTAAGCATCTAAAAAAAGTACCTAATGAAAAAAAAAAGGATCTCGATGGCACAATTGGATATAAAAATGTGTATATCTTATCTATCTATATTACAATGTAAATTCATTATGGCTATCGATGGAGAGCTGTAATGAGAACATTGGGTAAAAAGTGAACGGGCTCACACGGATCTGAGAGATTCCTGTATGCATATTTGTAAAAAAACAACGGGTTCTCATTAATTTATGAAGAAACGTTGATTTTGGTAGGTATTTTTAATAGAATTATGCGGGTTCGTGTAAAAACTTATTGATTGATGTGAAAATGAGAAAATTTGGGTGTATTTGGTGAAAATATGGGACTACTGATAGATTGACATGATTTGACAGTCGGTTTGGAAATTTTCTTGAATAGGTAGTTAGATTTCATGGACAATTATGTAGAAATAAAAGTTGGAAAAGAGCTTAGATTGATTACCAGATTGTTTTTAAGGTTCAAACACACCTTTCATGCTATTCCCTCTCCCTCACACTCGGCATTCAATTTTCGAAAAAAAAAAAGAAGAAAAATAACCCTCTCTAGTAACTACTTAGACCTACCAACCAATTTGATGACGTCATGTATTTTGTCGTATCATCAACGAATTCACATACGAACGAATAAAGCAGATGTATAAACAGCTGCACGAACCAATTTAACAAATCCTTAAAGCTCATGTATTTTCATATAAATCATCAAACGCGAGAATAAATAGGACGAAGAAAATACGGTGAATTTTTTGCTGGAATTCGGGTAGGTATAGGAAAATATAAGGTACGTGTACATATTATGAAAGATGACGAAGTAATGTTTTAAATTTATTTCAATTTATGACGTAGGTATAAGTATACAAAGGTCATCCACGAAGACTAATAATGAAATACGTAGGTATACTATACAATTTACAAAAAATACTGGAACATTTTTCACTCTATTCGCAGCATCCGAACGCACGTAATTTTTCTTAATTACGAGAACGTTTTAGGGTCTGGTTAAATTTCATTACGGTAATTTTTACCGATTAACAATATTTTTTGCTGGTGTTCGTAAAAACCATGTGGCGGGAAATTTTGAAAATATTTTCAACGTAGTAAGCAATCCGAAAGCATATAAAATTCGAGAATTTTGTCGAACGAATTGTCATTTCCGTGGTGTAGGTAGCTCTCCAATTGTCAAACGTTTTATCGAAATGAAATAAAATTTTAACCCGTACGTACGTCTACGTATACCTATCTACCTACCCGTAGTAAATTATGCAAAGCTTGCGGTAGCTGTCAATTCATCAAAATTACTGCGTGAAAACAACCCAGAAAGATATTTCGTGGATATCGTACCAAGTTTTTATTTTACTTAAATATTTTTTGACATGAAGTGTGTAAGGTGGTTTGTAAGGGTGGCGTCACCTTCAACTCAATAAATAGGCAATCTATGATGAGCGTAAATACAGAGTGACGCGAAAGTCTCAAAAGTGGAATGATTTTTGACTTCGGATGGATAAAATAATACGATTTTAATGACCCCAAGACTTATACAGCGAACATTATAAATCGATGCCAAAATTTTTGAATTTTTTATTCTCAAGGATGATACTCGAGAAATCTTTTTTGTTTATTTCATTTAAAATTTTTTTTTATTATAAACTCGAATGTCCTAAAATTGTTATAAAATATGCTCTAATTACGAATTGAACGTTGATTCCTTTGAAACTTTTTTCTTAGAGCGTATTATTGGATCCCTAAAAAGTTGAAAATTCGTATTTTCATGAAATTGGTCCCAAATAAACATACTCCAACCCACCCTATCCGCCTCCATTGCTACCTACCTCCCTCCCCCCATAATGAATTAAAATTTAAAGCTCCCCAAAACAAGTTTTTGACTTCTACTTCATTTTCTTCACAATTTTATGAAAAAATATTTTACAGAAAAATTTTCACCATCTCATGAAAATGGGGATGGGAGTTATTTTAAATTTAACCCATTAAGGAAAAAGAGTGGAAAATTGATACTAATTTTTTTCCAAATTTTTCCGATTTTTTCCTAAATGTTGAAAAAACATTAAGACCCTGATGAAAAATTGATACCAATTGCATTTTTGGGTAATGATATCCATACTAAATCATTTTTGAACATAGTTAGATTTTATGGCTCGATCGGAGGAGGGATGGGGGGGGGGAGTATGAGGAGTCAGGAGGTGACATTTATATCTCGTCGTTTTGAAGTCCGGGGTCTAAGCATAATTTTCTGGCCGTCCATTTTCTTCAACTTTTGAAAAGGAAAAATGTAAAACTATCATCTCGAGTACCAACCTATGTATTTGATTTTTGATATTTGAAATCAGATATTTGAATTTCGATTTTTTAATGTTCAATTTTCCAGTTTAAGCCCAAAATTTCGAGAAAACACGTGCAAAAAACGGAAATGGCATGTGTCATATCGATTTCTACTAATTCGAGGGTGCTGAGCTTGATTATATCAACTTACTTTCTCGATCCGCCTCCTCTGTGCCCCACACCGACTCCCCAATTCTTAAAAATTTGAAAACCCCGGGGAAAAAAATTAGATCCGACCGAATCTGATCAGATCCTTTCGGATCTGATTGTATCCGAAAAATAACGCGATCAAATCATACATCGATTTTTACTAATTTGAAGACGCTGAATTGGAATATGTGCTCATTTTTTTATCGGACCCCTCTGAATCCCCTATAAGCCCCCATGATGAGGTCAAAATTGAAAAAAATGAAAAATGACGCATTACATGATGTTAGTTGGGTTTTTGAGGCCCGTGAGTTCGAATATTTGCTTATTTTTGGGATTCGACTCTTTAGGGATATAAGTAAATACAAACAAATCCAAATTAATCCAATTAAAGCCATTTTTCTCTATAAATTGAAAAAATTTGGATCCAATTGGATCTGTTTGGATCTAATCGGATCTTTTTGGATCTAATTGGATAACATTTCTTTGCCCTGTAAAAGAGAAAAAAATTTTTGTAGTGGAGTTATAAAAATTAGATGCAAAAAGATCCAATTGGATCAAATTTTACCTTAATTCAAGGAGAAAAATGTCTTTAATTGGATCTATTTGGATCCACTTGGATCCTAAAAATGGCGCTTTTTTAGATCCGATAGAATTTTTTCCCCTGGGAAATCAATGTTTTTCTTCAAAAATGGGGGCTAGGGGTGCACTAAAAAGTCGAATCCCAAAAATAAGCAAATATTCGAACTCACGGGCCTCAAAAACCCAACTAACATCATGTAATGCGTCATTTTTCATTTTTTTCAATTTTGACCTCATCATGGGGGCTTATAGGGGATTCAGAGGGGTCCGATAAAAAAATGAGCACATATTCCAATTCAGCGTCTTCAAATTAGTAAAAATCGATGTATTTTTTTACTTTTTCTATTTCTTTGAATTTTGACCAAAATTTAGGACCCCTGTGCCCCCAAGGGTATTGAGATCCCATCTTGAGAATGTAATTAGTTGAAAAATACATAAAAAGTTCTCTTCATAGTATTTTTTTCAGATTTTCAAATGGGGGCCGTCATGTTTTGTATTTGTTATGAAAATTGAGCTTTCATCACAAAATTTCAACTTTGAACTTTTCAAAATGTGATTATCAATGTTGAATTTGAATCTCCTTCCAATTCTCTACAAAACCGCATGAACAGACTAAACTTGGACCTAGCCGATCTCGAGATAATGCCTTCAAAGTTGAGTCATCTCGCTAAAAATACCAATTATACGAAAATTACAAGGGCCACCCCCACCTCCTGAAGGATTAGGATCGAAATGACGGTGATTCGTTCATCAGCCCATCGAGTGGAACCCGTAAAAATTTTTTGAGCGAAATCGGAAGACACAAGGTCAAACCCTGGTCGAGTTGACATGGAATGAGTCCACTTTATGACTAATAGATAGATACATTACATTCTAATGAACGTCCAGGATACCTATCAAAAGTTTTTATTATAAATGGAGTGAAGGGAGAAGATGCAGAATTGCAGACTTCTCCAAGACGGTTTATCGATTGAATAAAACTCAAGTTTGAAAATTTTTGAAATTTTTACATCAGCTTTTGTACATTTTTTCGTAACAAAAGCAACGTCTTACCCCAAAGCTACTAAAAAATTTAAAAAAATTAAGGTCATGGTTCGATTCATGCCAAATATCTACCCCTGTTTTTTGGAATACGCAAATATACATACATATTTAACCCTTTCGGACCCATTGGGACATATGCTGTCCCACAGGTAAAAAAAAAATCCAGAAAAAAATCTTTGCATTAAAAGTACATATAAAAGTGTCCCACTGGTACAGCAGACCTTCTAGCATAACCTAATTCACTCAAACTGGGAAAGATAGCGCTAGTTACCTCGGAAATAATTTTTTTCGCATCAGTGGGACATATATGTCCCACGGGTTTTTTCATGAAACCTATGGGACTTATAAGTCCCACAATTTTGAAACATTCCACTGGGATAAGTATACGCTAAAACTGTCATTAAACATGTCCCTCTGGTACTATACACTCATAAGCATACCTTAATTTGCTCACGGAGGGAAAGATAGCGCTTCTTACTTCGGAAATGATTTTTTTATTTTTATAATACTGTGATTTCAGTACCAGTGGGACACCCGTGTCCCATCCCCCAAAAGGGGGTTAAGGGCAAATTAAAAATTCTCCGACAGGTGATTTATATTTGGATGGGTCCATAGAACATGTTTTGTGAAGAAATTTTTCAAAATTCGAAAAAAACATTAGCGGTTCCGAAAGGGTTAATAATAGTTGATTATAGTACGTACCTCGTACCAATTAGCTCGTAGCTTAGCGACATTTGCTTAACTGCGTATTTGAATAGGCCACTTATTTTAAAAATCGAAAAAAAATCATTTTCGAAACACCCTGCACTTCAAACTTTTACAGGAAAAAACTAACGTGGAAATGGAATTCAATTGGAAGCATGCCACACGAACTATTCTCGTAACGGTGCTTTTATCCTGATTCAGCTTAATTTCAATTAAATGTACTTATTCTTCAGAGATGAGAAATTTTATTATTACGATTTTTGATACAGTTTTTAAGTACAAAAGTTGGCGGTGAAAATATAAAATTTTGTAATTTGTGCCAAGTATAATTTAGTTTCTGCTCCTTTATGAATTTAATTTTTGAATGAATGATTCGAAAATCCAAAACATAATTACAGTCGTTAAAATTATGAAAATAAATTCATTAAAAATTCTTTCGATAAAATAAATAATTTATTTTTATTTACTCGCGTAGAAGCATCCGTAAGTCAATATGAAATCGGTACACGGTAAATTTTTTCATCTACGGTGATTTGTTACAAGCGAAGTAAAAAAACCTTTGGATATTTTAATACGCTTGAATTTAAACGACTTACAAACTACACGCCGTAAATTTTTAGTTAGGCTAATGCAATTCCATTAACATTATAAAAGGTTGCCGAAGTAGAAAATGACGGGAAAAAATTCGTCGTAAATATTTTGCCAATAGGTATGCAATTTCATCGACAGCGTAAAAAAGTCGTTTTAGTCTTTCTAATGAAGGCGAAAATTGCACGATAACGTTTTAACGAATCGATCAAAAAATAAAAAAAATCAACTTATTGCCCAGAAATTTTACGTTGTAGAACTTTCAACATGCAGCTGACTGGAAAAATGCCCGAGTTGAACTTATCGGATGAAACTATGACGTCAACGTACACCTTTTCGATATAGCTTCATTTTGCGAAATAGCTTTGAATTTGAGTTATACCCAACTTCGGTTTTCTGCAGTTTACGTAACTACGTGTACGATTGTATGGCTTATTTTTACAGATTTCAATTCATTTTTTACTCTCAATGGAAATATGGAATTTTTATACGCCTCTGCATGTAGGTTATATAACTTGGAGATATAAGTACAAATTCGAATGATATATGTAAATTTCAAGTATTGGAATGTACCTATTTAATATGGTAGATAGGTATGCAAATTGTACGCCATTAATATTTTTCAGTAATTGGATCAAAAAGGATATTATAGGATCGCTCGTGTTGGTAATTTAAATTTTAAACAGATTTAGAAGCAAAATTAGCCGCTGCTGTTTTTCAAAAAAAAAATTCAAGCATTAAAAATGTATAGTGAGTAATTTTCTTGAAACGAGGTCTATTTTCTTCGTATTCGTTGATACTTGATAATATCGTGTTAAATATTATGAAAATTTGAGATTTGCTCTTCTTAAAAGAACATTTCATCTGATTATAGTGTTGGAAAAGTTTTTAAATAAGTTTTCAAACTTTCCAAGTTTAAAAGATTCAAATGAAAAATTCATTGGTTGGTAAGTATGGGTAGCTGAGTTCCTGAGTATTAGATAAATTGATTTTGATGAGTATTTTTTTTTACCTGTTAAAAAATAGTAAGAACTTGACTGCGTTTTACAACGTCAGTGTCCTGTAAATGTATCTAGTTGAAAATTAGATAAGTACTACTTACGTATGAGAATGAAAATGGAAAATTTGGAATTGAAGGCCCTGTTACAAGGTCTCTCAATTTTTTTAAATGCCATTTTAAAAAGTCGAATTAAAGACCGATAAAGCTATTTATCAACTTTTATTCGTCGTAATGAAAAACACAAGTTTTTATAATTTGATTCGATGAAAAGGACATCGATAGTAATTGAAAATACTCTGATGAGAAATTGGAATATTATTGATCAAATTGATGGAATTGTTACAAAAATGTTTGGAACATTTTGCAACTGCCAATGCAATGTTCAACTGTATGTACTTATTTTCATTAAAATAAGTGCTAAAAATTGGAGAATGGAATGAAATTTTTTTTTGAAAAATTGACGTCTTGAAGAGAGGTAGGTAGCTAGGTACTGAAAAAAATTAACGCACTTTTTTCTTTAGATCATGGATATGTTCAAATAATATACTTTGGAGATGAGGCAAGCTTCTTAAACTTCATAACTTCTTATTGAAATGTCAATGCACTGGAATATTTTTTCAGTTAATTTTTTCCCAACATTTCTACATACGTTTCCCAATTTTTTCTTATTTTTAAAAATAATTTCTTTCTTTAAAAACATACCTATCAACCCTTAATTTTTTAAAAATAAATTTAGACGATCAAATTTTTTATGATCGCTGACATATAATAACATTATGTTAGACTTGAAAAAATTGGTAACATTTTTGAATAAAATGTATCTTGAACATTTTTACGTTATGTTACAATTTAGAAAGACAGTCTATATCTTTTATCAATGAGAAATTGAGAAATGGAAATATGTACCTGTACCAGATCCAAAACCATATTGATTTTTTACTAGCTCTTAATTTTTTGACACAAATTTCAATTTCAAATTTTTTCAATCTTAATCTTTTCATTTTCTTTAATTCTTATTTTTTTTCAAAGCTATATCCAATTTCAAACTTATTTTTTCACTAGTTAAATTTTATTAAATTTAAACTTTCTCAGAATTTTTCCAACCTTGATTTTCCCGATTTTTTTTCAATTTCATATTTAAATTTTTTTTCCAATTATTGAGTTGAACGAAATTTTGAAAAACAAAATTGAAAATAAGGGAAGGTGGGGCAGGAACCAACGTAGGCCAATTCTATTCAAATTGGTCAAATTGTCTGATCCTTGCAACAAATTAAAGTTCAAACATTTACCATTCATTTTGCTGAAAAAATTCCATTTTGGTGCATACCTCAACCCTACAGAATTTTTTGAAACTTTTTCACTTTTTTTGCATCCTACCCCATCCATGGGACAGGATGCAAAATGCCATGGGGCAAGATGCAAACAGTGAAGACATAATGATAAATTGCGAATTTTTTTGTAAAATTTACTCAAGCACATTCGAAATGGATAATACAGATTTAAATAGAAGCGTGATTTTTGAAAAGAGGAGTTCTAAAACCTTTGTATTCATAATTTATATGCTGCCTTAATTGTTTTCTGATTTTTTAGGCAAACTTTTGATATTTTTGATATTCTATCTAAAAATTACATAAAGCAAAAATGTGATATCCTAGAAAAAATATCTCAAAAATATCAATGTGACCATCTTTAGAACCATATGTGACTTTTTCGAAAAATTCGTATTTAAAAACAATGTTTGCATCCTGTCCCATTTTCAATTCATGTACTGGGAAGAAAATATAGGGGAAAGTGCCAACCAAATACATCATTCGATAGGTAATTGGATGCAGATTACAAAAAAAAAATACCTTAATCTTTTTTTCAAAACTTGAAAACATGATATTTCACAAAAATCAAATTTCAAGAATTTTACGAAAATCACGTAAAATCACATTATTGATAATAATTCATAGACAAGCAATCCGTCAGGTCTGTAATTTTTTTCTGTTTAGTGTCGAATGGATACCCATCTACCAATTGCTCAGAAACATTTTTTCAACCAGATCACTGACGACAATAAGCCAATTTGCATCTTGCCCCACCTTCCTTTACTTTTTAAAAGAATTCAAAGTTGAAAAAATTTTGAAAAAATCAAAGATGGAAAATTTTGAAAAAATCAAAGTTGGAAAATTTTAAAGAAGATTTACAGTTGGAAAAATTTTTAGGAGGTAATATAGTCTGGGAGGGATATGTTTTTTATTCCAACTAATTCCTACATGAAATTTTTTTGCGGGATTCTGTAGTGAAAGAGGTCCTTCTCAACATACTATAAAGTCTACCTCCAAATCACGCTTGCGTTGCGCGTGCGGGCGTGAAATATGTACCGCCGGGCCGTTTTTTGCTATTATCTCACGAAATGTTGTGTTTTTCGACAAATTAGTTTTTACAAAAAATATTCCTCGTCAAATTTGCAATCGAAATGGTCATTATGATTTTTTTCATAAAACTCGTTTTTACCCCACAAAACTATGATTTTTGTGAGGTAGTATTTCACGCGCCGCCACAATCGATCATTTAGGCTGCTGCAACCGTATTGTATAGTCGGAGAGCCAAATCTACCGAAAATGGGTCGAAATAATTGAAAAAGCTGGGACCTCTCCCAACAGTTGGTGTATGAACCCTTAAATTTCGAAAACTACCAGTCTGCCGATCCGCAACTGCTGTTTTAAGTACAGCAAAAACTCGAAAGTTCACAATTTTTATGTACTTTTGGTTGAAAACATTTATGGTCGAAATAGGAGTCAAATTACAGGATATTTTCCTCTGAATCCGAATATGTAGGTCTGCCGACTTCTAAGTGCTGCCGAAGGGTTGGCCGACTGGGTTAAAAGGGAGAAAACTAGAAAAATTCACAGATTTTTTGGAAAATTCTAATAAATGTGGCATATTTGGCTTGAAAGGGGGCTATAAATGGTTCTAAGCATTACTCAAGAATACAGATGACTTTTCAACTTCAAAATTTCATAAATTTTTGTATTTTAGGGGGCGAGGCGTAGGGAGTATCAACAAACTCATGCATATGAACATGTGATATGGGTGCATCATTCAAATATACGTTTTTTGGGCTGTAGAACTCGATTATGACAATATTCTTTTGTTGGAGGTGAGGGAGTGATAGCTGTTTTCATGAATCATAGGTAGAATCGCATTTGTTTAAGTGTGATTTGGGCTAAAAAGCAGGTTATTTTTGTTTTAAGCGTTCTCAGCAGTTGTTTTTTTTATGTACCTATCGTTGCGATAAATCGTGTATTAGTGTCTAACTGTCTACCCATGGCATGAAAATATGTAATTCGCGAAATTTTGATTTCTTAAATGAGGATTTGTGATTCTATCCCTGATTCATTTGTCAGAATCAAGTTCAACAACCCAGAAAACGTATATTTTGATGATGCACCCATATCACATATTCATATGCATGAGTTTGTTGATACTCCCCTATGCCTCGCCCCCCTAAAATACAAAAATTTTGTGAAATTTTGAAGTTGAAAAGTCATCTGTATTTTTTATTAGAATTTTCCAAAAAATCTGTGAATTTTTCTAGTTTTCTCCCTTTTAACCCAGTCGGCCAACCCTTCGGCAGCACTTAGAAGTCGGCAGACCTACATATTCGGATTCAGAGAAAAATATCCTGTAATTTGACTCCTATTTCGACCATAAATGTTTTCAACCAAAAGTACATAAAAATTGTGAACTTTCGAGTTTTTGCTGTACTTAAAACAGCAGTTGCGGATCGGCAGACTGGTAGTTTTCAAAATTTAAGGGTTCATACACCAACTGTTGGGAGAGGTCCCAGCTTTTTCAATTATTTCGACCCATTTTCGGTAGATTTGGCTCTCCGACTATACAATACGGTTGCAGCAGCCTAAATGATCGATTGTGGCGGCGCGTGAAATATTACCTCACAAAAATCATAGTTTTATGGGGTAAAAACGAGTTTTATGAAAAAAATTATAATGACCATTTCGATTGCAAATTTGACGAGGAATATTTTTTGTAATAACTAATTTGTCGAAAAACACAACATTTCGTGAGATAATAGCAAAAAACGGCCCGGCGGTACATATTTCACGCCCGCACGCGCAACGCAAGCGTGATTTGGAGGTAGACTTTATAGTATGTTGAGAAGGACTTCTTTCATTACAGAATCCCGCAAAAAAATTTCATGTAGGAATTAGTTGGAATAAATCTCCTTTTTTTACATATCTCTCCCAGGCTAATAAAAATTTTTCAACTTTGATTTTTGTTCAAATTTTTTTAAAGCTAATGTTT
Organism: Pseudococcus viburni; assembly: GCA_033439095.1. Taxonomy (NCBI): domain Eukaryota; kingdom Metazoa; phylum Arthropoda; class Insecta; order Hemiptera; family Pseudococcidae; genus Pseudococcus; species Pseudococcus viburni. Next base: position 144,061 of record JAVBJF010000292.1, on the reverse strand, counting down.
CTTAAAATTTCTTCATATAATTCTAATAATTTTATAAGTTTTCTTAAATAATTTCGACTGAAACATTTTTTCAATCAAAAATTTTTTAAAACTTTTTTCAACTTCATGTTAATTAATATTTTTTCCAATACAATAAGTAATTAGAAAAAATTTTAAACAGTAGTAAAAACATGAAATTGAAAAAATTAAGAAACTTTAAATTTAAAAAATTTAACTGGTGAAATTTTTTTAAATTGGATACTGAAAAAAATGAAGAACCGATGAAATTGAAAAAATTTGAAAATTTTTAACTTAGAATAAAGGGTATAGCAGGTTAAGTATGGTGTTTTGGCCTTGGAAAGGGATTTTGATGAAACCTACCCCAAAAGTTGAGTCATGATGAGAAAAAATTCTGACAAAAATTTTGGACCCCCAGAGCAAGTATTTTCGGGGGGAGGGGCCAAAATGTGTTTTTTAAACTTCATTTTTTCGTTTTTCACAAAATGTAGATAAAAATTTCGTGTTTTTTTAAATTGAATCTAGAGGGTTAGAGGAACCCTAAAAAAAATTTTTCAAAATTTTTGACCCATTTTTCGTCAAGTTATGGCGTTTTAAAAACTTTGAGCGGCCATTTTGGAGAGAAGTTTCAGAGGTACAGTCGCCATTTTTTTTTAGAAAATGTGTTATTTAGTGTTGATTATACCACATAAGTTTCAATGAGTTTGAGTTGGTGCAACATTGTCAAAAAAAATAAAAACTGACCACCGGTCATGCGGAGCCCGAACGTTCATGTCAATTTCCCACGGCGCTCTGGTGGAAAGCACAGTGCTCGCGCTCGCTATGTTTGACAAATGCCATTCTAATCCAGAGGCAGATTACATTTTTTCAAATATGAACGCAAATGGTGATGTAGGTATAAAATTTGGCATAGCGAAGAAGGATACCATAAATTTTTTTTGAGCCAGTAGAATCTTCGCCAAATCTCATTGGAGGGGGAGGGGGAAGATCCAGAGGGGGTTCAGCTCTTTCATTTTTCAAAATTGAGCTATCGGTTTTTTTTTGTGTTTACATCCAAAAACGCGGTTGAGAGATACCACCAATATTATCACAATCAAAACTGAAACGAAATATTACGTAGATAGTTTATGGCACAGAAAGTGAAAAATTGGTTCAATTTCATCAAATTCCTCCATTCATTCAGCTTAGAAGTACGGGAATTTGTGTAAAGTCAATTATACGTATGTATGGTACCTAATCTACCTGCAGACTTCGAAAAATGTAAAAAAAAAGATAATTTGGGATTTAGGCAGGTTCTACAAAATAGATAACATATTCGAGGAAAATGTGAAAATTTGAAATGAAAAATCCGAAATATGAAGAACTTCTCTCCCTGCAATTCCAAATGTAATGCCATTTCTGAACTAAGCAGATTTCCATCGTATAGAAATCATACGAAAAAAAAACGATAGCTCAATTTTGAAAAATGAAAGTGCCGAACCCCCTCTGGATCTTCCCCCTCCCCCTCCAATGAGATTTGGCGAAGATTCTACTGGCTCAAAAAAATTTTATGGTATCCTTCTTCGCTATGCCAAATTTTATACCTACATCACCATTTGCGTTCATATTTGAAAAAATGTAATCTGCCTCTGGATTAGAATGGCATTTGTCAAACATAGCGAGCGCGAGCACTGTGCTTTCCACCAGAGCGCCGTGGGAAATTGACATGAACGTTCGGGCTCCGCATGACCGGTGGTCAGTTTTTATTTTTTTTTGACAATGTTGCACCAACTCAAACTCATTGAAACTTATGTGGTATAATCAACACTAAATAACACATTTTCTAAAAAAAAATGGCGACTGTACCTCTGAAACTTCTCTCCAAAATGGCCGCTCAAAGTTTTTAAAACGCCATAACTTGACGAAAAATGGGTCAAAAATTTTGAAAAAATTTTTTTAGGGTTCCTCTAACCCTCTAGATTCAATTTAAAATAACACGAAATTTTTATCTACATTTTGTGAAAAACGAAAAAATGAAGTTTAAAAAACACATTTTGGCCCTCCCCCCGAAAATACTTGCTCTGGGGGTCCAAAATTTTTGTCAGAATTTTTTCTCATCATGACTCAACTTTTGGGGTAGGTTTCATCAAAATCCCTTTCCAAGGCCAAAACACCATACTTAACCTGCTATACCCTTTGAACTTAGATCGTCGGAATCCATTTGCGTCAAAATTAATTAAGAGTTAGGTAGGTTCGAATTTTAAATCATACTTTAAAAGTTAAGGCAGCCTTAAAAATTCCTTATCGCATTTTCAACCAATCAGAAAGCACGAAACGGTTCCTTAAAACCATTAAGGTTGCCTTAATTTTTAAGGTATGATTTAAAATTCGGGCCTTAGTGATTTTTTACTTTTTTCCCAAGTGTTGTGGTTGAGGAAAAAGGAAAAACCAAAACCTGCTAGGACGATTTTAAGCTGAAAAAAGACAAATAGCTTAAACATAAACTTAAAACATGATTTTTTCAAAAAAAAAGCTTGAGCTTAAAGCTTAAGGAATAAGGCTGACTTACCTAACTTTAATTTAGGCAAGCAGTGTTGCCAACTATACAAATTTAAACACAAAATTCATAACTTTTTAAAAATAATATTTGGCAACACTGAAAAATAGTTACGCAAAACGTTACAGTTTTCAAAAATTTATCCCCAGGCATGTTGGCCATGCTCCAGGCCTAAGACATATCCATGACAAAAGATTTTCAAATGATGTCAGAAAATCTAAAAAGTACTCATTATTTTCATTCTTCATGAGCGCTTGGAAAAAAATATTTTTCTCGTGTTTTTTAAACTTCATGTAAAAATTGGAGGGAAAATTTTTAATTAGGTACCTATCTAGTTTTTAAAAAATAGTCTTAATGTGAATAATTTACCTGTCAAAAAATCATGGACGACAATTTTCCTGTTATACCTACCTACACCTATCCTTCCACTCTGACCATTTTTCAAAAATTAAGAAAAATATAATAAATGTTTTTTCCATACTTGGAAGAATAATGAGAAATCGCTTTTGATCACTTTTTTTTTTTGCAAAAGTATCCCCTACGTAAGACCATTTCAAAAAAAATTGATGAATCAGGATCTGAACACGACTCCTTTCTCCATACAACTTTAGAAAAAAAACGATCCGCCCAATAATACCTATCCAATATTCATACGGGTGAAGTACTACGAACAGAACCACACTCATTAAGGATGATGGAGGCGTAGCGTATGAAAAATGTTTACTGATTGGTTAAATTTTTTCTGGGTTTATTAATTTTTCAAAGCATTAAGAAATGATAGTGGATCTAAATTTTCATTCCAAGCGTGCAAAAAGTAACCATGATCATATTAAAAGATTCATTAACCACTTAAGACGTTTTCAAACTTAAAGAAGATAAAATGAACGACAGAGGAAGAATTATCGTAGCAAATAAGGAGTAGGTACTTGAATTGCCTACTTTCAAGTTGAATTAAAGTAGGTAGATAGATAGCTAAATATTGAAAGATGAGAATTTATTTCAAAGTCTTTTACTATCTGAATAAATTAACTCGAGAATATTCAGCAAGTTGAAAAACTCAATTTTAATGTGAAAAAGTGCAGTAACAGCAAATAAATTATCTTCTTTTTCTCCTCTGGTAATTTCCTCTCTTCCTTTCACATATTATTACCTATCTCTACAATGTTGATTTTTGAAAAATAGGCAATACTGCATAATTACAAGTAGGTACTTTGGATTATGAAATGTTGGAAAATTTCAAGCTAATAGATAAAAGCACTAAAGTTTTGCACGTAGAAGTTTGATTTACATTTCTACATGCAATATAGTAGGTAATCTTGAAAATTGTGGTCATCCCATTGGTTCGCAATTAATTTATAAATACCCTATATGTATAGTACTTTTACCACACGTGCCATACCCTCGTCATGACATATGTACCTATATTGAAATATACCATCTACATACACCTGATACTAAATAATGAGAGAAACGAACGCAAACCAATATTATTATTTCATGGAAAAACAACACACATGTTAAAATATTTTCATAATGAAAAGATACATAGATATGTCACGGAGAATTCGAGTCTGCAAAAAAAATATCCTAAATAATTTTGAAGAGAAAACGTTTTTTAGTCATTAATTAATGATTCAATACCATGGCAACAAACTATGCGTTCAGGCGCGTATGTTTTACTAACAATGACGTCACCGCTTGTTGATGCTAATAATTCATCTATCACAGAAGAGGGGTATGAGATTATTATTTAATTATGCAGGAAATGTTGTATTCGTCAGGGTGCGTTTTCTCTAATATAATTAAGTTTTAACGTAAAGTATGATTTCACTAATATTTTATGACGTCATGCAATCTGTAAATGTTTACTTTAACAATGTACGCCGAATAAGACGAATTTTCACCACTCACATTGTGTTGCGGCTTTTGGCGGCTTGTACGCGATATTTTACGAGATAAACATTGAGCAGAGTATTTATCAAGTTTTAAGTTCTCGCTGTAGGCATCTATATCAACCCTAAGGGAGTTTGTAGCAAGCATATTGTATCTTTTAATGTCGGCAATGTTATTAAAAGTATACGTATTACTCGTCAAGGTGCTGTGTGGCAAATTTTATTTATTATTTGTAATAATACGAGGATCCAAGTTGGTCTTATACAGCTGCGGAATGACATCTTACACAATAGGTCACACAACCATTGCTTTGGGAGTTTTTCAAGTTTAATTTTTCCTGCGAAAGTAACTTGCTAGCATTTTGGGTTTTGTTTTTGTTATTACAACTTTTACACAGCGGCATAACTCGAGAATACCGGAGGATGAAAATTTGTAATATTTTGAAGATAAAAGTGCTAACAAGAGAGGTGCCCCAACTAGAAGTAAAATTTTGAGCTGAAACAAAAATAAGTCGAAAGTGCGTCATAGAAGAAATCCATATCCAAAATTTCAGGTGCTTCATTTATAGAGTTTTGACGAATTTTCGAAATTTCAAACTACCTCACATCGCCCAGGCGAATTATGAAAATTTGATCTAATCAACGAAAAAAACTAAGATTTGGTATGTACCCTATTTTTGATCTCCCGAATCGATTGGAAGAGGTTTAGAGACGTTTCAGAGCCTCCAGAAAATTTTGGAATTTTCCAGAACTACAAAAAAGCTTATAAAAATGGCCCATATGAACTTAAGAATCTATAATCGCAAATTACCCATAGGTATCGGTGACCTATATGATCAATTAAAGTACAATTTTTTAAAATTCGTAACTTCCAAGTTTAATATGGAAAATTTTCTGTCAAAAAATATGGATTTGAACTGGAAATTACGAATTTTGGAAAATTGTACTTCAATCGATCAAGTTCCTCACCAATAGGTATGTGTGATCCTTGTTGATGGATGCTAAAGTTCACATGGGCCATTTTTATGGGGTTTTCCATTCTTCAACGCTGGAGAATTCCAAAAGTTTTTGAAGACTCCAAAATGTCTCGAAACCGCTTCCAATAGATTAGGGAGATCAAAATTAAGGTATATACCAAGTTTCAGTTTTTTTTGTTGATTAGATCAAATTTTCATATTTTGCAGGACGATGGGGTAATTTTGAAAGAGGAATACACAGGGTGTTCCATGAATCGTCTGCCAAACTTATTTTTTTTTAGATAAAAAACTTGGGATGATCATGTCGCCGAACTTGCAAATTAAAGGGGCAAATGCTGCTTCAGAAAAAATCACGTTAAAAATTTTTGTCTACCGTGGGAATGGATGGCACTTTAAAAACAGCTCAAATATTTTCACTTTATGACTTTTCGCCTAACTTTAAAATTGAAGGAAGACAAAAATTCTAAAAAAATAAGCTTATCTAGGGAATGGGTAGAACGTTGAAAACGGAAGAAATTTTGTTTTGTAGACTTTTTGCCTAATACCAAAAATGAAGGGGCCAAGAGTCATTCAAAATTGAGAGTATTCAGAATTAAATACACGTGTTCCATGAATCGTCTACCAAACACATTTTTTCGGATATAACCGGGCACCACTAAAAAAAAACCTTGGATGAACATGTTGCCTGTTTTGAAAATTGAAAGGGCAAATGCTGCTTCTAAAAAAATCACGTCAAAATTTTTTCAGCCGTGGGAATGGATAGTACGTACTTTGAAAACTGAACAAATTTACAATTTATGACTTTAAGCCTATCTTCAAAATTGAAGGGGCTGCGAAAACAATTGTTCAAAAAAAAATCTCAAAAAATGAACTGATCAAGGGAATGGATAGAACGTTGAAAACTGAAGAAATTTTATTCTGTAAACTTTTTGCCTAACATCATGAAGGGGCTACAGATCACTCAAAATAAATGGGCTTCAAAAAATTTTCAATTTTTCTCAGTTTTTAATGACCCTTAGCCCCTTTATTTTTGATGTTGGGCAAAAAGTCTACAAAATAAAATTTCTTCATTTTTTAACGTACTATCCATTCCTTTGATCAGTTCATTTTTTGAGAATTTATTTTGAACAATTTTTTTTCGCAGCCCTTTCAATTTTGAAGATAGGATTAAAGTCATAAAGTGTAAATTTGTTCAGTTTTCAAAGTACTATCCATTCCCACGGTTGAAAAAAATTTTGACGTGATTTTTTTAGAAGCAGCATTTGCCCCTTCAATTTTCAAAATAGGCAACATGTTCATCCCAAGATTTTTTTAGTGGTGCCCGGTTATATCCGAAAAAATATGTTTGGCAGACGATTCATGGAACACCCTGTATTGTTTCCAATGAACTATATCAGGACCATTTCCCCCAACCTTTCCGGATAAGGTGGACCTCTGCCTTCCCCTTATCTCAAAAGATGAACCCATGAAAAAAATTTGCTCCAGAATGAGTTCCGAAAATAAGTGAAATTGTAAATTAGATATCGAAAAACAAAAATCGTTCAAATTTTTTCTCATGGGTCCAACTTACATGATGAAGGGGGAGGGGGGAGGTACACCCTGTCGGGAAAAGTTGGAGAAAATGGTCGTGATATAGCTCATTGGAAAGAAAATTTAATTCCAAGTACTTTTGGTGGTTACCAATTTTGCCGTATCTCCTAAACTTTTCGTTGAAAATGATGAAAACGTGATTTTGAAGTTTTCTCAAAACGTGTTTCATTTCCGAATTTGGGGGCCAGGAGTTACTCCAGAATGGATTTTAATAAGAAATGAAAATGTATATTAGGTGTTGAAGAACAACTTTTGTTTGAATATTTTTTCATTATGACTCATAGATTAGGCGGTACAAGCGTTTGAAATGTTGGAGAAGGACCCTGGGAAAAGGGGGAGGAGGGAAAAAAAGACATAGGAGTAAAATTTATTTGTTTCAGTGACTGGAGCAATATAGCAAAAATCAGCATCCCGGAAAGCATAATTATTTCGTTCAATTTTCCCCTCTCACTTGGGAGTCAATTTATTAAAAATCTAAAAAATTGATGAACGAAGTAACAAACCCCCTTTTTCAATAAAGCTGTTACAAAAAAGAACTTCATATAGTCAGGATCTTTGAGAAACAGAGACTTACTGAGACAATGCATTGCATCCAGGTGAGATCTGTGGGGGAGTGATTCGGTTTTTTTCTGGAAGCAAAAATTATATGTATTTGTGGTCAGAAAAATTCTTTTGGAGCCGGAAAATTTATGAAAAAAATGAATGATTGACTTTTTAAAAAGAAAATTTGAGGCAAATTTTTTATTTTGAGTTGAGAAAATTTATACCTCGAAATTTGAAAAATTCATGTGAGCAGAAAACTGAAATTTTTAGCCTTCCTCCTACCTCGACAAATTCAATTTTCTGTTATTTTTTGGGATTGTACATATACCTTTCTTTATTGTCTAGTGGTTTGGAGTTTTCTAATTTCTTTCTAATCAGCTTGAAAAAAAAAAACAAATTTTGAAAACTTTTTAATTACTTGTTTAAATAAGGATAAAATTATTTTTTAATTGTATTTAATATTCTCGTACATTATTGCAATTTTGGTCACGAAGTCACAATGGCCTCACAAATAAGAAAATTGTAGAAAATCAAAAAATAATTTCGTCGTAAGGAAGTTAATTTCTTTCTCTTACAAACAAGTTAATACAGAAAATCTACGAAATTGCTTCTCTCTTCAGCTATAAAGCGTGTTTTATAGTAGACTAGAAGCACCTCCTTCAACTCGGTAAATAGGCAACGTATCCTGAGTTTAATTATGTACGGTTACCTATCCCTCCAAATTACAGAGAGAAAATTCATTTTGAATAATTTTTGATCTACACAAAATAGAAAGCTGAGGTTTGCGCCCCTAAAAATTTTTTTTGTACAGTTTTATGATGAAATGTTGGAAAATTGAAAAAAAAAAGAATTCCAATTAATTTCCATTGTAGTAAACTTGGGAAACCATTCTGGGAGGAAGGTGTCACGACTCAGCAATGATTTCATTGCATACTATTTATAAGTAGTATAGTTTAAATTCACTGGGGGAGGGGTATAGGTCGTATATAATTTTATTTATATTACTTTTTTTTAAAATTAAAACTCCACTTTGAGTTTGAAACCTCCATCACACGAGGTGCTTGGTTGGACCCAATTGTAAATTTGGCTTCATATTCATATTATTTAGAAGGTTCGATTTAATTATATGAAAACAATGCCAAGTATCATTAATCTATCTTTGCTCCAAAATCAGGTGCGAGGTTGCTCCTGGGACTCACATAAAAGCCAAGACAAATTGACCAATCCTGGGTAGAATTTTACTAGAGAAATTAATTTGTTTCAAGCTTTCTTCGGATATTACTTCCTCCATTTTCGGGAAGTTTTTGAAATTTTGACCATGCCTCACTCTCACTGCTCAAAAAATTGTTAAAACTATTTTTCAAAATAAGTACTCATCAGTAATTAGGCACATGGTTATCAGAAAATATTTTTTATGCTTGGTGCAGTTTTCAGCAATTTCGATATCAAGTTCTCGTGTTTATGAAGAAAATTTTTAAATTTTTATTTTAACAAATACCGTTTTTTTTTCTATCAATTTTTTTTTTTCAAGAGTACCTATCTAACAACGTTCAATAAAAATTTCAAAAATCTAAGAACAAGAGCATTTTACCTGATTCGAGGCCATCGAGGGATACCCTTTATAAAGACTATTCTCGCTCCTATTATTCAACACATAGGCAATGGTATGTATTTGAACTCAGAATGGATTGCATACTTACTTAATAGATTGAAGGAACTGCTTGTGATAGGAAACATATCGTAGATAAAAACTCAAAACAAGTTGACGAGAAGAGACCAAAAACTTTGTAGTAGTAACTTGATAGGAAGAGGGAGTAAAATCGTCTGTAAAAACTTATTTTTCAACAATTTTCCACTGAACGAAATTAGAAACTTAAATTGTCATAACCCAAATCTGGATTTTTGCAATTGCAAATTTTTCAAGTAAATATCTCTCTGAATATTTTTCGTGAATTTTGCTGAAAAAAATTGTCTTCAGTGATTGTTTTTTACAAAACGGAGATTTATTAGTCATATATTTTTTTTTGGCACTGATATAAGTTAAAGTGTGGTTAAAATTAATTAAAATTTTGAAAACAAGAAGATATTTTTCAAACATTTTCCATCTCACAAAAAATACCTACTTCCTTTTTTGTTGGGAGAACTTTCAAAATAGATCGTGCTTTAAACAGCGTGCGATGCCAAATAAACTTTCTTAACTACACCCGGAATTCTGATTTTCGTTCTAAAATGACCTAGTTAGGTAAATCTTTGGAAATATATGTCGAAATAGTAGCCTAGTTGCGTTTATCTGATGTATAGAGTACACAATTTCTCACTACACAAACGTGCTTTGCTTTATTTAAGTTCATACGTAGTCCTACATATTTAATTAAGGTAGGTACGAAGTACATATATATTAAATAGGTACCTACATAAAAAATTAATCAGAGAAATCACACAATTTTCAGTTTGAGATGGAAGATGGAATTCAACTTGCGTAGATATATCCTTTAAGTGTACAAAATTTGATTATTTTTTGGGGTAAGTTGTTTATAGAGGGTGCATGTGAACAACTGTACAATTAATATACAAACCAAAAAACTGATATGTAAATATGAACAGATACAAAACGATTAAACGTGCAAAAAATATACAACAGAAATGAATAAACGTCGCCGAAAAACAAATACGCATGTCATGTAATACAAATAATATGGGGTAAAATTTTTATGTATGTATTCCATGTACCTAATAAATTACCTAGAAGGCTAGAATACGAACCCTACACATTCATTACAAAAAATTTCCCCTTTTAACCGAAACTTAAGATTGATAAATTGTGATAATTTGCCACGAAACTGAATTAGAACATTTGAATACTAAACAGGTCATCATTTCTTGAATTTTTATTTTATTTTTCCCTCTCAATGCATGTACATAAAAAGTAACGCCCAATCTGCAATATTTCATCGGAATCAATAAAAAGCTTTTCCGCTATAATTCCCATTACTTTAGAAACAAACTTTTTTTTGTTATTTTTAATTTTCAAATTCTGACAGTGGAAGTTTTATTCGCGCGTTTTCTTTTTTTTAATTTTCTACACTTTGTTTTGCAAGTAGAAGTTATTGCCTTAAATTTGGCGCCTTATATAACATTTATTTTGCTATAGAAATCGTTGACCGGATACGTCGTCATGTCGTGAATTATGTGTTGCTGATTCTATATTTCTTCGGAAATTAATTTTCTAAATGCATATTTTGTTATTATTTCGCGTACCATATTAAAAATATTCGAAATGAGTTTATACTGATAAACTGCTAAAGCTTAGGTAAATTAGTTTGTTTTTACTTTACTTAAGTTGTTTGTAGAAAAAATTATTTACCTACCTAATTTTAAAATTTAAGCAGCGTTAGGAAATTTTCAAAAATAGAAAATTTGGTATTGTGGGCAATTGTGGGAGGGGTATAAGAGCATTTGATGACGGATGACAGATGACAAGAAAAAATGGCTCAAGCATTTTTACCTTTCTATTATATTCACTTTGAAGGGATAAATGCGGAAGCAAGAAGTAAACGAATTATTTTGACTTTTTATTTTTCCTATTTCCATCTGCCCAAAATTAAAATTTCTCATAGAAAAATCATCTTTTTGGAAAATTGTCGACAAAAAATGCAATTTCATCGGTGCTTAGGAAGGAGGAGTCCCTTCTGTCCTTTCCTCGTTCAATATCGCGAAATTAACAGTTTGATAACCAACCCCTATCCAAATTTTTGGTATAATAGAATGGATCAGTTGGTTTTTTCTTTCAAAGGTGGGGTAAGGAAAAAAGAACAGCTAGAAAATGTATCAAAAACAATTCCAGCCCTTCCCTCAATCTCTTGATTCAACCCTTATTATCCTCGAATTGTCTTTAAAATCGAATTACATTTGTTCAAAAACTAAAAATAGGTACCTAATATAGAATCCAGAGCTTAACAAACAAATATTTTTTAAAAAGTTTTTAGGGGAAAAATTGGGGAAAATTATTTTTGAAAAAATTTTTGTTGAAGTGATCTGAATAAGTATGGATAATTTTAGCTTAAAAAATCGTCAGCGGCGATTTTCCACCGATACCTCTATTTTGGAAAAATAGTATAGGGAAGGAAGGTATAGCAGTAGAAAATTAGTGTCAATGATTTTTTCGAGAATAAAATATTTTTGATATTCACAATCAGTTTGATAAAAGTTAACCTTATTTCAAAGTACCTAAGTACCTATTTTCTTTTTTAATTTTTTACTAAAAAAAACAATAAAAACGTGATTTTTCCAAAATTTTACCGAAAAAACATAATCCGGTAAAAAACGGATTTTAATAGTGGTTTTGGATAAAATCATATTTCTCCTAGCCCTCTTCACAAAATTTCTAGTTTTCAGAGGCTCTAAGCAAAAAATTGACCGAAAAAAGGCTGCACTGGTATGAGGAGACTGAAAAGGAGTTGAAGGCATTGAAACTTTTCTAATTTATCACTATTTTAAAATAGTCATTTTCACCAGTATTTCATTAAAATGCCTAAAATGCTAAAACAAATTTTACAATTTTCAGTTTTTTTTTTTAATCAAAAAATTAATCGAAAGATGATCTTATACCGCTTTGAGAAATCTAAAATGAAGTGTGGACCATTAATACTTTTCTCATTTCACTCTGTTTTCAAAAAAAGGTAATTTTCATCAGACGTTTGGAAAACTTCTAACATCAAAATGGGGTAGTCTTCTACATGCATATTTGTACTTACTTACATATCTAACATTTACAGTTTGAGAATCTTTGCAATGCGTGATACTGGATGATTTGTATACCGGGCAGGCAATCTTAGGTACATTATTCGTGTTATCAAAACGTCAAAAATAGCGAAAGTATAATTTTTTTCTTTGGATCTACGCACTATACTCACTACACGTAAGCAGCTGAAACCCCTTTGAACAAATGTAGATAGGTAGGTATTCTTATAAAAAATACCTACTCGCGGATTTTTACGCGATGAGTAAATTGCTAGTTTTCTCGTACTATTATAGAGAGAGATATACGAGCAGGCATACGAATTTTAGATCGAAAAAAAGGTCAAATTGACATCCAAAATTTTAAATGCCAAAGTTCTTTCTCGAATGTTGAGAAATTTTTGAAAATTTAAATTCACTTGACCCAAAATATGAAAATTTTATCTAAAGAAGGCAGAAAGCTGAAAGGGTATAACTAATACTGTATTTTTGAGTTTCAGAATCGATTAGAGATGGTTTTAATCAAGCCGATCTGGAGCCTCAAGAAAATCTTAGTACCTTAGGTACCTACTTTTCAAAAGTCCAGAAAAAAGGCCCTAATGAACTCTGGACTATCGGCCCTTTTTTGGTGTCATTTCCATGTGACAGAACCCCACTGAGTTCCAAAATGTCATAAAATATTTGAAATCAGCGTCTTCGAAAACCTAAATTTCAATATGTACATACTCGCATATCGATTTTTTTGTCAATTATTGGTTCTCCTAAATAGTCACCACCTTCCATTAGACTTTAATAAAAAATCGCTCTGGGCCCTGGGCCTGTCTTTATTGTTTTGCACCTGCACTATTCAGAAATCGTCTTAAAAATTTCGATCGATATAAATACAGGGTGTCGGGTAAGTGGTCTGTCATACTTCATTTTTGGATATAACCGGGTACCACTAAAAAAAAGTTAGATGAACTAGTTGCATATCTTGAAAATTGAAGGGGCAAATTATGTTTTTTTAAAAATCACGTAAAAATTTTTTTTCAACCATGGGAATAGATAGTACTTTGAAAACTGAATAAATTTTCATTATATAACTTTTTGCATAACTTAAAAATTGAAGGGGCTAAAAAAATTGGGTTCGAAAAAAGTTCTAAAAAAAATGAACTAATCAAGGGAATGAATAGTATGTTGAAACAGGAACAAATTTTGTTCTACAGACTTTTTGCCTAACATCAAAAATGAAGGGGCTACGGGTCATTTTAAAAAAAGTGGGCTTCAAAAAATTTTTAAATTTCCTCAATTTTGGATGACCCTTGGCTCCTTTATTTTTGATGTTAGGCAAAAAGTATGTAGAACAAAATTTGTTCCTTTTTCAACATACCATCCATTTCCTTGATTAGTTCATTTTTTTAGAACTTTTTTCGAACACAATTTTTTGTAGCATTTCAATTTCCAAGTTATGCAAAAAGCCATATAATGAAAATTTATTCAGTTTTCAAAGTACTATCCACTCCCATGGTTGAAAAAAATTTTTACGTGATTTTTGAGAAAAAAAAACATAATTTGCCCCTTCAATTTTCAAGATATGCAACTTGTTCATCTAACTTTTTTTTTAGTGGTACCCGGTTATATCCAAAAATGAAGTATAGCAGACCACTTATCGGACACCCTGTATGTATTAGCAGGTATATACAATACATATAGTTAAATAATCGTGACTTTTACACAAAAATGTGCAAAATTGGTTCAATTTCAGCAAATTTAGAAAGTTGTCAGCGAACTTGAAAAAGTTTCCAATTCTAAATTCAAAAAAATGCGTAAACTTGTTATTTAAATAAACGGAGAAAAATCAAAATCGTAAAACATTGATCAATTTTTTCAAAAGGGAAGGGGGGGTGTGTCAAACTCATGAATAATTTATTTTTTTAGCGGGGTCAAACTTTGAACTTCTGGTAACAATCTGAAAAAATCCAAGTTGCCACCACTGCATCATCAATGGTTTTAATTCCTAAAAAATGGTTTTTCCCCATTTTTGGAGCTAAATTGAAAACCCACGAGAAAAATGTCATTTTTCAATTCTCATCGGCCATCGAAAAGCGAATTGGAGTTGAATCATTATCAATGACTTTTTTTAGGCTTTACCATCTATACTAAGACCATTCTCAAAAGTATTTTTACGATTTTTTTTTTCAATTTTTCAGAATTTTTTGAACATGAACAGATTTTAGACTCTAAGGTGAAAGGTAAATGTGGAGTCGATGGGAGGCGTGAAATCTTTACCACGTTTCGTCGTTTTGAGGTCTAAACATAACTTTTGAGCTACCTTTCGTTCAATTTTCGAAAAAAATTACGAAACGATCACTCTTTGTAAGTACCTACCTTGTTTGTAAAAGCCATTTCAGTAAAAAAAAGCCTATAATTTTATGCCAAAATTTCGATCGATTTGAATTGATTTTTTTTCCACCAGGTTGTTTTAAGGTCTAGAATATCTTTCTTCCCCCCTCCTCCCTCCCATCCATCTTTTAGGTAAAAACGCAAAACTATCCACATAATTCGAATAATTTTTTTGAGCCATCATATAATAGGGAGAACCGAAAAATCAAAATTTTGGATTTTTAAGTTGTAATACCGTGCAAAATACCAGGGATCCGGAGGTGGAGGCGGAGAGTGAAGGAAGGAGGGCCCCCCTCCGGACGATTTTCTCGGGTTCGGAGGCACTTTTCTGAAAAATCCCAGAGCCGGAGTCGGAGACACCACATCAGATCCCCTGCGGCTCCCTGCTCCAGAGGTTTCACCTTTGAATTTTTCAAAACGAGTTTGTAGCATGCTTGTTTCCCGTCCCTGTCCCGCGTTCCTACCATTCCAGTTTAGCTCATCGCAGTTTTTTTCAATTTTTTCAGACAATTTTTTCGCGATTTTTTTGAGTTATTTTCATACATCATAATTTTTTCATTTTCTTAGAGAATTTTTTCGCGATTTTTCTCGTGTTATTTTCGTATATTGTAATTATTTCTCGATGCATCTTTATTTTTGAATTTCATTATTTTGTTTATTGGTAAATTATGAAAATTTGACTCACGTAAAACAAAGAAACAAAATGATCGTCGATTATTTAGGTTACCTCAAATCACTTCTTAAAATTATTTAACACTTATTTCAAAAATATCTCAAAATACTACAATATAATAACAAGTAACTTTAACATACTTCTGGAGGGGGCTCCGGATGCCTTCCTGGAGCCTTTTCAAATTTCCTGGAGCCGGAGCAGGAAGCACTTTTTAAAAAAATTTCGGAACCGGAGCCGGAGTAGGAAGAATTTTTTTAATAGTCCTGGAGCCGGGGCTGGAGCCGAAGGGACATTAATCAAAAATTTCGGAGCTAGAGTTGGAGGGACTGAACCCCCACCACTCCGGATCCCTGCAAAACACGAGGACTAAGGAGATTTTAAAAATATTAAAATCAATTTTAAAGCTTATTTAGTGACTATCTAGACCAAAAAGTACAATTCTTTTGAGAAAATCGAAGTTCCATAACATTTTTAAATTGTTCTTCAGTTCTTCATAGATGAACTGTAGTGGAAGAAATTAAAAAAATTATACAACATTGATTTTCTCAAAAAAATTCTTTTTTGGCCCATATAGTCACTTTGAATTTTTTTTAAATGATATTTTTTTTTTGAAAATATTGAATTTTTGACAATTTTTAAAGAATCAAAGGCTCTTGCGTAATCGGAAGATAGTATTCAATTTTGATTTTTTTTCCGAATCTCCCCAGTCTCGATCTTATGCACGGTATCGCAACTCAAAAATTAAAAATATTGTATTTTTGGCCTACCCTAATCACATAATTCATACAAGCAATCTGATTTCCGTGATAAAAAATAATGGTTCTTCCTAAATTATACTTAATTCGGCTTTTACGTCCTGTACAACCTGTAGGTACATAACGTGTCTAGACGACACAGGTGAATTCCCCATAATGGCCATAATGGCCTGACAAAATGACGATACACACGTGGCATAATTTTCCCAAGTAATTTTTTTCAGGTTTGGATCATACGTTTATTTAAGGAAACAACCATTACATCAAATATGTTTCTCATTGAATTAGCCACACGTAGGTAAAGGTATACAGGTAGAGGTACAGCATACGTGAAAATACGTTACTTACAGGTATGACGTCATTTGAGCTGTTTTCGCTTTATGCGTAATACCTATACATTAAATCGTTATGTATTACGTTATACTACGTATAATATAATGCGTAAGTTCGAGCCAGCCTTTCGCCTAAATAAATATAGTTTCTGAACCTCTAATAGGTACACACGAAGAATGAAATATGTAAAATGTAAATATATTAACGAAAAATTGTCTCAAAATAGAAACGATAATTAAACCAATTGTTAAACTATAGAAATGAACCATTTATAGGTATAATGATCCAATATTAGGTATACTGATGAACCGTAAATTCTCTGTTGGTTGGTGGAGTTATAGGGGGAGTTAATTTACACTTTACCTATGAAATAAAACTGATTGATCATGAAGCTTTTTTTTATTTCATAAAAATTATCGCCAGCTTGAATAAATACAGGGTCGACGAATACGTTTCAAAATATAGGTCTGCTGTTTGTTTATTTATCCTCGTTTTCGCCTCAGCTCAACCTATATTTCCATTTCGAAAAGAATGGCGAATTTCGCCACACAGCATTTGAAACAAGATAGGCCTAATATGCCTGTACAAACACGATGAAAAATTCCCGCAAAAATGCACCTATTCTTCGGCGCGCAACACGAATATTAATCATAATTCCAAAGTCGAACAACAGCATGAAATTTTCATCGGGTATAAAATCAAAACAGGCCATAAAAATGCACAATAAAGTTGCAGACAACAAAGGACAAATATGCATAATAAAATTACGATGCTTTAAAATATCAACAATGAAATAATTTAAAACAAGCCAGGAATTATTTCCCGCGAGAAAAATTCCTACCCTGGTTCGGCGTGAACTTTTTCTATCATTTTTCAAATAGGAAAAATAATAAGGATTTTTACCGTTTCGCTGGTATTTTTTATTAATCTTTTCGCAAAGATAAATAGTTGGAAAAAACAGTCGCTAGGTAAATAAAAAGATGAAAATATTACCCTAGCCTTATGTCTAGGTTTAGCTTGGTGCTGTATATTTGCTTTATGAAAATATATAAATAACAACCGATTTCATCCTTATAGTACACACGAAACATTTAAAGCAATGACTTCAGATTAGTTTGTACAGTTTTAGATGTAGTAGGTATACGGGTTTTAAATAAATGTAGATGTACTACGTAGCTCTTGTATGCGGCCGTAGTACGTAAAATACCATTTCGAAGATGGGTTCGCATGAGGCATTGTACGCGGTAATCGTCTCGTTTATAGGCGTGTATATGACGTCATTAATGACGTCATATGGAAAAAGTTACACCATAAGGATATACGCTACTTTTGCGCCGTTCGACGCAGACAAGACGCCTCAGCACGATACCGTCCGGCGATACAGCACATTTTACTCCAGTGTGTTTTGATTAAGGCTTCCAAGACGTGTTTTCGCTTCGCTTTTCCAAACATCGCTTTATTTTTTCGAAAAGAGTAAGTTTTTTGCAATTTTTGTATTATATTGTTTAAAACACCCAATAAATACATAAATATTGCTTTTATTTTATTTTTTTCCGCATTATTATGCCATTCGAGTCAATATTATTTATTTGCTGAGTTATCGTCGAAATTTTTTTTTAGATGTCGTTTTATCGAAATTATAGCCCGATATCGGCGTTGGATTTTTTAAATTCGATTTTTCAACTTTTTTCGCATTATTGTCATATTGTCAGCATATCGAGTGAAAAATGCCATCGTCTGCGTGTCAGATAGTTATCGGGTTATTAAATTGGCCGAAGTATCATTGATGATTTGATAATAATCTACGTTTCATAAAAACGAAAAAAAAATTTAAAAATATAAAAATAAATTATTTTACAATTCATTTTTTTGTGTGACCCGAAGATGTTTGTTCAATTGTTTAAAAATTAATTTTACTAATTATTCTCAATTTTTGCAATGAAATGTGCCCAACGATTTCAATAATTTTTTAAAAATTGAATCGACAGCTGAAAATTGATGTATTTTCTTTATAAAAGAGTAATAATTATGACAATTAAATTTTTTTTTGAGTCATATTAAATGCATTGAAGGAAATGATGGCTGGGAAGAGAAACCAATCAGTAAAATTTGAAAAAAAATTAAAGGGTCAATGCCCTTCTAAAAAATATTTCGATGAAAATACATTTTCAATTACGGGATATGGGCAGTACTTTAAAAACTTGGCCCTTGGTGCTTTTGAACTCCTAAACATCTCATTGACTAGGAAACATTTTTCACTAAATTTTGGACCTCTACCCCCTCCCTTTCGGAGTTATGACCATTTTATTGCATTATTTTCAAGAACTTCTAATTTCAACAGAAATGAAGGATATTTTCTGTTCTTTGGCACAAAGTTACATCTCTTAGAGGTGTACCTATCTATGATAATTTTTGTCAACAATTTTGGTACACTCCTTCGTGTTTTTTCTGCTATTTTAAGTTTTCATTCGTAAAAACACCATATAAGCGAAGAGCGACCAACCTGGAAAAATTATTAATAAATAGGTACGTTTTTTCATGCAGAATTTTTCTGTATAAGTATTTGGTTTTTCGCTGTTTTTTTGAATTAAAGGCCAAAATTTTCTAAAAGCGGTACAGAAATGTTATTTTTTAGAAGTTTTTTCAAATTTTGAGCGTTTTATACAGAAAGAAATGATCAAATAAAAGAACCAACGTCAGATTCGTGTTTAGTGGGTCAAACTACCCCGATAAACACACTTTTCGCAATTTTTTCACTCAAAATCTCAAAATTCACTTTTTTTGCCGATTTTTCATGTCGAAAAAGTGAATTTCGAGACTTTAAGTAAAACGATCGCGAAAAGGGTGTTTATCGGGGTATTTTGACCAGCTGAACACGAATATGAGATTGGTTTTTTCATTCGGTCATTTTTTTCGTGTAATATAAAACTTTCAAAATTTGAAAAATCTGTTAAAATAACATTTCTGTACAGGTTTTTGCAATTTTTGGTCCTTAGTTCAAAGAAATGGCCAAAATCAAATAAGTACGCAGAAAAATTCTGCATGAAAAAACGTGGGTATTTATTAATAATTTTTCCAGGTTGGTCGCTCTTTGCTTATTATGGTGTTTTTTACGAGTGAAAACTTGAAATGGCAGAAAAAACATGAAGGAATGCACCAACATTGTTGAAAAAATTATCATAGATAGGTACACCTCTAAGAGATGTAACTTTCTGCCAAGGAACAGAAAATTTCCTTCATTTCGGTTGAAATTTAAAATTCTTGAAAATAATGCAATAAAATGGCCAGAACTCCGAAAGGGAGGGGGTAGGGGTCCAAAATTTGGTGAAAATTTTTTCCTAGTTAATATACGCTACTGGAGGTGTATACGAGCCCAAAAGCGCCAGGGCTAAATTCACCCCTTATCCGGTCATACTCTCTGTGGAGAAGCCCCCCCCCCCAAAAAAATAGGTACCCACTCGAAAAATTATGGATTAAATTATACAGAAAAATGAACAAATTCGAAAATTATTATTTTTTTCCTATCATCGATGAAAAATTGTTGTAAAATTTTAGAATTTTTGAGGTTTTAATTTTCTTTTTTGAATGTTTTTTGACTTCTTCAATTTTTATGCCAAACAAAAATCATTAGAATAAAATATGTTCAGTTTTTGGAGTATCATCCGTTATAATAATCAGAAATGCTTTTCCCGATCATTAGGATGGATTCAAAATTTTTTGAATAGGAATGTAATGATTCCATTTCAATTTTCAAAATACAGACAAAATATTCATCCAGCGATCCGGGAAGAAAGAAAAATTTGATATTTTTAGACTGGAAATTATTTTGAAATTTCGAAAGTAAAAATGTCTCGACTTTTTTGGGGTTAAAACCCTATTAAATATTTCTTAGATTTCAACAGTCATAAAATTAAAAATCTGAAAAAAAAATTATTGTCCAGATATGTATTTCAGTAATAAACAATTGTTAAATCTGCCTGAAAATCGTGCCCATTTACGACTTGCGTAAAACTATTTCATTTGGAAAGAAAACTCGTTTTGTTTTTTTCAGTTGAGATTTCAATTTTTTCAAATTTCTATACTTATACTATAGCTTTGCTCAGGCAGTATTCATTTGTATAACTATTATTATGTTTTTCATAATTTTATTTTATTGCACATTGTACACATCGAATTTACCCTTAATCCCCTGGAAATATTTGTTCTAAAATAAATGAGATGATGACAATGGGATCAGGTAATCAAATACAAGAAAATCAGAAGATTTTACCTGATGGCGTTCTCCTTTGGATTCTCTGAATGCTTCAAAAATCTACATTTTTGTTGCCTTTCCAGAATTCTGTCGATTTCAACTTATTTACAGGAAAGAACCAACAGAGGAAGGCAAAGAGGACAGTTGTCCTCTATAATGGCCAAAGTGCATTTTTAGTCGAGAAAATTAGGTTCAATTAAACCGATTTTCGCCCATGGAATTTATCTCCACTGGCAAGAATTAGTTCCAATTTCAAATTCATAGATTGTGAGTAAAATTTAAATTTGCATGTATGAAAAATTGTTCTTCGTCGGCAAAACAGAGAGCAGGGACAAGTCGCTTCTCAAGTTGTCGAAATAATTGCAAGGGTTGAAAAATTAGCCAGTCACAAATTTTCTCTCAAAACATGGAAAAAAATTGTACCTTAAACAGGAAAATTAAGATTTTTACATGGTTGAAATTTGAAAATCAAAAATCTAACCAGAAGAAAGTTAGAACTATTTTCCATACTCGACATCATAGCTATACTCGTATGAAATAAATATCTCACAACACCCTTATTTACTTGCTAAAATGTCACAAAAACTTGAATACCCATTTTATTTAAAGGTACCTACTACGAAGAGTTTGTTTAAATAGTTTGTATATTATTTTTCTATCAAAGATGGAAATAAGTAGAACACCCATATCCCAAACCAACCTAATTTATAACTTTCACGTATCAAGTTTTTCACACAAAACCGCCGTCACGTTGAATTTCACCTCAAATGATTAAACCCTAAAAAAGTCATCGTATTGGGTTTGAAATTAACACAAAAACCTCGTGTTCGCAGCAAACTCTTTCAATCACAACAAGGAAGGTTTTTATTTATAATGAGTGCATGAGTGCCAAAGTTGGCAGTTTTTCAAAAAAAAAAGCGCAACTTTTTAAAGTTTCTATGGAATCATTGAAACAAGGAAAACTGTATTTGCGAGAATTTTAACTCTCAATAGAATAATTTGGCGAACGACATCACTTGAAGAAAGTTTTTATCTCGAGTTTGTGAAAAGTATGTTGAAATAATGTTACTAAACGTAAAATACTGCGTTCGATACAGAAACTTGCAAAAAGAAAAATTATGTAAAAATAAGATAGAAATCGAAAACTTACAAACTTTGATCATAATTTTTTTAATGCGAAAGTTGAATGTGAATGGACTTCTTTTCAATGAATTCGCGTTTTCGATATCGCAATGAAAATTACCGAGGTTTTAAGCTGCGAAGTGTATAAATTGGTATCTTAACGATTATCTTAATCGTTTTTACATATATTTTTTAAATGTGTCTATTTAATGTAGGTAGGTGCCTAATTGTGACACAAATATAGACTTGGGCAACATTTTTATGCTTATGTTCCTTCCTGAAACCAAAAAATTACCCACAGTAGAATGGATCGAGAATTATAATATGTACTACAGATATCCATTGATGATAATTTATGAAGTGGTTTACTTTGAGCGAGAGACCCCCCCCCCCCCCACAAAATATTTGAGTCCCCTCAAGCTCAAACGAGAATGGAGATAGGAGTTCATAAAGAAATCTTACTTTTTAAAAAAAATCATGTTTTGGCCAATTTTAAAAATTGTCACATGCTTGATACCTCATCCCCTCCCCTGAAAAAATGTAAATTGAGTTTCAATAACTCTCTGAACCATTGCCCTTGAATTTAAAACCCATTTATTACCCTCCACAGTGAGGAGGGGGTTGAAAGTTGCAGATTGCGAAATTAAAAATTTCTTGGATTTTTCTCTCAAATCACTCATGAAAATTGAGAGATTTTTTCAGTCACCAAGAATACATTTTTCATAAAAATTTTATGGCAGTGCTATCAATCACATTATAATCAACACAATTTTTATGAAACTTGAATTGGCAGCCCTACAACAAAAAAATTCTAAAAAATTAATTTAAATGTATTTTTATGGCCTAAAAAATTTAGGATGCTACCTAGTACCTTTCACTTTTCATTTCATTGAATGAACAACTTAAAATTTCATAAAAATGAAATAAATTATAATACTGTTGGCAGCACTGTCACGACATTTTTTTTGAGAAAGATGGAATTTTATTCCTGACGAACAAATGTTTTTAGCTCGATTTTGATATGTTTGAGTAAGTAAACAATTTGAATCTGGTAAAAATCAAAAAAATTTAATTTCGCAATCTAGAATTCAACTTCCCGTTTAGAAAGCATAAGTGGTATACAATTTCAAAGTCGATGGCGGCAGGAAAATGTAGATACTCAAATTATTTTTTCAGGGAAGGAGTGGCCGAAGTATCACAAAGAAACTACCTTTTTTGTGAAAAATAAAAGTGTAGTTCTGAAAGCTCTGCCTACTCAAAGTAAAATTAGAAAGTAGGCATTAGGCAACCCATCTTGAATAAAACTATGTTTGTCTGACCATTTCTTCGATTGCAGGGGCAAAAAAAATAGAATGAATTTTTCTATTTTTATAATTTTTGCAAAAATATTTGACAGTTGTATGAAAATTTATAATTTAAGTTATTCATTTCATTCATTGAACTGAAAAATTAATAGAACCAAGAAATTAATTTTACCTTCATTTCAAAGGACAGGCAAATCTATATGATTGAATTCAGGATAAGTTGTCTACTTACAGGGTTGAAGGTAATACTGGCACTGTTATAGCACTCAATACAAATTAAAAAATCCATAGCCATTTTTTAATGTAACGTATCACATATTTCATTTCAGTAAAATATGTAATTATTTTGATTGATATATCAGGAAATCAAGGCATAACTGTAGTTGAAAATGGCTTCCAAAGGTCAAATGTTGTAAATTGACTGAAAAACATCGACAGATCGGTTTAAAGAGTTAGGATATGTGGGTATTTTTGATTTTTAAAATTGCGACGAATTCATGGCTTAATTGACTTTATCAGATTTTTCACCCTTTTGAATTTTATGATTGGCGGGTATCGTAAAAATTCATTTCTAGGGAGCACAGTTTACTGATGCCAAGTATCTGCATTGAATTACTTACCTAATTAAATTCCATTAAATTATTTTTCACTTCATACCTATTGAATTTCTTAAACCATTCATTATTGGGAAAAAGGAAGGTATTCAACTGAAATAGAATAATTTCAAGGAATGAAAATTTCCTAAATGAAATTTTAACCTCTTTTCTCTACTCCCACTAAACAAAGAATTACAATCTTTAAATTTCTTGAAAATGATGACAAAAACACCAAAAATAATCATGGGTGAGAAATTATTCTACAATTTTGACAAAGATTCAATAAGTTGCAGGCACGGTGGGGGGAGAGGGTCACACCTTCAGACGTTTTTTAGTCGGAAAATTACATGAAAATTATTTCTAGTCGTGAAATAGTTGGCAAATCCATAAAAATAAAATTCAGTCGGCAAATTCCATCGATGTATCGACGTTAAGAATATCAGGGAAGTTTTTTTTTTGCTCGCACATTATTTTTGTCGTCAATTTTCCCTTCATCCCCCCCCCCCCCCAAAGCTGAAATCGTCCTCAATAAGTTATGCACCCTGTCACACGATTTGTCGATTATTGAGCCAGTTTTACTCGCCTTCCTGTAAAGTTGTAAACGCTTCATGATGATCAAGTTCATTTAGAATTTTTTCATAAATAATACACTTTTTAATGATGCAGATTCAAATATTCTGCTGATACTGGTTGTCGAAAATTGAGCTATAAATAACTAAAAAATGCTGAGAAAATATTAGAGATGAATTTTTTTAAGGATCCTTGCAGTTAACGAGTAAGGCAAATTTGACTACATACTACAGGGTGTTCCATGAATTGTCTGCCGAACATTTTTTTTTTTTGATATAACCGGGTACCACTAAAAAAAACTTGAGATGAACATGTTGCCTATTTTGAAAATTGAAGGGGCAAATGCTGCTTCTAAAAAAATCACGTTAAAAAAATTGTTCAAGCATGATAAATTGATAATGGTTAGTACTTTGAAAACTCAACAAATTTTCACTTTATGACCTTTTGCCTATCTTTAAAATTAAAGGGGCTACAAAAAAAATTATTCAAAAAATTCTCAAAAAATGAACTGATCAAGAGAATGGGTAGAACGTTGAAAACTGAAGAAATTTTGTTTCGAGGACTTTTTGCCTAACGTCAAAAATAAAGAAGCTAAGGGTAATTAAAAATTGAGATTTGAAATTTTTTTGAAGCCCATTTATTTTGAGTGACCCTTGGCCCTTCATTTTCGATGTTAGGCAGAAAGTCTACAGAACAAAAATTATTCAGTTTTCAACGTTCTATCCATTCCCTTGATTAGTTTTTTTTTTTTTTTAGACGTTTTTTCAAATAATTTTTTTGTAGCCCCTTCAATTTCAAATTTAGGCAAAAAGTCATGAATTGGAAATTTGTTTATTTTTCAAAGTACTATCCATCACCATGGTTGAAAAAAATTTTTGACGTGATTTTTTTTAGAAGCAGCATTTGTCCCTTCAATTTTCAAAATAGGCAACATGTTCATCTCGAGTTTTTTTTAGTGGTACTTACTTACCCGGTTATATCCGAAAAAATACGTTTGGCAGACAATTCGTGGAACACCCTGTATAGGGGTGTCGCGTGAATGCAGGATGATACTTCATGAAGTGGTATCCGGTTATATCCGAAAATGCATTTTCGGATATAACCGGATACCACCAAAGGACAGGGTCAGATGAACATGTTGCCTATCTCGATAATAAAGGGGACAAATGCTTGTTCCAAAAAAATTACGTAAGAATTTTTGTAATCTTGAGAATGGATAGTACTTTGAAAACTGAACAAATTTTCTTCTCGCGACTTTTTGCCTAACTTTAGAATTGAAGGGGCTACAAAAAATTATTTTAAAAAAATTCGAAAAAAATAAATCAACTAAGGGAATAGTTAACCCTCTACTGCATGAATTTCCCATCAAAATTTTCCAAAAATTTTCAAATTTTGGGGAATTTTTTTTAGGTATTATAAATATTTACCAAAGTATGCGAATGAATCATGAAATTTAATGTATTGGGATGTTCATAAAATGTTTAAAGTAAAGTTTTGGAAATATTTTGAATTTTTTCAAATTTTTTCAAATTGGGGCAAGCTGTGGTCGTATATGACCACCTATGCAGCAAAGGGATAAGTACGTTGAAAACTGAACAAATTTTGTTCTCAAGACTTTTTGTTCAACATCGAAAATAAAGAAGGTACGTTACGGGTCATTCAAAATTGAAAAAATTTGAAATTTTTTTGAAGCCCACTTATTTTGAAAAACCCATGGTCCCTTTATTTTTGATGTTAGGTAAACTTCAAAAACATGTTCAGTTTTCAAATTACTATCCATTCCCATGGTTAAAAAAAAATTTACGTGATTTTTTTGGAATCAGCATTTGCTCCTTCAATTATCAAGATAGGCAACATGTCCATCTCAAGATTTTTTTGTGGTTCCCGGTTATATCCAAAAATTGAGTATTATCGTCCACTCTCTCACTGTTCAAGCATGGATAGGGTGAAAATATCCCAAAATTTATTCAAAGCCCAAAAAAATTTTATGTGGTTTTTTTATTCGATAAAAAAACTAAAAATCCTTAAGAATCTTTAAATTAATTTTTAAAACATAGTTTATTCAGATGAATTTTAGTCATCTCGAAGACATTCCTAAGCACAGTTGCTCCAGAATCCCACTCAAATTTATTCTAAGGAATTATAAAATCATAATTACTCATTATGTTTACTTTCATTCCCATCATAAACTAAAATAAGCCTTTTTAAAAAAACTAAAAAACCCATCCATTCCGAGTTTCTTCTCTCGTTTGTCTTTCTACATCTACATCCATAATACGACGAATTATCGAACGCATAATTACTACGAAATCCCACTTACTTACAACGCTTATTATTCGAATTTTTCGGTTGCCTTGTTTTTAATAACTTTAATTCAACGTAATATAAAATTCATGCGAAAACCCCACGGATTTTTGCCCAGCGCCGGCGAGGAGAAATTTTGAATTTTTAATCGCATTTCGCTACTAGCTCGACTATACAAAATTGTTTTTCGCAAACTTTACGGCTTTGCCAAATGATAAAATTTTAATTTCATTTCATGAGTGGAAATTAATTTATCAAACGAGGATAAATTGAAATTATGATTGCAGATATAAGGACAAAATAAAAGCTGTACCATTTATGAAATATTTTCAAAGGAAGTATAGAAAAATAACGAAAGATTTGAGATAATACGCTAAACGAGAAAATATGTGATTACATCAAAGCGCATTTAATTAGGAAAATAAATTTTTAAACCACCGCCATTTAATTAAAATTACGACAAAAAAAACATTAATAATAATAACCGAACAAAAGAACGAAATTCCCGAAAGAATGAGCCGTCTCGTGATATCCTAATAGGTCCGTTGGTAATCCTGGTCAACAAAATTTTCGTTTTAAAAACTTATCCAAGTAGGTAGGTGTACGTAGAATACGTTGCTATTTGAAAAATCTGTGTACTTCCTCGAAAATCAAAATAATCTTACCACGTGGGTATAAATATTACATCGGGTATACAAAACAATTCCTTATATATACCGAAAAAATTAATTAATAAAGAAATTATAATTAATATTAGTTGTTTGAAAATATCGTAAACGTTAAATATAAAATGACTAATTATATCAACATCTTTTACTCGAATATTTCTTTCTCCGCACCTTTATATTCTTCATTCTTTTATTCAAACTAAAACCTTTTAAATTTAATTAATAATTTATAAAAGGAGGAAAATACATCATGCAAATTGAATTGGTGTTTGTAAAATAAATAAAGGTAAAAATTGTTAACAAGAAAAACCATTTTACTTTCTATGAATAAAGCACATCGATGTTGAAAAAATATCGCTTTTGGCGTTTTTTATTTATTTTCACCACCAATATAGGTATAATTTTCTTCTTTTTTACGTATCTATCGTTTTGTCTCGTAGGTATCTGATTTCGATGCAATTTAAATTTTCATTTTTTTTCGGCAAGTAGGTATATTCGACTGAAAATATTCGTTTTTTGGGTACCTACCTGTATCTTCGTATATTAATTATAGATGGGTAATTGTTTAAAAGCTGCATTGCATCGTCAAATAATAAAGTTCTAAGTAGTCTGCCTGCCCATCAACGTAGAACTTTATACGACCTCTTTAACTTCGAGTTGATTATTCAAGTTAAAACAATCTATACACGAATAGGTAGGTAAAGTAGGTAAAATACTTGATTAAAACGCTCTGATGGTGAAGTGTACATCCTTCCGGGCGTTGTTCAGTCTTTCATTTCTATGACACGTATGCATGGTTTAGATATATGTTCAAAGGGTTGAAAGCAAAGAAAAATTTTCAACTTTGAAAAGTTTTCGAGACCTAGCCTACCTGTGTTCCAAATTAAATACAAGTTTTGCATGCGTTTGTTTATGATAACAAGGTGTCTTATAGTTAAACGCTTCGAAGACTTGGGTACCCGTTCCTTGAATTTAATACGAGTCTTTTCTTAGTACTCCGCTTAGTTCTCGTGTATTTAGAAGGATTGCGTTTCGAGTACAATACTTACTTATGGTAAACAGGTGTTAAAAAATTCAAAAATTTCGCTGAATTAAAAGTACCTACCTCCTTGTTTATTTTCTGCGGGTATCTGGTGGTTTTTAAGTCAGAACTTATCTATAACCTATATACATACATTACTTTTAATTATAAGTGTGTGTACGTAGTACCGATTTGAGCTTACAAGAATATAAATTAGGATTTGCTTAGGTACCTACTTACTTAATGACTTAATGTAAGTATGTACTCGTTTCTTCTAATGCTAATTTTCGTTGATGAACGAACAAATTATCGTTGACCTTAGTTACAAAATGTATGGCTGAATTCTCGAATAATATCATTTTACCCCAATATCTCAATTGAATGTGTCACAACAAAAAGGGCATAACTCAGCATATGTCCTTTTTGATGCGACAAGCGATTCGTATTCTCTGAAGTTTTCTCTATCCAATGAGCCCCCTCCCATTACCCAATATGTTTTCCTCGAAGATTTATGGGGTTTTTAAAATGCAAACTTCGCAATTTCGGTACCTACATTACATGTTTGATTTTCGTGAATTTGCGTAATGTTTAATTTTTTCACTGTGCGAAGATTGTAAAATTTTAAAATTTTAATGAAGTGTTTTTTAAGTTAATTTTTCGTCATAAATTTGAAAAAATAATAAAATTCGTCCAAAATGTATTTTTAGCATTTTTTTGTAACCAAGAAAATGAAAAAAAAGGTTGTCATTTTTCAAAAGTGCGATATATCCGCTCCCTGAAGTGATAATTTGGAAAAATTTTTCTTGAAAATGTTCCTTTTTTCATTCTCTTCAACTTTTGTATGAAGATTTTTTTCTTCACTTCCCGAAAAATTATACGTCATCAAACGTAGAAGGGTCGAAATGAAATTTTGTCACAACAAAAAGGACATATGTGACGCCGCATACGAAAAGGGGGCATTGCCCAAAAAAACGAGTTTTGAGTTAGTGATTGATCCTTCTATAAAATTTCACGTAGAATCCGATAAAAATATCGCCAGTTTGATTACTCGACTTTAAAGTGTTGAAAAATGGCTTTTAAAAAAGGCAAAAAAATCAAAAATGCTCAAAATTTTTTTTGTTTCTTTTCTTTATTTTCGCATACAATACGATGTAGAATCCAGTAAAACCATCGCCGGATCGAATTTTCCCTTCGAAATACGAAAATAATGATTTTTGAGTTTATTAAAAAAAGGGGGAAAAAATTCCCAAAATAAAAAATTCTCAAAAAAAAAATTTTACATTTTTTTTATTTTTGCATACAATACGATGTGGAATCCAGTAAAACCACCGCCTGATCGAATTTTCCCTTCGAAATACGAAAATAATGATTTTTGAGTTTACTAAATAAAGGGGGGAAAAATTGTACGTCGCCGACATGTTGCCGATGAGCGCGAATTAATTCGGCGAAATGACGCTAGAGTGTGTATAGGTCACATAGAACTAGAAAAAATTCCCGCCGGTCTTTCAAATTCAAATAAAAAAGAAAAAAACACGTTCAAAACTTAAAACACGTTTTTCTCAAAACGCGTTTTTTGAGCAATGTTCCCTTTTCGTATGCGGCGTCACATATATTCAACCTTTTGTTTTCAATATAGAAAAAAATAGAAAAGATATCAAGTGATGGGCGAGCTGTTTTCTTGTAGCAAAAAATATGAAATTTTAAGGTAAATTTTTTTCCCCAGCTCAATTCCTTAATTTAGTATTTAAAAAAATATACTCAAACTTCAATCGCAATTTCCCAAAAAACGCCATTTTTTCTATATTATGTCCTTTTTGCTGTGACACGTTCAATTTTAATAAAAATGAAGGAGGAGGGGGTAGAAATCAAAAATTTTCTGATTTATATGAATTTAAAGAAAAAATCTTCTCAGTAGATACATTTTTCAAAAATGTTCAGCTTTTTGCAGGGAATAGGAGTCGACTCGACTCCGGAGTCAAGCAGGAGTCAGGAGTCAAGGTCTGAAAGTGACTCCGGAGTTAAGGTGGAGTCAAGAGTCAGGGTGTGAGTTTGACTCCGGAGTGAAAGTGGAGTCAGGAGTTGAGGTCTGAAAGTAACTCCGGAGTCAAGGTGGAGTCAGGAATCAACTTTCTTCCTTGACTCTGGAAGTCAGGTGGAGTTAGGGGTAAACTTTTCAATTTTTAAATTCTCCCAACCCCCTTCTCCTCCTCTATTCGTAATGTTGTGGGAGGTTGCACTCGGATAAATTATTAATTAACAGGGAATAGGAGTCAGCCAACAACTTGACTCCTTACTCCACCTTGACAGAGAAAGTTGACTCCTGACTCCAGCTTGACACTGGAGTCAGGAAAGAAAGCTGACTCTTGATTTCACATTTACTCCGGAGTGCAGAGTCAACTTCAGAACTTGATTCCTGACTCCTGCTTGACTCCGGAGTCAATCTGTGACTGTGATTCCTGACTCTAGCTTGACTCCGGATTCAATCTTTGCCTTGACTCCCTGACTCCGGGTTGACTCCGGAATCAAGACGGAGTCGGAACCAATTTGCAGTCAGTTTGACTCCGATTTTGGAGTAGAGAATAGAAATCAGCCAAAAAGTTGACTTCTGACTTCACCTAACTCCCGGAGTCAAGGGGGAAAGTTGACTCCTGACTCCACCTTGACTCCGGAATCACTTTCACACCTCAACTCTTGACTCCACCTTGACTTCGGAGCCAAACTCACATTCTAACTCTTGACTCCACCTTGTCTCTAGAGTGCATTCCAGACCTTGACTCCTGACTCCTGCTTGACTCCGGAGTTGAGCCGGAGTCGGATTTGATTTGGAGTCAGTTTGACTCCAACTTCGGAGTCGACTCCCATTTTCTGTTAATTAATGGCTGATTTCTATTCCCTGCTCCGGAGACGGAGTCAAACTGACTCCAAATTGACTCCGACTCTGGTTTGACTCCAAAGTCAAGCCGGAGTCAAGAGTGAGGATTACAGATTGACTCCGGAGTCGAACTGGAGTCAGGTTGTGAGTTTGACTCCGGAGTCAAGGTGGAGTCAGAAGTCAACTTTCTCCATTGACTCCAAGAGTCAAGCCGGAGTCAGGAGTCAACTTTTTGGCTGACCCTAATATTCCCTTGTTTTTTTCAATACTATTACGAGTAAATGCAATTTTGTAATTGGAGTAATTAGAAAATCGACCTCCATTTTGTTTTTAGTCCGGCTCCTGCAAAAACCAAAAATCTCAAATAAATCTATTATTTGTGTTTTTAAAATTCTTTTTAACGCATCTACATTTAACTCTATTTGAGTTAGCTGCAAAAAACATGATAGCTTTATTTGTCAATATTTTCTACTCGACATTCTCGACAATAGAAAAAGCTGTAGGTAACCAGTGCTTATAAGTATAAATAGCATTTTTACAGGGATCAATGAAAATCCGTAATATATTCATAAGTGTTTATTACATGGCTCGTACGTTAACCGTCTTTGAATTTTGCAAAACCTGGATTTTTGTTATGCTGATATCTGATACGCGTACATTCTAACTTACCTATCTGTAGGTCTGCAGCTTAAACAATGTGTGTGTATAGATACCTATTAATTGAATTTCAGATTTATTCCTCTTGAAAATCTTAAAGTGTGGCCTAATTTAGATATGTACTTAGGAATGAACTTTGGACCCCAGGGAATCACCCTAGGGAAGTACAGGAGCCCCAACTTGGCTAAAAATTATTAAAATGTACTTACTATGTACTTGAGGATCTGGATCTTTGGAACTCTCTCTAGAATGATTCCTTGAGAACAAGGTTCATCTTTAAAAATCAAAATTACTTCAGGCCTAGGTATTTTCAGTTTTTAAAGTAATATTGGGAAATTATGCATTTTTCAAATAATTTTTTTCAATTTTAATATGGTATCCCACGTTAAATTTCATAAGAAAAAAATAAGTCCAGCATATGACACCTATGAATTGATGCGAGAGAGAACTAAAATTTTGGGAATTTTATTTTTAGAGGAAAATACCCCCCCGTCGTGGTGAGACTTTCAAAAATCGAAAAAAAATGGCACTGTTATAAGAAACAGCCTTCTAGTACTTACACGTAAATGTGCAAGAATTAAAAAATTGGTGAAACAATCAATTTGACTAGTATGAAAGTTGAAAAAAAAAATTTTCATATTCTCTTCAGAAAAAAAATGGGGAAAAATTTGTCAATTGTTTTTCATTCTTTTAAAAAATTCGGAAGAATATTGAAAAATTGATATACTTAATCAACTTTTACTAAAATTATTTTCCCAAGAGTAATTTTTTTAAAAAGAACATTATGTTCAATCCACGCTTTGTTCAAATTTTTTTTCAAAATGGAGAATTTTTTTCACTAAGATATCTGATTTTGGTTATAACTACCCTGTTATTATGAGTGTATTTTTCGCAAAAAAATCAAATCAAATAGGCTACTTTTTATATACTTAGGTAGGCCTGAACTTCAGTTTTCTGCTTTGCAGATAATTATATCTAAAATAATGTATTTACATCATTGGAATTTTTTTTCATGAAAATTCATTTTTTTTATCATTTGAAAGCAAACATATTTTGAAACCAGGATAGATTGCATAATACCAATTTACTGAGATTTGAGGAAAATGAAATATCTACCCTGGATGTATGTTATGTAGCTAATTCGTCAGATCATTTTGAAAAATGATCCCATCATACTTAAAATCATCATAACACCTGTATTAAAAAAAAGTGGTTTGCTAATGATGATATAGGCATTACAGAGAAACATATATTTCAGTAAAATTTCAAGAAATCTCTCAGATAATCTGTTAACAAAAGAGCTCATGTTTCAATTTTCTGTTTAGATGTATCACCTTAAATACCTACATATTTCTTGTGGAATCTCGAATGACAATTAAAATTTACATTCTTTTGAATAAGTAAAAGTACCTACCTGGCTTGACGAAATTTTAAACGTTAATAAAAAATGATATTCCTCTTATACAAAAGTACAACATTTTCGGGGGAACGAATTAATTTGAGTAGCTGATACCAATACCTAAGTAATATTTTCCATGTCAAAAAATTCATGAAAGCAGCATGAGCTTATCTTACTTGAAGTTACATCGTTTTTGGGAAGAATATGTCAAAATTTTCGAGCTTTTATTTCGTATGTAAATACAAAATAGCCTTTATAATACGTATACCTACCTACCTTTAGGCACATAGATTAGACGTTATATTAGTAGGTACAAAAATAATAAGAAATAAAACATCGTTCCAGGTACCTGGCTATTTTTTTAATAAAAAATACGACAATGAAATTCCTAATAATTTATTACAAGTTCTGCATTTTTTCGAATTCGCAATTTATTTATATCATTTGTTTATGAAATGAAAGTTTCTGTATTTCATTGGCTCGAATTTCTACGTTGAGTTGTATCAATGTTGAACAGATTACCATACCTATTTACATGCCCATTTTAATTTTTTTTTCAATCTCGAATCAGACTTTAATAACTACTTACCTTTCTTTTTAAAAGTATCAATCACGAAAAATAGCTGCAAACTTGAATTGACGCGTCAAATTATTCAAATCAATATTCCTTTCAATTTTAATGAGGAAAACTTGGCGGAAAAAAATTACCATGATTTTTTTTCTTCGTAGAGGAGTCTCATACGAATACGGTTCACTGGTTGGTAACTATACTTGTATAAGTAAAATGTATTAAGTACGTACTTGTCAATTTGAAAGGAAAAAACGATCCTTCTAATCCGAGATATTCCAATTATTTTAAAGAGTTTCTGTCAAACATAGGTATTGAAAATTAAATATTTTTATTCTAATAACATCGAGGGTATTTTAACACTTCGATATCCTGTGCTATGAGGTCAATTCCGAATTTATAACACTTGATTCTAATTTTAATACCTACGTGGTTAAATTTGTTTCTTAAATTTTACTGATAGTTGATTAACATTTTCCTACACTTACCTACTACAAATTTGGGTTTACCTACATATCATTTTTCTCAGCATTGGAGTCAGTATTGTACCTTATACCTATAAGTATAGGAATAGAATAAAAGAATTTGTTTGTCCCATTCTTTTTTTTTTCGCCAAAGAATACGTATTCCTACCATGTTTTGAAAAATTTTAAGCAGGTGTGCAGAAAAAAGACACCGATTCTTTATTTTTCCAATATAAAGGCTCTTAAAGTATTCAATATAGGTAGCTATGATGTTATTTGGTGTTCATTCCCTTGTTTTTTCAATTTCAGATTCAAGTTTTTGATGTTTTTGTTAGGTACCTGCTACAACAGCGATATATCATGAGAAATCTTTTTGAAGTTCAGTTTTCAAAATTTACTTCGACTCTTGAGAAAATTGTTAAAATAAAAATAAACTTTTTTTCTCTAAAAAAAAACTTGATTTGTGATTCTTTCCAACTATTTCAATCAAAGTCATTCATATGAAATAAAAACAGAAAAATTAGCAGAAATAGATATAAAAATATTTCTTTATTTTCTATTCCCATTTTTTATGAGGTCCAAGTAAAATATAGCGCAATAAAAATAAGTTCAGTGTTAAGTAGGTATAATTCTCTTGTAGGTATCTATAAATATTTAGGTAGGAATTGAAAAAATCCAGGTTCGAGTTTTTCTTAATTGAATACATTCATTTTTCAAAAACTTGGAATTTATCGCATATACTCCTATTAATAGATATCTTATTCTTTGGTCCTTGAAGGGGGAAAAAAATCAGACATTGTAATTATCAACAAGTATCTCGCAAAAGTCAGAAAATGAAAATGCCATCATGCTGTTCCATTTTAGGAGGTCATTGGGTTGTTAAATGAAAACAATGTTATAACCTCGTTTTGCTTTATGAAAAGGCTTAATAAAGGTGACCCAAGACCTATATTCGCATAATACATGTATACCTTTATGTAAAAAGTATCAATGAAATTACCAGCCAATTTTGACGTTATTTTTCACACAAAAAACATTTTACAGATTATTTGAAGTCGAACCTAATTTACATTTTCATTTTTCGTGGGTACCTACATTAATAACAATAGGTAACATTTTGGGTCATTAAAAATACACCAAAGGGTGCCAATTTTATAAACTGAAAATTGTACCTAAATTGTATCTTTGATCCGAATAATTGTAAATTCGACAGAAATTGGATCAATAATTTTAAGAAGCTTTGAAATATAAATGTATTTTTTCCTCGATTGAAAGGGCATAAAAAAAAATCCTTTACTTTTTATAAAAATTATTGAAAATTCACTAAGAAAGTAGGTACCTATACCTAATCGGAAGAAAAAATAGTTTGAAACTGATGAAGATGGTTTGAGTATCTATGGGTGTTTTTACTTAAAAATCCTTTTTTTAGGGGCCCTTGAAAAATAATTTTTTCAAATATTCAATAACCAAATTTTTAAAAAAACATTGAAGCAATTTTTTCTGGAATGATGTTAATATAAATCTCCTCCCCCCCGCACCAAACAAAATTTGAAAAAAAGAGTAAAAACAATTTTTTGAAAGTTGAATACGGGGATTGCTACAAAGGTGTGTTCAAATCTCCAAAAAATTTTGCCTAAGGACAATAAGTACATACAATGAAGTAATTTTACCAGAAATGCCGCTGGACTCCACTTTTCTTCTTTATTTATTTTTCAGAAGTAGTTGGAGAAAGTAGTGAAAAATTGGGGAGAGGGATGGTAGTGGTATCCATTTGATCTTTAATTTAACATAAAATTTTAAAAACACGAAAAAAATTACATGTGAGTAAGCATCCCTGAAAAGAGAAATCTAATGTCAATTTTGGGCAAAAATATTTACAGGATGTCCGACGAGTGATCTGGGATGCCACGAAAAAAAATTGCTTATTCTTGAGATTGAAGGGGCAAATGCAAATATTCGTTAGAAAAAATGAACGCAAAAATTATTTTCAGTCACAGGAAAATGTGGCACCTACCTACCTCAAAAATTGAACAATTTCCCTTCATGATTTCTTACCCAACCTGAAAATTGAAGAGTTGACTCGAAAAAAAATCAATCAAAAATAATCAAGTGAATGAACAGTACTTCGAAAACTGAACAAATTTTGTTCTGAGAATGTTTTGCCTAGCGTCAAAATTGAAGAAGCTATAAAATATTCAAAATAAATGAACTTCGGAAAATTTTCAATTTTTTCATTTTTGAATGACTCGTGGTCCTATCAATTTTTACGATAGGCTAAAATCCTCAGAAAAAAATTTGTTTAGTTTTTAATGTAAGTAGTTAAGTACTTACTAAATATTCATTTCCTGGAACAGTTTTTTTTAGATTTTTAATACAAATTTTCTTTTGTACCTCCTTTAATATTCAATTCAAGAATTTTTTAAAATTTTTTGAAGCACTACCCAACACCCAAGTACCCATTCCTACGATAAAAAATAATTTTGGGTACATTTTTTCCAACGGATATTATCCCCTTCGGTTTCAATGTAGGCAACTTGTTCACCCAACTCTTTTTTAGCGATACCTAGTGAACTACGTTACCTAGTACCTAGCTGTAGCTACCTACCTTGACCTACCCAGTTACATCCAAATTTTTTGTTCAGCAGATTACACACCGAATGCCTCCAAAATTTTTTCCTATTTGTTTCGACTTGAGAAGACTTAAAAATAATTGAGTCACCTATTAATTTTCATATATATTTTTCTTCGATCTTTTCAAGTTGGAACGAGAGTTTCTCAACTTAAAAAAACCTTTAAAGTTTATATCCTCATACCCATTCTTATCTAACTAGTAACTGCTTACGTTTAATCATTTTCCGTAAAGTGGAAGCAATAATTCTGAGATTGGCTGCCTAGGCGAGGAATCGGTAGTCAAGAGGTTATTTTGAGGCCATTTTTTTGCCTAGGTAGGTACTCTTACAGATGGATACTATCCCACAACCTAGATCCTAATTTAAATTTCCAAAACAGATCCTTCAAAGGTCGAAAAAAGGGTTGAACAAAAATGAACAATGAAATGGCATTTCCATTAGTAACCACCACTAGTTTACGACTACTAAACGTACTAGTTATTTATTTCAAATACTGAAAAAATCGTTGAATTTCAAGTATATACAGATACATACAGGGTGTTCCATGAATCGTCTGCCAAACATATTTTTTCAGATATAACCGGACAACACAAAAAAATTCTTGAGATGAACATGTTGCCTATTTTGAAAATTGAAGGGGCAAATGCTGCTTCTAAAAAAAACACGTCAAAATTTTTTTTTTCAACTGTGGGAATGGATAGAACTTTGAAAACTGAACAAATTTACCCTTTATGACTTTTTGCCTATTTTCAAAATTGAAGGGGCTGCGAAAAAAATTGTTCAAAATAAATTCTTAAAAAATGAACTGATCAAAGGAATGGATAGTACGCTAAAAACTGAAGAAATTTTATTCTGTAGACTTTTTGCCCAACATCAAAAATAAAGGGGCTAAGGGTCATTAAAAACAGAAAAATTGAAAATTTTTTGAAGCCCATTTATTTTGAGTGATCTGTAGCCCCTTCATTTTCGATGTTAGGCAAAACGTCTACAGAATAAAATTTCTTCAGTTTTCAGCGTTCTGTCCATTCCCTTGATCAATTAATTTTTTGAGAATTTTTTTTGAACAATTTTTTTTTGTAGCCTCTTCAATTTTAAAGATGGGTAAAATATCATGAAGTGAAAATTTGCTTAGTTTTCAAAGTACTATCCATTCCCACGATTGAAAAAAATTTTTGACGTGATTTTTTTTAGAAGCAGCCTTTGCCCCTTCAATTTTCAAAATAAGCAACATGTTCATCCCAAGTTTTTTTTAGTGGTACCCGGTTATATCCGAAAAAATATGGTTGGCAGATGATTCATGGAACACCCTGTATAGCAGTATCACATTATGAAATTTCAAAAATTAATATCCTTATTCTTTGTTTTTTACTTTAATTTTAATTTTAATTTTTTTCCTTCTCGCCATATTTATTTATAATTTATGACGAAATGACGAAAATATTTATATTTCCAATTCTGATCAGTGATCACTGTTTGATGCAGCCTACTTTTCTAAAAGATTATCAACGTTAAGTATCCAAGGTGCAAAACAAAAATAAATTCTCATAAGTCATAATTTTTTACG
This sequence comes from Pseudococcus viburni, assembly GCA_033439095.1. Classification (NCBI taxonomy): domain Eukaryota; kingdom Metazoa; phylum Arthropoda; class Insecta; order Hemiptera; family Pseudococcidae; genus Pseudococcus; species Pseudococcus viburni. The sequence continues at coordinate 105,655 of JAVBJF010000292.1, read as the reverse complement.
CAAAGCTCGATGTGTGGATTCATTTTTATGGTTGTATTATGTTATGAAGAGCCTCCAAAAATAACAAATTTCTTCTTCAAAATAAAAAAAAATCGAAATTTGTAAAAATTTTCAAAATATTACTCAAATTTTGCCTCTTTTTTTGTTTTTTTTTTAAACGAAAAATTCACAATTAGTAGGTAATTTGCTCTTCGTTTTATTTTTTTCGTTTTTGGTCTGAAAAAAAATTATGACAATTTTCCAGGGGTGTCGAGAAACCTAATTCCTTGAGGACGATTCTTCAAAAATATTTTCTGAGGAGAAGTGAGAAAATACTTCGAAGTCAAAATGTCTCGTTGATTGTTAAATAAATAACCAGTTTTGCTTATTTTTTTGAAAATTTTCGTCCTTGCTTCGGTCTGATGAAAAAAAAAATTATTTTTTGAATAGAAATGATAAATTTGAATTTTGCTAAAAGGAAGTTTTTTCTAATGAAGAAGGGGAACGGGGGAAGAGATGGGAAAATAGAGATGGAAATGAGGGGGTCTTCAAATGCTTAGGGGTTCTCTTCTCAGCAATTCGACATCGCTACAATTTTAATTTTCTAAATTTTCAATTTATCATCCAAAATGACAAAGCTGTCTCTGTCTTTATCTCTTTAAATTTAAAATTAAAAAAATAGGTAATTTGAAGTTTTATCAATTTTTTTTTGAAAATTGACCAAAATTACTTTTTTAGTTTTAAAAAAACTTAATTTTAATTTTAAATCGCAACTTTCGGTTTTCGTTTTTTTCGTTTTCGTAGAGAATATCGTTTTTTGTTTTCGTTTTCGTTTTCGCAACACTGTCGCGACGCTCGACGGTTGAGCATGACGTGAATTGAGACATTTCTATTATTATCTGCGGTATCTCGTTTCTGCGATTGTGCGGTTCTAGGATTTGAGATGAATATTTTTGAAAACAGCTGTTTCGTGAAATCTATTATTGATTATTTTTAAAAATAACGAGTTTCGATAAGAGGCGAAAATTCAGAAATGAAGAATAAAGGTTCATTCGGTCCATATTCGAGAATTTTAAATTCTACTTATTTCATAACTATCGTATACTTTCGAACAAACTTCCTCCCGATCAAAATGTTCCACTCGGATCGTACCACACTATAACAAAATGGTAAGGAACTAGGATTCTGTGAATCTTGGGTTGGTCAGTATCTCTATTCATCTACTATAATGTAACTCTTCTATTAAATATATCAACCGATGTGTACAATATGCAATCTGCTATCGTCGTTTTTATCATATTTCGGTGTTTCAAAGGCATAACAAAAGTTAATCGAGTGTGTTTTTTCAGGTTTACTGGACTCGGCTTTCAAAAAACTATTCTCTCATGATTTGACTTGAGGGAATATTATGGAAGATTGGTTCGCATCGCTTAAAACCAGTTCAAACAATCCAGTAAGTTTTCAAGAATTTAATGCTGCTATTCGAGGATACTTTTTATTTAAAATTATCATTGTAACAGTTGACCAAGAAGTTGAATATTGTTAGACTTGAGTGATAAGAATTATGAAAATTTACGCTGGAAGTTGGTTTAATGAAACTGATTCCCAGTAAGTAATAGAGTCTTGAAAATGTGTTTGTCTGCTAATTGCGTGAATTGTCGTTGAATTATGAGTTAATGGCAATGGTGACGATTGTAAAACAGACAAAGCATGTACAATGTACATGCTACATACACGTACTTCAGTGAACATTTCGAAGGTGCTGGTGTTGTGTGTGTATAATGTCTCATAATAACCAAGTATTGAACTAATTTTTCTTTTTTAAATGTATATTTACTGGGTGAATTCAATTTTCAACGTGTTAACTGATTAATTATGATTCGTAGGGTGGTTCAGATGATATTCAAAAAATTTTATCAGGACATCACTCTTGGCACGCAACTTCTCACGCTCGTCCAACGTATTGCAACGTATGTCGAGAACAGTTATCAGGTGAGATAGTCAGATATATTATGTGATTTGCTTTAGAAAATGTGTTCCATATTAGTTCATTAATTTTGTAATATCGAGAAAAATTTCACCATAGATTTTTACTAGTGTACAGTGAAAATGATAGTGTTATCGAACGAATTAATTTTGAAGAAAAGATATAGAATCATCGATGAAGTTTGCTTCTCTTGAAATGCTAAACAGCTGAACTTTTCTCAAAATAGAAATTATACACGCTTCGTTTCCATCTAGTACTTAACGTTTAGTCGATGAATGATGAATTTCTGATTCTCAAAAGCTGAGACCGAACGCCCAAGCACAGTGATAGGTAGCATAAATCATTCGCTGACCGAAATGATAAGAAAAAATATTCTCCGAAACTGCGGAACGTAAATATTTATTTTTCACCTTCCAAATGAAAAAATAAAATTTTATATTGTGCATATTAAAAAAAATCCATTAGGGTTATTGATTTGAGTAAGATTATTGCTTTTTTTTTTTAAACACGAACTGGTGGATACTCGGGCAAATACAATTTTTTTACGACCGGATAATAAAAAATTCTAAACCTTCATTGCATGTTGTATCATTCATTTTTCATTTCAAATTCAAATATTTACGATACAACTGTTACCTTTCATAAAGTTTTTTGAAAAAAGTTCCACAGGTTGTAAAGTATTTTTATTTGTTCTATGTTTTGAGATGATTATTTGAAATTTTATTTCGATATTTTTATCCTCCAAATGATGAATAAAGTTTTCAATATTACGGTTTTCTGCGAAATTTTGAACATTTGTCGACTAAAAACTACTTTTATGTCATGAAGAGTAGTTCAAAATGGTCTCCTTTTCAGCTTTTTGAAAATTTATAATATGAAGTCGTGAGCAGATTTGTTTAGGATTTTACTCGATCGAGTAATTTCTATTTCTTTGCTGCTTTTCCAACTCGTCACTGGTATGGAGGATTTTTTATGTCCCCTATTTGATTATTGTTTGACAAGTGTTATGAGCTGCAATACTTCTTAATAATTACGATCGTGTCATTGAAGTAACAACAGGTGTTGGTTACGTACAGTACTACAGCTGCTGATGTAATTTAATGGCGAATTCGAAGTTGTATTTTATGGATTTGACAATGAGCAATAACGTAGGTGGTTTTAAATTGATATAACGAAGAAAAAGATGCGAAGCTATGCTTCATATGTGGTAAATAAATAGCTATACATTGCTCCTACATCTCATTTTTTAGAAATTATTTGAAAATTACACGGATCATGGTTATTTTTTTAAAGTGATTTGCCACTTTTGGTAACTTTTTTTCAACATTAAGTCATTTTTTTCAAAAAAAATTTTTCCAATTTCTAAATTAAGTAATTAGTTTTTTTTTATTTTCAAAAAATACTCATTTTTTAAATTCCTTTTTTCTTATTTTGGGTCACTTGAGTGACTTTTTTTTTTAGGAAAAATGAAGTTCGACTACGATCCTCGCGAAATTAGTGAAATCAATTAGTTCTCGGAATACACGGCTCGAGTCACTTGAACTGACTTGGTCATTTTTTTCAAATTCTGATGACCGATTCTGTTCATTTTCAAGTAAATGATCTGTGAAGTGTTTCCTTGTTTATTGAATTATAAATTTCTCAAAAAAATTTCGTCGTTTCGTTCTGGCTAAATTATTACTTTTCATAAAATTTATTTTCTTTCCAAATTTGTTGACCACACTCTATTCATTAAAATTATTCCAACACTTTTTTGAAACATGTATTTTTTAAAGAGTTATGGCGGGGAAGAAATGCCTTGACAGAGTGTCTGTCTAGACATTAAGTCGAGAAATTCGAGAATAATTCGCAATTTTCGAATTGCTTTAAAAAGTAGTAAAAAAGTCGAGAATTTTGTCCAAAACTTCTCAAAAAGTTGATAAATTATGAAAACGAACAAAAAATGAAAAATTCGTGTAAATTTAGGCCCAATAAAATAAAAAATCTTACACCGATTTCTCAATTTAAGAAAGAAGAAAAGTATAGAAAAAATTTTCGTCATTGCTTCGCTCGGACTTAATAAAATCACCTATTTAATCAAATTTTGAAAAAAAAATAGATCAAAGAGAACTAAGTACATTCATTTTTTAAAATGGAGATACCTAAGTAAAACTTTGGAAAATGAATGGTTTTGCTTCTAAAAATTATCAAGGTGTCTACTGCGTGAGCAAAGTCCAAAAATCTGTATAGTACACATTTTTCTGAACGCGTCCGATAGTATTAGAAGTCTGGAAAAGTATGAATTTCGGCTGAGAATTGGAATGTTGAAGAAAATTATGAAATTTTTGCTTTTGATTGTCTTTCTTCCCGAAGATTTTATGTTAGACTTTTTAACTTAACCTTAATCTTTTAAATTCAAATGAAATTCATTCATACCTATACCGGCCAATACTTATTTTTTTAATTTAGTGATTTAGAGAAGAAAAAAGTTGGTCATACATTTCTCAAATTTTTCAACTTTGAATTTTTCAACAACTAATATTTAAAAATAGGTACCTAATATTCTTCAAAAAATTTTATTTATGACTCGAAATTTCAATTACTTGCAGAGAGGATATCCCCCCCCCCCCAAGCCTACCATATATAGACCCTTATATTTCACGAATTTACTCATACGTTTTCGAAGATGACTACTAAAAGTTACATTTCTGCATTTCCGGTTGATTTCATTTTCGTTGAATTTGTACTTCGATTTATTTTATTGTTTGTTCTTATTTACATTGTCAAGACCATATAAAAATGTAGAAATATTTCGAAAACTTTCTCTAAAAAAACACCAACTATCACACGTAATTTTCAACTTTTACGAATTGTTACGTACAACTTCTGACTTTTTAAGTGAAAAAGTTTACCAATTTTGCAAAACTGTCGTTAAAGTTGAAGGTCCGATAACGATTTTATGAATGTACTTTTATCATCAGTTGATATGTTTCAACACATTTTAATATGGAAAAATATCATAGGGCATTTAAACATTAAAATTTTATCAGTTTTTAACGTATTTTCGGTCTAAAGAAAATAAAACGATTGAAAAAGTTGAATAAATTGTTCTTACGAGTTTTCTTCGGAGAACATGATGTTGGGAATCTGCTCAATGTTTCGTGGTAATGGATATCAGAAGTGTCCATTGTAAATACTTGAGCTGTTTTGAAATCAACGCATCTATTTCTTTTACGAAAAATTTATTAGCTTAGAATATACCTCTCTCCCTGGCAATGTTGCCAACTGAGATCGAAAAATCACTATTTTGGCTAAAAAAAACATTTGTTCAAAAATCACTACAATCACTTTTTTTTCTCTAGAAATCGTTCAAAAATCACTTTTATCACTGAACTCATTCTTGAAAAATCACTTTATGAAAGTAGGTAAAAAAAAAATCCATAAAAAATCACAAAAATCGCTGAAAATCGAAAAGTAGACGTTGCAAACAGAGTAAAAAATCACCAAACTTCTACAAAAGCTGTAAAATCACTGATTTCAGGGGGAAATCACTGAGGTTGGCAACCATGCTCCCTGGTCCCATTCAGTTTGAGCAAAATTGAGAAACTAGCTTTTTCTCGTAGATTTACTCATGACTTGATTTTTTTAAAGATAATTGTGTAAAATTTGTTTTTTTCCTTCTGAAAAACTTACTTAGCCTCCTGAATTGCCTTGGGCATGTCACTGTTGAATATGATGTTGAATTATTACGCCTTTTTTAATTTACATTTTTTTTTCGAAATTGGAATGTTTTTGGAAGTTTGCTTTGAAATAGAATTCGTCCACCCATGTAATGTGGAAAACTGGAAGAAAAAAGATACTTCAAACTAAATTCGACTTTTTTGTGAATTTTCGCGTAAAACAATTTCTTCCACCATCGATTCCTCGTACAGCGTTGAAAAACTTGAAGAAAAATGGTGCAAAATTTATACGAAAGTCTTGCAAAAGTTCTGCATTTTGAATCCAATCATTTTATTAACTTCCAGGTAAAGGATTTTCGATTCTTGAGAAAATTGGTCTGGAAAATCAGAGAAAATAATTCTTGAGAAAAACTGACTAGAAAATCTATACTTTTGTCGCAATTAGACACCTTAAAATGTGAATTTTTTATCATTTCAAATTTCTTAAAAAGAAATAATGAATATTCAATGTGGTCAAATCAGTTAGCTATTCAATTAAACGAAGGAGGAGGAGGAGGAATAATTGTTTCTGATCTGAAGTCGACATTCCGAACCCGGATTTCTTAGTTTTCTGCAATTTAGAAGCCTTTAGCACGATTTTGATTTTCGTCAAGATTACAAATTTTTCCAAAAGATTCAAAAACCAACCTTGGTGATTAAAAACTGAATTTCTACCTTCTTTCGAATAGTTCAACAAGGAAATCCACCTATATTGCAATTTTCAAGCGGACCCCTCACATAAGCGGATTTAGGATGGGTTTCGGGAGGGCTTAACCCTTCCAAAAGTGAAATTGGCCCCTCTCCCAGAAAAAAGAGATTTCCGTTCTTATGCCCATTGAACATTGTTTTCATTAATGTTTGAAAATAATCTCATTTCACTGAACAATTTTTTTCGAAAAAAGTGATATAGTTCAGTCATTTTAGGATTTAACCCCCAAAAAATTCAATCCTGATTTTTTTTTTCGCGTTTTACGTTTGTAATGGTCCACTACACAACATACTAAAATGGACTCTCCCATAACCCTCCGCTACCCCCAGGGGAGGGGTAAATGTCCGCTGAAAACCGGGTTTTCGTGAATATCTCCTCAAATAAACCTCAAAATTGAAAAATAGTTATGAACAATCTTGTTCTATGTGCAATGTCCTATCAGAAGATTTTTTTGTTTTTTCAAAAACACTCACTTCCTTGACCAAAAGTTAAGAGTAAAAACACCTATTTTTCTACAATTTACAGCATTTTTTGAAAAAATCGAAACTTTTGTGAATATCTCCTCAAATAAGCCTCAAAATGGAAAAATGGTTATGAACAATCATACTCTACGTATAATTTCCTATCAGACAGGTTCGTGTTTTTTTCGAAAACACCCACTTCTTTGCCCAAAAATTAAGGGTGGAAAACGCCTTTTTTTCCAATACTTACAATATTTTTGGAAATGATGGAAATACGAAGCTGAAAGTACCCAAAATCATACCAGTAAAGAGTAATTTTTTTATACATGCTGGCAGGGTATTCCAAAAAAAGTCACCGCAAGAATTTTAACCCCTACCGTTAATTATAAGGGAGGTTATTGAATACTGCATTTAAAAAATCGAGGTTGTGGAAAGAAGAAGTACTTTAAACGCGATGTTATTGCTTATTATTGGTGATTCGAAACATTTCTTTGCGCCGTAAGGATTCAAAAACGATTATTTCAGCTTTGTATTTCCATCATTTCCAAAAATACTGTAAATATTGGAAAAATGGGCGTTTTCCACCCTTAATTTTTGGGCAAAGAAGTGGGTGTTTTCGAAAAGAAAAAAATGAACCTGGCTGATAGGAAATTACACGTAAAACATGATTGTTCATAATCATTTTTCCATTTTGAGGCTTATTTGAGGAGATATTCACGAAAAACTTGTTTTCAGCAGACATTTACCCCTTCCCTGGGGGTAGCGGAGGGTTATGGGTGTGTCCATTTTAGTATGTTGTGTAGTGGACCATTACGAACGTAAAACACAAAAAAAAATCAGGATTGAATTTTTGGGGGATTTGGTACATTTTTTCTCTTATTTGCCTGGACTAATAGATATTGATAAGAAATTAGAAGTTAATAAAAAATGCAAATGTTTTTTGTTTGTTTTTACCCAAAAAAGCCTGAACCACAATTTATTGTTTCATAAAAAAATCGTTTTCAGTTGAAATTTTAGACAATTTTTTAACTTTGACTTTCCACCGACTAAAAATTAGGATATAAAATTTCGTAGGTGTGTTTGAGCCCAGTCGTTATAGTTTCATTCTGTTTGTGCTTTTGTTTTGCAGGGTTTTACAAATAAATGTGTTTTTTTTTGCTTGAAAGGTTTTTTTTTAGTTTTTAACTCAATTTCATGTATGATGGAAATTCAGTGTTTAAAACATTTATTTTTTTTCTGAACTACTCTGGATGAGTATAGGATTTTAAAATTTAATTTTGATGTTATTTTTATTTTTTTATTTTATTAAAAAATATGTTTGATTTTTACCCATAATTCGAGAGGTTTACTGTTTTCTAGTTTTAGTTCCATTCCCTTCAATGAAATTTTAGTTGAAATGCATGAATTTTTCATTCAATTTACAAAAAAGTGACAAAAAAACAAAAAAAAACACTGAAAAAAAAACATATTTTAAACAAAAAAAAATTTTAAACGTTTTTTTTGAAACATAAATGTGTTGGAAATTCAATTTTTTAAACACTTTTAAAACGTGTTTTTTTTCTTGACACCCCTTTTCTTTTTTTTGTTGCTTATTAACATCTGAAGTGACCTGTAGCTTGGCCCCCTGACAAGCCCCTGATCCATTCCCCTAAATCCACCTACATGCTCCTCAAGTTTTTTAAAACACGCTTTCGATGATTCAGCTGTGGAAAATTTGAACGCAACTTCACCTATTCGTTACTCCAGTTGAACTTTTCGAAAAAAATCTCCGTCAGAATCCGTCTAAAAAATTCATCCCCGTGCCAACCAGCTAAAAGGAATAAAATCGTTGCACTTGCTCATTAACCTGTTTGCAGTATTCATTTTTATTACCCGCCATTCGTACGAGAAATGTGTAAAATATGGCTCGTCGAAAACCACTCGCTCTTGGTATGTTTTACGATTAGTTTACTGTTCAGATTTTAATTTTCGAGCAAAAAATAGACCATTTTAAGTGAAACCTGAGGGTTTTACATAGCTGAATAATAGAAGATAATGTGTTTTGGCGTACGGTATCGTTTTAAGGGTGCTTTTATTAAAATCGATTTGTTGCGAGTTGACTAGGTACTTATCAACTTGAGCGGATACGTTTCCATGCTGCTTAATTTGTTTCGAATAAATGATTTAACCCGTAGATCCAACGATATTGTATAGTTAATGTTTCATTTATTCAAAATTACCTAATGGTATCGAAGGCAGCTGAAATTACCGTACATTTGGCTTTTTCGGCGGCGAATTTCCATCGAAATTTTCCAAATTGCTGGTTCATAGGTTCGAATATATGAATTAATCGAATATTCATTATATTTTGAAAAATCTTCCATTCAAACGAGCTCGTATATAAATTACCTGCTCGTTCGAGGCACCTCTCGAAATGGTGAATTCCGACGACAAAAATGTACATATCTGCATATCTCTGATATGTCCTGTTGATATTTATTCGCATTTATCGAGACAATTTCGGTTGAAAATGTTTTTATTAAAGAAACAACTCGAGGAAAAAAAAAGAAAACTTACACATCTGTGAAACATCACCGATAACACGTCGGTAATGTAAAAATATAGTAAAGTTGAAACGATAAACGTGAAAACTCGAGTAAATTATGGTAAAAGCTTGGTGATATCGAAGATTCGAGCGAAGAAAATACTGAAATTTGATTGGCTTTTAGATTCTGATGCGAAGTACGTTTAGTAAGTCGGATGATTAATGTTATTCAATTTGGAAATTGGAAAAGAGAAATCAATCAGCTTTGAAAAAGTGTAAAACGAATTTTCGGCTTCGTAAGGTGTAGTTCGGTTGTAAGGCGAATGAGGTTGTGAGATAGCAAGATTGCGGTTATTTTTCTCATTTTTTCTACACCTGCGAGACGAATTAAAATCGGCCAATTAATGAAAATGTTTGATTTTTCAGCCTGGTACGATTACAATAGAAAATTGTTTTTCTTCGGCGAAATTAATTTCATCGTGTTGAAGACCTTGATGGAATAAAAAATTATCACCTCGAATGTGTCGCTATCAATAGGTGTTTTTTACTCGACTAAGTGTATTAGACTCGTACGTGAAATAGCTTTTTGATACCATAAGAATAAATTTGGACATCGTTGACACCTTCGAACTAAATAATTAATTCTAGCCTATATATAGGATTAAAAGATACACTACGTTACAAATTACTGAGAAAAAGCTCGACAAAAAACTAATACCTTTATGTCGTCGATAATTTCAATTTGCTGGTTTGAAAAGGAGCTCTGCGATAAGCCTCGTAGTGTCGTTGAAAATGCTGCGATAGAATCGGTTCTTTTTTAGAATACCCTTTTCGTAACTCGAACGTTTTGTTGAGTTTCGGTTTCGGTCCAGGTTTCAGCAATTGCTGATTTTTCTCAAAAGGTGGCAAATCATGGGATTCGATTCGTTTTAGATTGAATTTCTTACGCTTTAGGTAAGTTTCGGTCTCGGCAAAGGGTACTTTGGGCTGATCCCTCATGTAATCCGGGTAATCGCTGGGTATCGGAAGCATCTTCGGTTCGGTGTTTTTACGCCAAGCTTGGAGCAGAGCATGCTCCTTGTCACGACTTTCTTCATCGAGATTTTCATCGATATGTGGCGTCGGCGTAGGTGTCGTCGAAGTTGGTACTGTTGTACTTTTTGATAATTTTTGTTGTTCCGGCGACCAACCGGTTTCCGGAGACTCGTATCCGGACTCCGGCGGTACCGGATCGCTGTCTTGTCTCGTTTTCGTAGGCTGATTTTCGGCTACTGGCTTATCGGTGGATGCTGGAATGGTGTCTGGGACTCTGGCTTGCTTTTTGCTATTACTGCGACGAAATATTTTCTTCCACATTTTTTTGGTGCTCGTCGGTGAGCTTGATATTTAGCTATTTATCGGTTCCATTGTTCATATGGGTTTCATTTCGGTCTTACTTTCTGAGCCAATTTTCGCGATTGGAACCGATTTAAATTACCTGGTAATTTTATTTTCATCGAACGTCAAAGTTTTGTATTTGGATTGGAAAAACGTCGTTGTGAAAATAATTCGATGGCAATTCAAAAATTATTCTCAGATAGCCCTCGAGATTTCCTCGTCGTAAATTAGATTTGCGCAAAAATATTCCCCAAGCGCGGTGTTATTCTATCATTTCATACATAAAACAAAACGTAAAATGTACATAAAGTCGGAGTACATATCGACTCTACCGATTATTATTTTTATTTAATAACCGAAGCTTATTATTCGTCGAGTTTTTCGATTAATACGCCAATGAAAAACTCGCCTCTCGAGTTGGTGCGCAATTCGAAAGCTTACCGGTGCTTTTACACTTTCAAGTGCACCTCAACTTAGACGAATTACTTTAACTTGTTGACGGGGTAATTTCGTTATTTAATTACGTTTGTGACGTCATCGTTGTTGAAAACCCGACAACGGTGTTTTTACCCTTTTTTAATAGGTTTTTAAACGAAACGAAATTGTTATTTTGGGAAATTATCCTTGTGTATTGCGAATTACGAGTAAAATACCGTAATTATGGTAGATTTTTACTTTTTCATCTCCATTGTCGACGAATAAAATGAAATTATTGTAAAGTTGACTAACTTTGATGTTCTTATAATTCCAAGTTATTTTGCGGGTTTTTAAAGTAGTAATTATGGAGAAGTTGCGGTATATTCGGATAAATTTTATATTTAGTTTCGAACGTCGACGACGTGTATTTCATTAACAAACTTATTTATCGTACTTAATGAAAACCGAAATGACATAGTTTTACGAAAAATTAACTCCGTGGACCAACTAGGTATTACCTGTAAAACATTCGAATACTTTGGTTTCGTATTATAATTTTCTACTGGAGTTTTCTCTCGTTTTTTTTGTTGTATAAAAAAAGAAAAGAAAGGTTTTAGGTTCGTTTGGGGTGGAGAAGGGACGTGTTCGACAGCTCAAAGCGCGATACGTTTTTTCATCTGTTGAGCCTTTCTTTTGTCCCATCAGAGGGTGGCAGGTTTGAAACGAAGTCATGTCTTTGAGTTGAAAATTTTGGTATTTTTTAGTTTTCTTGTTTCGCTACGCAATAGAGCGAATGAATGGTACAACTACAAATGTACTTACCTATCGAAACAAATCAACGGTTTATTACGTTTCCGTTTCTGAAATTATTAATTTGCTTTTTGAGTAAATTATAATTATTGCGTCGAAATGATGTCAAATTTTTACGTATATATGCAGGATGTTTCATATCTGAAGTGATTCCTTCAATCTAGAAAGTAGGCAACCCATATTGAGTACATGTATACATGTTTTTTGATCTTTGAGATTGCAAAGGCAAAATGTGCTTTTTCAAAAAATATTATTTATGAGGTTCATTCCTGGTAAGATGGTCAAAATGGTGAAATGGTCTTTGTAAAAAGTAGATGATTTGTATCAGGGTGGGGGTGGGGGAGAAGGAATACTTTAAACTTGCCTAGATTTTGATATTTAGTATTCAGACGCATTTTTTAGAATTTTTTCAACATTTTCAGTTCATATGTACTTTTTTTTAAAATTGAATATTTAAAAAAAAATGCTGAAAAATTGAAAAGGGACATGGTTAATTTTCAAAAATGTAGAGTAGGTATTTTAAAGTACATATTTTTAACAGCTCCTGCTGATAATGGAGATGATGCAAAGGTCCTGCGAATGATCAAGTAGTGCTACAATAAATGAAAAAAGTCCTGCATTTTTTAAATTGTATTGGTATTTTTTAAAAAATTTGATGTCTATAATAAAAAATTGAAAAATTTCGGCTTAGAGATTTCTTTTCAGTAACATAGTTTTTGTTTCTTCATATTTGCATTGAGAAATGACCAAAATAATGGAGGGGACGGGAGTAGATTTTTAAAAGCAATATCGAAAAAAATGATTAATTTTCGGTAAGGTACTTTTTGGTTACTTTTCAGCTCAAAAAAAAGGTAACTAAAGCTAATTTTTTGCAGAATTTCATTCCAATGCCTGAAACTTGAATTTTTTTATCTCGTTCATTTTTTCTGTTGCATTTATAAAATTTTATTGAATGTTTGGAATTTCTTCAAAAAAATTTTATGTTTGTTTCTGATCATTGAGAAATTATCATTTCCAGAAAAGTACGATTTACGAGCTGATGTGTATACCGATGTTTTCAATTTTTTGCAAAAGTCAATTGAGATGGACGATGAAAATATTTCGCGGAGGGTCTGGAAAATACTAGCATAATAAAGAAGATCATGCAGGCATCGCATCGTACTTGATCACTTTTTTCATCAAAATGTAACTTTTTTGAAATTTTCTTAAAATTGAAAAAAAAACACAAAAGTTTATATTTTTACGTTGAGTCAAAACGAAAAAATCGTAAGGGCTTGCGTGGAATTCATAAATTTGAAGCACGTGTTTTTTGAGGGAGAGAGGAGCAATGAATTGTAAAGAAATTTTCAAATTCCAAGCCCAGAAAACCCCGAATTTTCATTCGCATGCTTTGGTAGGATTTGGTAGATACCCTGATATCATTTATGTATTTCATTTTTCAAAGCGTTATAATTTTTCTTTAAATAAAGTCTTTCCTTTTTATTTGAGATTTTTTTTGTGAGTGATAAATTCAAATCCTCGAGTTTTTTATTGGGGGGGGGGGGGTGTTAGAATTCAATTTGACTCGTTTTTGTGGCTGGAAAAGGGACACTAAAAATCTCGTAAGAATGAGTATTGTTTTTTGAAAAAAAAAAAAATGTTAAACACCATACTTCAAATCATGCTTCTACATAATTTCGGATTGTAAGTACTTCACGACTGAAGTCACTTTTTTGGAAAATTGAAGAGGGATGGCTAGAAAGTTATTCTCAGACCTCGAAACGATTCGATAGCAATTTCATCTTTCCCTCCCCTCCCCCTTAAATCTTTCTGTGTTTAAAAAAAGTTGAAAATTGGAAAAAAATGAAAATGTTTAAAAATGGTTTTAGTATAGATGTCTTATCAAAAAATACCATTGGCACCCATTTTTTATCAAAAAAAAAATTCGTATACCTGCTTTAAAATTCATAAAAAAATATTTTTTTAGAAAACATTTTTCTTGAAATGATCCTTATACAAATATTTCAATCCATAAGAATTCACCAGCTCTTGATTTTCGGTAATCACTCCTCGTTTCGACCATGTTTTCAAAATGAAAAAAAAAAATGCATTGACATAGATACAGCTATTATTTTTTTTAAATTTGGAGAAAACGTATAAAATTGGTGCCTATATAATTTTCATGAGTCTTGAAATACTCATGCAAGTCATTTCAGAAAATCTTAAATTTTTTTTATCAATTTGTTCTTATTTATCTATTTGATTTTAAGGCCTGCTAGAAAATAAATTTTAATAAATTGAACATAGATTATGAGGCATTGTGGGTAGGATTAACGATGGAGTCAAAAAAAATTTCAAAATAATCCCTATTGCATAAAACTCACAATTTTTGGAAATTTTCAATTTTCTCCCCCGAGAATACAAATGATTGAATTTTCAATATAGGAACCTAAGGAGTTGTATCTCCTGAAGAAACGAGGATGAAGGGCCAAAAATTTGAATGGGGATTTTTTACATTCGGGGTCATTTAGAGCTGTTTTCAACCAAATTTAGGTCAAATGTCATTTTGAACATATTACCAGGAATAATCGTTTGGAGAATTGTGGATTGCGAAATTAGAAGAGGTAACCAACGTTCTTAAGGTTGATTTTCATTGAGAGCCTAATCTCCTATAAAATGTTTGAAAGAATGTAAAAAATTTCCCATTTTCGTATTTTGCTGAAATACTCAAGCCAGGGCTGGTGGAACAGAACGTCGTTTTGTTCTGTTCTGTTCAGGAACGAATCCTTAAACAAATTGTTTTGTTCTGTTCTGGTTTTGTTCCAGTTGTTTTGTTCTGTTTTGTTCTGTTCTGTTCTGTTCTGTTCTGGTCTTTTTTGTTATGTTCTGTTCTGTTCTGTTCAATATTTTAAAAATTGATAAATTGATGTCCAAGTGAGAAAATGTGGTTTTCTGGTATGTTAGGCTTGGACTCATGGGGAGGAGGGAAAGGGGGAATTTCCAAATCCTCAAAAAAGCTTGAAAATTCTGAAAAATTATAAATTCACGAACAGAAAAAAATTATATTGTTCTGTTCTGAACAGAACAAAACAATATTTTTCATACGTTCTGTTCTGTTCTGTTCTCGTTTATTTGTTCAGAACATTATTTTGTTCTGTTCTGGTTATTGTTCCGCGAAAACAGAAATTTTAGTGTTTTTATTTGTTCATACTGTTCTGTTCTGTTCTGTTCCACCAGCCCTGACTCAAGCATTACTTTTAGTCCAACGTCCAACCCATTTTTTTCAGTTAGATACCTAGGTACATAACTCAGAGTTTTCTAAAACTGTAATGGATAAGAAGTTGCCATCTGCAACATTAAAAATTATCAGCCCCATTGAAACAATTGTGTCAAAATTACCGAGCGAAAAATTCCACTTAGCGCTTGCAATTCGCAAAGTAGGCAAACACAGATAATTGAAATCAGGATAATTTATCTATTTACAAAGTTGAAGGAGTTAGTTGTGCTAGAAACACCTTGTATTATATACAAATGCAAACTCGTAGCGGTTAATCGAATTGCATAATTGTGGTTTTGATGAATAAAACAGACTGCAGAGAGAAACCGATTGCGAGAAGTCACTGAAATAATAATCAAAATTGCATCTCGTTGTTTATTCAACAAGTCACGGCATCGAGGCTCCTTTCTACTTGACGTAGGTACACTTTACTAATTCAACGATTTGATAGGGCAGATTTTATCAATTTACTTTCTTTATTCAATATTTAATCGAGGTTTCTATCTGGTCTAGAAAATTAATGGAAAATAACAAGTATTATAGTATTCGCTAGGGGATTTATTTCTAATATTTTTTGTTTGTTTGTATGTTTTTCAACGTAAAAAGTTGACCTGAGGTTAAACCGATTGAGATCAAATTTTGTACAAATGTGTACTGTGTAGCCTGCAGGTCCCAAAGGTATTCCTCCGGAGCGTGATTAGTTTTTGGGACCAAAAGACAGCGTCATAGGAGTCCAGTAGTTATTAGAATGAAAAGTTGCTAAAAACATTCCCATATTCTACTCAAGGTGCATAAATTTTCTGCCATTTCATGTGAATTTAAATTAGGTGTCTATTTAGGTATAATACTTATTCGTATTATTCGGCCTTAGAACACGTGCATCAGTTTTTAATCTAAAATATGGTTTACCCATTATTTCGAATTCCCTCTTCAATTTACTTATTATGATTATGTTCGTATAAAATAATATGTAGATCATTATGTAAAAATGAACTGCTATCTTTCCAGAGAAATTTAAATCAAGTCTATACATTTTATTCGTGAATTTGTATTTAATTGCTGAAAGTAGTTTTGGGAATACAGGGATGAAAATTAATGAATCGTTATCAAATTCAAGGTAGAGCAATAAATTAATATGATTTCATTGCTCGGATCTACTCTGAGAAAGTTTGGCGTTAGTCGAGTAATAAAATATTCATATTACTGACTTGGAGATTTTTTCCTTATTCGTGAAAAAAAATTCGATGATTTTTGTTTTTTCAACCAGAAATTTTTTTACAAATTGGTTAAATGTTACCAAGCCCACCGACGACTTAAAATTGTAGGAAATAATGATTTATTACCTGCAGACCTTTCGAAACTTGAAACAATCTCTACAAACTAACTTGTGTCCTATTCAGTGACCGCATCTAAATGCAGCGAGTAAAAATTGACATTTAATTGAAGAATTGACAATATTTTTTAAAAATTGGCCATTTTTTGTAAAATTACCAATTGTGTAGAAAACATTTTGTTAGATTAAAAAAAATTAAAAAAAAATATTCATTTTGATATAGGTATACCTCCCTCGCTAACCTCAGAAAAATTTATTTTATGTAATCTTCCCTTTTCTAAGTGTGTCACTTTTCGAATTTGGAGTCAGCATAATCCCATAAATAGTTTCAGTGGTTTTGAACCCCTTTTCCCTGCTACTTTTCCAAATGAATTCATTTGAAAGTTCTAGATTATTTTTTCCTTACATATTATTATTATTGTTTTTGATACCACCTTGCAAGCACAATTCACTTACTTATACAGGGTGTTCCATGAATCGTCTGCCAAACGTATTTTTTTTGGATATAACCGGGTACCACTAAAAAAACCTCGAGATGAACATGTTGCCTATTTTGAAAATTGAAGGGGCAAAGGCTGCTTCTTAAAAAAATCACGTCAAAATTTTTTTTCAAACATGGGAATGGATAGTACTTTGAAAACTAAGCAAATTTTCACTTCATGATTTTTTGCCTATCTTTAAAATTGAAGGGCTACAAAAAAAATTGTTCAAAAAAAATTCTCAAAAAATTAACTGATCAAGGAAATGGATAGTACGTTGAAAACTGAAGAATTTTTGTTCTGTAGACTTTTTGCCTAACATCGAAAATGAAGGGGCTGAGGGTCACTCAAAATAAATGGACTATAAAAAGTTTTCAAATTTTCTCAATTTTTAATAACCTTTAGCCCCTTCATTTTCGATGTTAGGCAAAAAGTCTACAGAACAAAATTTCTTCAGTTTTCAACGTACTTCCCATTCCCTTGATTAGTTAATTTTTTGAGAATTTTCTTGAACAATATTTTTTGTAGCTCCTTCAATTTTAAAGATAGGCAAAAAGTCATAAGGTGAAAATTTGTTCAGTTTTTAAAGTACTATCCATTTCCATGGTTGAAAATTTTTTTGACGTGATTTTTTTAGAAGCAGCATTTGTCCCTTTTAATTTTCAAAATAGGCAACATGTTCATCTCAAGTTTTTTTTGTGGGACCGGTTATATCCAAAAAAATATGTTTGGCAGACGATTCATGGAACACCCTGTATTAGGGCTAAAAAAAATTTAAAACATACAACTTTTATGAAAATTACGTTACGTGAAGGATTTTTCTTGCTGACGATAACTGTGGTGTACATTTGAAACATTCGTAAATATGTATTCGTATTTTTGTGATTAGGTGAAGTGCATTTATGAATTTTCAAAAAATACATGCATTTTTTCCTTTAAAAAACTATACCTGTTACTGTTAGGGTGGAGCAGCTTTTCAAAAAGTTCATCGATTTGGCCAATTTTTCAGTATGTTGTATACTTTGAATGTGAAACCTCCTAGAAAAAATGTCAGCTTCTCCGGGCCTCTTGAGTCAGAGCTTTGTATCCTCAAAGTAGAGTCATTTTCAAAAAAATGTGGTTTTTTGAATTTTTTGCCCTTGAAACCTCTAAAATTGAAAATCCTTGATAGTCCACGAGATTCGATTTGAGATGCTGCGTTGACCATGTATGTTTTAGGTCCCTGCAAAAGGGTTGAGAGAACCTACTTTGAGGACCCACAGCTCCGATCCAAGAAATCCTGTGGAACTGAAATTTTTTATGGGAGGTCCCCCACAACATATTTAAAATTTGCCAAATTGAAGACCTCTTTGAAAAGCCGACTGCCCTAGAATCTATACTCAAGGTGTCCATTTTTTGGGAAACTTGAAAAACTCAGAGAATTTTGATAGTCCGGAAAAGTCGGGGAAATGTCAAGGAATTTTGGAATTTTCTCTGGAATTTTTTTAAAATCCAAAAGGAGGATAAATCATAGGAAAGTGTTTTTTTGTTTATTTTATTATACTCCACTCGGACCGTAGTGTTGCATCTCTGAACTAATTTTTTTACTCGTCATTTTTGTTGACTACGATGCATAAAAAAATTGATATTTAAATGCATGTCTTTGTCCATTAAATTATGAATTTTTAAAAAAAATTTCACCTCGCTACGCTTGAGGGTAATTTACACTTTTAAAATTCATTAATTTTTTTTTTTTGAACACGTACTTTTTAATAAACTGTGATGAGAAAGAAATACCACGATGCCCTAGACCATGATGTTGAAAAAAAGGGGAGGGAATGGAAGAGAGTTCGAAATAATTATTGCACGTTTTGGAAAACTTCAGTGAGGGAAAAGTGATGAATTTCCAATTTTTGAAGGTCTTTTTTCGCAAACGTTTTTGCCCTCGGTTCGCTTGGGTTCCACACGTTGAATATATGTCTCAATAAAATGATTGATATTTTACCCCCTCATCGATTTTCTATTTACCCCAGGGCAAGCCAAAAAGATTGGAGGGGTCTGTGTGAAATTTATGAATTTTGAAGCACGTGGTATCGTAGGAAAAGGGGGAGAGAAGCAAATTAATTGTGAAGAAATTTTTCAATTTTCGGTCCGGAAAAATCCGAATTTTCATTCGCATGATTTGGTAGACATCCTGACATAATTTATTTCATTTTTCAAAACTTTACAATTTTGCTTTAAAAAAACAGAGTTTTTCCTTTTTATTTGATTTTTTTCCTGTAATAAATTCAATTTCTCAAGTGTTTTTTTTGGAGGGGGCGGTTCAGGAATTTTCAGAATTGAATTTGAGTCATTTTTGTGACTTTAAAATGGGACATTTAAAAAATCTCATAAAAAATGATGATTTTTGAAAAAAAAAATCGTTAGACATCATGCGAAAAAATTACCCTCTTCTCCATGCTTCGTGAGAATATCATATTAAAAAGGTCTGAAAATTTCCAAAAAAATTGGTCTAGAAAGCCAGAAAAAGTCGGGGAAAATCATTTCTGAAATATTGTGGACATCCTGACTGCGAATACAAAAGATCTATTTTTATTACGAGACTTTTGCCAGAATTTCTCGGTTAGATTTCATTCTCTAAAAATTTTGAATCTATTTTTACTGGCTCTCTGTACCCGAAAAAACTCACGAAATTTCGCTTGGGTTTATATAATTTTAGAAACTTCATCAAAAATCTAAACCTACCTTAATAATTACGGTATTGGAGGCTAAACGTAGAATTAGAATCTCTCGAAAATGAATTTCACCAAAACTAGACAAAAGAGTTATTTTTTTCGTTTTTTTCCCTCTCTTGTTAATCCCTGGCCTTTTCTTCGATCGTATTATAGTAAGTACATCTAATTTCGCTTGATTGTGCGAAATAGAAAACAACCAGTCAAAACTTCTCTTTTCGAGCAATTTTTCGGATTTTAATTAAAAACAGCAAATTCCATTCGGTATTCTTCGTCGTTTAAAGTCACGTACGTGTTATTATGGTATGGTAAATGCGTCGCATGTGTTCTTTCAGTATTTCTTTTCATCCACCTGGGTACCTACCTAATACCTACCCTGTTACCGTGTATTTTTCTCTATAATTATCATTGGTGTTTTCCTCTTATCTCGTCTTTCGATATTTTCGCTCTCAAGAGGTAATTCAAATATTGAAAAAATCTATAAAAAGATCTTCAAAAAAAAAAAAAAAATACCCAAACATTTTCATATTGTTTTGTCTTTAAATAGGTACGTACTACGTAGTTTATATAGATTTATAAAAATATGGTCGATGTATTGAAAAATAAATGTACGATATTATTGAAAAATGGTTTCTTGTATCTCGTTTACTTAATTTGCTTCGATTATTTTTATGTCGTCAGGTGTCACTTCGCACGGTTTCAGCTGCGAAGTATGCAAATGCAAAGTACACAAACGCTGCGTCGCAAAAACAATCAGCAATTGCAAATGGACCACGTTGGCCAGCGTCGGTAAAGATATTATAGAAGACAAACAAGGCGTACGTTTACGAATACGATTTTACTTACGTAGCCTAGATACCTATCTACGTTGTAAATTAATTTTTTCTAACGCGAAAATATTATGCGTTTAGAATATTTTAATGCCGCATCAATGGATGGAAGGAAATCTGCCGGTATCTGCGAAATGCGCGGTTTGCGAAAAAACATGCGGATCGGTTTTAAGGTAAGTATTTTTTCTGCCTATAGTGAAACGCGATCGAGATTAAGGAAATGTAAATTCCGATCGTGGCTCGGCGCTCGCTTTTATTTACTCATATTTTTGAAAAATTGCGATATACTCTCGCAGAATAAAAATGAAGCGTAATTAATGTCGCATAAATAGTGAAAACTACGCTATGATTTGAAACTTTTTCGCCCAAGTTTGTCACTTTTCAAAAATGTCAAATAGAGTGAGAATATTAATAAAGGATTCGGCGTCAAAGCATGAATTTTTCATCGCCCGAACGATATTTTCTCTATTGGAATAAACTTTGTAGCGACTTTTTGTTCATATTTTAACGCTACGTTGAAAAGATTTCTTTTTCATTCCAAATATAAATCGTTTCCTTTACGTCAGAAACAACAGTACCTACATATGACCCAAAGGCAGATTTTAACCAAAGATACAATTAAAAAAGAACACTAATTTAATAGCGTTGTGCAGAAAATATCATTAAGAAGAAAGATTAGTAATTTAACTCGAGGCAACGTTTTTCTCTCCTTTTACTTTTTTTTTCCTTCTTCATATTCTATATAATCAAAAAGGCGTAATTGTTGATGGATCAGTAAACGTTTGAATTTCCTATTTTAAGAAGTATTATACTTACTCCGACGTAAGTATTTTTTTTTTCACGAAACGAAATAAAACATTAAAGTAATAGGTTACTTTTCGTGCTTATGATCGTCATGTCGAAAGTGAAATTTCTTGAGGATTTGTTAAATTCCATAGAGAAATAAAAAATATCCATCTTGATATAATAAAAAAAAAAAGGAAACGTAAAATTGTAGGTAGGAATCAAGCGCTTGCTTTTTCAACAAAACAATGAACGAATATACTTGAAACATGAGCCTTTTTTTTCATTGAAAATTTCTGCTTGGTGGATTCATTTGAACGGATTCTACGATGTACCTAATGTTAAAGCTTTTTCCTATTATTTGCTAAATACTTGGAAAATTATGGCGATTCTTTGGCTTTGTATTTATTAAATTATTCGTATGTAGTTATTTACCAGTTTTGCCCTAATTTTTAAAAATGTAGGTATTTTTCTAAAATGAAAATTAATGCAGACTTATTTTTATTTTTTGAATTATCATAACTTTTCGAAATGTTGAAATAATCGTCGTCATTTTATGAATAATTTTACAGAAAATATGTCAAAAAAAACAACTTGCCAAAATGCTCCGAGTACAGAACCATCGCGTTAAATTGATCTTTTGAATCATGAATAATTTTTTTTTTTGAGTCAATTAGCCCAAGTGGGTAAAGATAGAGAGAATCTCAAAAAATCACACAATTTTTATCCTCGAAATTTAAAAAAAAATGAGTATTTGAAATCTCTTTCCTCTGAAAACATCCGTTATTGGAACTGAACGGGTCTTGAAAATTTAATTTTGATTTGAAATTGGGTTCTCTTAAAAAAAAAAATTAAGTAAAATATTTGTTGATATAGGGCTGTTGAAACTACGTCATCCTTATCAAAAAGTGTGATAAGGAGCTGGTGGGAAAAAGAAAAAATCATTCATTTCGTACGTATTTAACGGAATTTTCATAAATTTATCAATTATTGTAAAATAAATGAAGTTTTGTGACAATTGTGAAAATAATGAAATTCGTAGCTAAGAAAAAAAATACTTTGAAAATTCAAAATTTTCCCACCAGTTCAATTGTGACGTCAGTTTCAACAGCCCTATGGTTTATCAAATTATAGTCAGGTCTTCTAATGTCAACTTAAAATTTATTATGAGTTATTCTCGTTCGATCGATGAAAACCTGTCAAAAGATCCCTCCCCTATTCCTTCAAGAGGTCCACTGAGGGAGCTGAAAATTTCGAAAAAAATACTGCGTGATACGTTTACGTGTAACGTTTATGTTTTTGTAAATAGTGGGTCCGAATTTCGGCTCATTTTTTCGATTTAACCCACTCAACTTCTCTTACTCTCAGATTGAGGTCAAAATAGCAAAAAAATTCAACCATACCGTGTAACTTAGTTAGATATCGTCTGTTCCTATGTCTTCGAAACCTGCTGAGATCGAATTTCTACTCAGTTTTGTGAGTCAACCTCCCTCAGCACAAAAAACATCGTACTCAAAATATTCATCGTGAATTCGGAATATGTGGGCAGCTGAGAAAGATCAAATTCCAAAACTGAGTAGAAATTTGAACTCAGCTTCTATGAAAATGTTTCAAATGATGTACTACACAATATTTTGTGAAATTATTTTGAGTTTTTACCAAAATTAGGAGTTAGGAGGGGATCTGAGGGGGTCATAAAATTTAAAAACTGAGCATAAAATTAAATTCAACGCATTCAAAAACATTATAAATGATAAGACGAACAGTATTGGTAAACTTTTTTTAAATCTCAAGATTATATAGGGGTTGAGAGAGGGTTAAATTTCAAAACTGATTATTACAGATAGTAGAAATTTTTCTTGACTCAAATTTGAAGGTAAGAGGGGCTGGTGTGTTCAAATCGAGAAAATGAGCCCATTTTTCATCTTTACTATATCAGGGGGTCGGTCCCTGAAAAATATCACTTTGTTTACTTATTTTTTTTTATGTTGAATAAAAAATCAATTTTATCATGGGAATTGTTGTAGGTAGTTTTGGGGGTCAATCCATGAAAGTTGAAACCAAATTTTCTGCACTAAATTTTGAAAACCGAGTTTTGACATTTTCTGTAACTTTTTGATATTTTGTCAGGAAATTGAAAATTTGGAAACATTTTAACTATTCGATGTAATAACTCTGATGCATTATCGAAAACTTGAAAAATTTTGATGATTCGAAATAATGACACTTTATCAGACTTCAAAAAACCCATTGGCATAATTTTCTACTGAAATTGCTGAGCAATTTCGTAAATTAGGAAAAAAGGCTTCAACATCTAATATTTAAACTAAAGGTCATCCATTGAAAAAAATTTAACGAATTCTAATAAAAATTCATCTTTAATTCAGGTACCTATCAATGGCAATTTTTCATCGCCCCCTCTCTTCATACTATTTTTCAAAATGAAAAAAAGATGTACATATTACACACTTTTTTTTGATAATTGGGGAAAGTGTGGAAAATCGTCGCTGATAAATTTTATAGATTAAAATATCCATTCAGGACAACTTTTTTCATCATTGTTTCTTCGATTTTTTATTGAATGTCAAAAAATCGTGAAAAGTGATATTGTTTGAAGTTTCCTGAAAAATAGGGTAAACATGAAAAATGGATTCTTATAGATTTTGGGCTGGGAAGGAGGGACATTCACTAATGTCATTTTCGGAGATTTTTTTACAAAATCAGTTTGTCACGATTTTTTGAACATAATCATACAAGAAGTCTTCTTACTAGGTCTAAAAATTTCAAAAATCCTAAAAAAGCACGAATTTTGTTGAATGAGTTTGAAAGTACCTACGAAAAAAGTACAAATTTTATCTAAAATTTAGGGGAAAGGTCCAAAATTTTCTTACTTGATTTTCTTGACCTAATTTACTTTTTTTTCTCTTTAATTTAAATTATGTCAAAAGACACAAATTACTGTCTCGGAAAAATTTATGAAATTTTAGCCTTTAATCGCCTTCCTTCTCAAAATTTTTCACCTTCGTTTTACTCTGACTCAATAAATTGGCTTATCTCATTATCAATCAAATGGTTGATATTTTATTTTATTTTATGAGCTGATTTTCTCTTCGCACCCCCCCCCCCTCCATTTATACGAGACTTTTATGAAATTTATCAATTTCCAGCACTGTTTTTTATTTATTAATGGGGAAAATGAACAATGATTTGTGAAAAAATTGTAAAATTTTCACTTTGAAAAAAGTCCAAAAATAGTACGAATTTCCATCCTGATGATTTAGTTAACACTTTGTCAAATTACCAAGGCCGTGTGCCTGTGGGAAGGGATAAAAACAAAGTCAGAGGTAAAATTTTCACAAAAGCTTTTTGAGGTTTGAACACAAAAGCCAAAACGATCTCTCCGTTGAAGTCAGAAATATTGGAAAAAATGTAGGTAGTAAAATTTTAGCTTTCAGAATTTTTTTTTGAAAAATTTTCGTCTTGGTTACACTCTGACCAAAAAACTCCCTGCTTGACTACGTTTCTGGCAACCATTGAATTCGAGCTTTGTGATTTGAAAAAAAATAAAGTCGAAAGTGAGACTGAAAGAGTACGAACATATTCAAGAGAAATGACTTCTTGTTATATACGTTACGTTTTAATGAAATAATAAAGAAACATTTACCATTTACTCGAGGGATATAACACCGCTACGACTTGATTTACGTCGCAGCGGAGGTAAATTGAGTTTTTTTGTCGTTGAAAAAAAGTACGCTTTTTGTTTTAACAGACTTCAAGATTGGAGATGTTTATGGTGCAGAGCTGCTGTGCATACGGCTTGCCGTCCAAAATATTCGATACGCTGCCTGCTGGGTCCAAACCACGTTAGTGTTGTACCTCCTACTGCCATTCATAGCATTGGTAAGTGAGATAGAAAATATGTACGGTGGCTGGTTGAATTTAATAAAAATCCTACATAGCCGTATTATTTTTGTACTCTTTTTACCACTCGTCGACGTATATTACTCGAATTTGAATTACGTGTTGTGTCTAGGAACCGATGACGCTTGGGAAGCAGTGAGACCACATGGGTGTTCACCGTTATTAGTTTTCGTAAATTCGAAATCCGGAGACAATCAAGGGGTGAAGTTTTTACGTCGATTTAGACAGATTCTGAACCCCGCTCAGGTGTTCGATTTAATTACAAGCGGACCAACTTTGGGGTTAGTTTTTACTTCGTATTTCCATTATAATTCGAGCTCACAATTTAGCTACTGCTGTCTCAGTTGTAATGAATTTCAACGACTCGAATGTCAAAATAATAATCATTTTTCTGTCGTTTGCGATTTCTTATACGGCAGCGTTCTAAAATTGTTTTTTTTTTCGTATATTTACGAAAGAATTATCGAAAATGTACTCTTTGTTTTGACAGATTACGATTATTTCGTCATTTCGATCCTTTTCGAGTATTAGTTTGTAGTGGCGATGGTTCTGTCGGATGGGTGTTGTCTGAAATTGATAGACTTAATATGCAGGTAATGAAGCAAGCTCTAAGACAGATTTTATTTTCCATTCGGTTTCAATGAATTATTTCTACGCGGTTAATTTTTTTCAGGTTCAATGTGAAGTGGGCGTTTTACCTTTGGGTACTGGAAATGATTTAGCGAGAGTGTTAGGATGGGGTGCTTCATGCGACGATGATACGCATCTTCCGCAGCTGATAGAACGATATGAAAAAGCTAGTCCGAAAATCCTCGATAGGTATGGATTTTGTTGACTGAGAATTTATTTTTGAAATCCTGAGACTCGAGGGGCTCTCGTCCCAAAATTTATTTTCAAATTGATTTATGGGTATTTTCATTTCAATTCAGTCAACTTTTTGGTTTGGATTCTTCAATATCGTTCAAGATGTTTTTTCTAATTCATAGCATTCTGCAATTCTGCATCTTGGCAAGCTACCATTTTATCCCCACCTCCTAAAAAATGGGGGAGGGGGTTTGGGCTTATTTTTTCAGTTTGGCAATTCTGATTTTTAGCCGAAATGTACTTATCCAACTTTTGAAGTCTCTGGAGTCTCTCGTAATACTTGAAGTCGATCTGATTGCGCCGCACAGTAGACCAAGGGATCCTCTAGAACCCTCGTTTTGCTCAGAAGCTCTGAGAGGTCGATAAAAAATTCGTTATTTCATGTTTTCGGGGTCGTAGATAACGAATTTCATACTCAAAAATGGTGGGAGGGGGGTTAAAATTGAAATTTCATAACATATCTCAAAATATACATTTTTCAGGTTGTAGATTAAGAATTTTGTACTCAAAAAATTGTAGGAGTAGTAGGGAAAATGTATATTTTGACATATTGCACGATATCATGGTGAAATTTTAATTTAAACCCCTCCTCCTGCCCCACTCCTTGTTTAATTTTCATTCCGCGTCCTATTAGACCCATCTCTCCCCGAAGGAAGTCTTAGAAATCCATTTTTTGGTCAAAGTTTTAAAAATTAAGTGTGGCGTAAGTTTGTCATGTTTTTTGAGACGCCGAGTTCGAATATCTACTTAGTTTTTAGATTTGACTCCCCTAATCCCCTATAAAAAGACCTAAATATTTTGGCCCAAAAATAAGGAATTCCCAAATTTTGAGTGGCATGTCTTTTGTCATGTTTCTTTGAAATGCTGAATTTAAATAATTATGTGCCCTGGTGTCAAGAGAGGAGGATGCATTCTCGTTGGAAATTTTACCAGAAATTGAAAAAAAAATTATTTGAGAGCTATATATAATTCCTACAAGTGGTTCAAAAAGTGCCACCTGTTTCAAAAAAATTGAAAAAAATCGAATTTTATGAATTTTTGGAACTTTTGGTGGGCCATTTTTGGAGCGTTCAAGGGCATATCAAGACTTTTAATTTTAAATTTATTTTCGAATTCTCCGGGAAAATTCAGAACATGAATCAAAATTTGGAAAGGAAAATCGAATTTTCCGTTTTTTTGAATTAGGACACTTGGGAGCGTGGTAGTTTTCTAACCAATTTTTCAAAATTCCCCAAAAAATTTCGGGCTAAAGTGAAAATAAAAATTTAAAATTGTTTAGTGTTTTGAGGACATTTGGGGCATGATATATTTTCAAATCGGTATAAAAAAATTAAAAAACAAATTAGGGTGATTTTTGGAGGTATTTTTAAGTACTTGGCGGAGGCAAGATTCGGTATTCAAACTAAATTTTTAAATTTTTTAGGCAGTTTCCTTTGAAAGTAGGAAAAACATCGAAAATTATTTTTGGCAACCCTAAGCTTAGCTCCCTTTCTCGATAACATGGCAAGTATAGACGTTTTTTTTTCAAATGCTACACTACCACACAGACCTTTTTCCCCTCATAGTTGTAACTGAAACAAAAAATTCGAACCACCTACGAAGGAGAATAGATCTTGGTTGGATCGTTTCAAAAAAAAAGAATCCATATTCAAATTCATCATCTCAGAACTCGTAGCAAACGATTCGAAAAAAATTTAATGTAGTGGAAAGGGGGAGGGGGGTAGAAGATGGAATAGAAAAATAATTTTATTTTTACATTCAACACTTTTGATATCACAACCAACAACTTGCCACACAATATTTCGGATTTTTTCAGAAGATGAATAAGCCAAAAAGTTGACTGACTTTGGAAAGATTGACTCTGAAATTTAAATCATAGTTTTATACTTAATTATAAGAAAATTTTCTTCGTCTAGATGGAGTATCATGGTGTTTGAACGTAGCATTAAAGTTGGCGATGTTGGCAAGCTTACTTTAAACACCGGATTAATGCAAGGAAATAATTTGGTTACGACCGCCGCAGCTTACGAAGATTCTGTATTATCACATTTGACCAAAATTTTACAATCTGATCAACACACTGTCGTCATTTCCTCCGCAAAGTGAGTATACTTATAAAAAAATTCTCGAGACGAATACTACAAAATTTCTTCATTTTGAATGAAATTCTCGAGTTTGTTTCACAATTGATACTAAGTAGGTATATTTCGATTTCAGGATATTATGTGAGACTGTGAAGGATTTTATTTCGAAAATATCAGACGTGACTTTAATGCAAGGAGATGACGACTTCAGCGATAAATGCTTGCTTTTGAAATCGAAATTAGATCATTTGTTGCAAGTTTTGCAAGAAGAACAAAAACAAATGGATTCTGCTTTGGAAATGGTAATTAATCAATTTTTTGATAAATTTATATAAAACTATAAATTAATATTTTTGATTTTTTTTGTAGGAGGTCCGTTCCGTGTCTCGATCTGAATCTGTTTCCGAAGAAAAATTCATTAATGAAGCGCAAGAAAAACACGAATCGCCCAAACCAAAACATCTAAAAGTATAATGTTATTTTGTTATTGATTTTTTCAAATTATACATTTTGAGTTAAACCCGAATTAATATTTTTTCAGTTGAGAAAAGACCAACTTTTGTTACGCGTGAACAGTTTGAAAAGAGCTGTTCGTCGAGTAGTCGAACACACCGAGAAGGCAGTAGATGAACAAAATTTTTCCAGTTCGTTATTTCCCAGCAGTCCTGGATCTAGAAGTGCTAATTCAGCAGCAACTGTTATCAAAGTAATACTCTCCCGATATCCGAATTATTATGAAATTATTTTATATTAACTCGTTATTAAAGTTCGATCACCAGGATTCGCATATTTCGGATGAAAATCGTCTATCACCAGCATCTCCGCCGTCAGTTATACCAAACGTGGGTTCCATTTCACCGTTGCCTGATTTCCGAAGAGATTCTTCGTGCTCGGCTGAAATCAATCTGGAATCTTTACCCGTTCCTAAAGAATTTGCTGATTCGAGACATGGTTCTTTTGCTGAAACTGACGAAACAGAAAAGTACGCAGAATTTAAATAAAAAATATAATATTTACGTTGAAAATATTATAACCACGTTAATCTATTTTTAGAAGCAAATTTATATTCGAATTTTCGGAAACCGAAGCATATCATTTTGTAAGCAATATATCTTATCACGCGGAAAGCAACTTGGCGGATGTTCTCAACGAAATAAAAACTAAAAAAGAAAAGGATTTTGAAGACGACGAAGACGATGAAGAAGAGGAAGAGTATAACGACGAAAAAGATAATATTTTTAATGATAGAACGGGTGAGTATTATGAAGAAGATGACCGGATTGATCATAAGGACTATGTAGGTTCATTATCTGAAGAATTGGCTAACATTGGACATATTGATTCTTCTGAAACTTCAGACGATAGTCCTGAAGGTTAGTAATTTGTTTGATGGATGATCAAAATCCGTTTTCTTTCTTTTTTTTCTTATTTTGAAATCCGTTGGTAGTTTACCCGAAAACCCATCTGTTTAGAATGAAAATTGTTAGTTAAGTAATTAAGTTTGAATGAATAGAAAAAGTAAATGGTCATATAAACCTTTTAATAATTGGTTTTCAAGCGAGAGTATTTTTTTGCGAATTAAACGCCAATGATAAGATTTTATTTAACACCTGGTTCGTTTTACAGGTTCCACCAATAACAAAAAAGGAGAATCGAAAACCGTCAATATCAATCGTTCCAGTTTACGAGATTCGATCAAAGAATCCGAGCATAGTTTTCCCATCAGTATCGAAGGCGTTTGCAACATAGGATCTGAATTAGACATGACAAATTTATTTAGCACTTCTCCCGAAGACGATGAAGAATGTAGTGAAGAATACCGAAGAGAAATGGGCCTGGATTTCACTAAACGATGCAGCATCGCTCATTTCATCGAAGGTAGCGACATAGCGCGTAAATCAATCAAATGCAGACATCGAAAAAAATCGTTCGATGACCTGGATAACGAATGTGTAGCTGTCAATCCAGATCACGAGAGTTCCACCGAAGTTGATAAAAAAGTAAATACATCGCTCTTGTCATTTTCTTTCGTCTGAATCAAAAACATAATTTTTTGTTGAATTTTCAGTCCGCATCATTCAACACGGTTTTGGAAATACCGAAAATCCACGTATCTGCCGACAATGCTTCGCTGTGCGGACTATCCCTCAAAGACGATATAAATTTACGTATTCGCGGATCTCATAATAATTTGGTATCCAGTACAGACGGCCTGTTTTTATCCGATAACGATATTAAACCTGATCGAAGGAGTACGTTATCAGAAACCGACGACGAAGAGTACGCCAGATTTTACGGTTTGCTGAAAAAGGGAGAAACGATGGCAAATTCTGGTAGTACCGGACTCACCGTTATTATTGATCCACCATCACCGGTCCATGTCTCAGTCAAAGACGAACCTACAGATCATGAACAAAAACCTCCGAACGAAAGTGTTCGACGGCTGAGTGAAAGCTGCAGAAGATGTGAGTCGAGCGCCTTTTTTTTTTCATCAGTGTTACGAAAGACTAGAAATATTTATTTTTCGTGTTTATTCGAATCTAGTATCTGCAGCTTCGCCGTTGATGTCTGTACATTGTTCTCCCAGTCCAACTCGTCGAATATCTAATATTAGTTTAACACCTTCAGATTCAGGGGACCAAAAAGATACTTTATCTAAATCAGAACAGAAAACTTTACCTATAATTAATCCATTGGTTAGACTTCCTCAATGGCCAAGTTAGTATTTATTCGTGGATTTTTTCGTAAACTATAAAAATCTTTTTTCTACCATTTTTTAAATTGATTTAGATGTCACCGAAGCTGGTATCGTTGGTAAGGTGCTACTTGCCAATGCTGACGCATTATGTGCTGCTGCTGTACCGTTGATGGATCCTGACGAAACTTTGATGTATGAATCGTAGTGTATTTTTCGTAAAAATTTGTAATTTATCTTGCGTGCTAAAATTTGAAATATGTTGGTTTGTGTTTTAGGGAAGGGTTTTTTGAACGTTGCGTTATGAACAATTATTTTGGAATTGGCATTGATGCGAAAATCTCTTTGGATTTTCATCATAAACGAGAAGAACATCCGGAAAAATGCCGGTCTCGTACGCGTAATTATATGTGGTATGGTGTACTAGGCAGCAAGCAATGGCTTCAGGTGCATATAATTATTATATTATCCATTGTTATCATTATGAGGGGGAGGGGTCAAAAGTGGGCAAATGTGGGGTGCATTTGCTAAGAATCTGGAAAAGTCAGAAAATTTTGAAATTTTTTACTTTAAAATCGAGGATTTTTAAGCCACGAATTTTTTTCCAACAGCAGTAAAAAGTATACATTTTTGAAAAAGATTTTAATTTTCATAAAATTAGTAATACCTGGAATTGAGATGGATTTTTTTTTAAATTTTCCCTCCGGGGTAGAATTTCCTCTTCTCCTCCCCCTCTCCTCCAATGCAAAGTTGACAATTTTTGAAGGAAAGTCTTACAAAAGTTCTGCTCTTTAATTTTTAAATTGTATTAAACAACTTGGTAAAAAGTCCGGAGAACTTGAAAAGATTGACCTGGAAAATCTGAAAAAGTCAGAGAAAGTTATTTTTGAAAAAGTAGGCACCTTGGCCAGAAGACCTCTAAAATCGCTATAATTTAGTCTCACAATCAAATCGGATTTCGAAAAAAATTGTGAAAACAAATTACCTCAATATTGTGTCGTCGTTCTGGAATATGAATTTTTTGGTGAGGGGGGGGGGGGAGAAATGAATAATTCCTTAAAATTTCTCATTTACATTTTCAGTGTAAATAATTCTTCCTAAAGTTTGATACTCTATGAACCGGAGGGGGGGGGGGGTGTAAAATGAATGTTTGATCTCTCTGAAAATGTGAATTTAAATTTATGTTCTCGGATTGATAATGACAAATTTGTCAACATATTTTTTTTTAAGGTGTGAGGGGTAAAAAGTGAGGGAACGAGTTAGACCTGGAAAAATTGAAATTTGGCTATTTTTTGAAAAATGTATTTAAATGTAAATGGTAAGAAACATTTCCGTACTTGTAATCTACCTCCTCGAATACATACAAATAGATTTCTAGATTTCGATGTATTGTACTCGTACAATGCCGTAATCGACCCCCCTCCTCTCCCTCTCCACACCAACACTTCCCAATAATCTCATTTGGAGGACTGCTGAAATGTGAAATTTGATTGCCTTTCAGCCCGAAATGTATTAAATTTATCCAAGAGTATGAAAAATGTTTCTTTTACTCAGAATACGTCAGACACGAAATTCCAGGTCAAAAAAAAAATTGGTGGTGCGCATAGCGCATCAAGGTTGAAAAATTAAGTAACATGGAATCAAACTTGAAAAATTCATGGAAAACGACTTCGATTGTCTATCTAAAAAATTTTCTATTACGAATTCGAATAAACTAAGATCCTTAAAATTGATTTTTTTAATAATTTTTTGTACAGGAGTGGAAGAGAGGAGGTGTAGTAAGTGCCTATAATAATTTATAGGAGTCAAGTGAACGAAGTGCGGGCCTGCGGGGTAATTTTAGGTTATGGGCCATTTTTGGATAAAATGGAAGCTTTTCGTTGCGTTTCTCAGGGTGCCCATTCTCTGGAAAACTGGGAAAAGTCAGGCATTTTTGGTGGTTTGGAAAAGTCAGGGAATTTTGGAATTTTCTCTGGATTCTTCAAAAATCCAGAAAAAGGATAAATCATTTAGAAACGCGTTTCTTTGCTTATTTTATTACAAATTTTTCAAAAAATTTCGCTCTCGCTCCGCTCAGGCCAAATTATTGCATCTTTTATCTGATTTTTTCATTAATTGATATTCAAAATGTATGTGGGTCCAATATCGACGTTGTATTCGAGTATCTCACACTTTCGAATTGTTTCATTCTAGAAAACTTGTAAAAACCTCGATCAAAGAGTACAACTGGAATGCGACGGGCAAAGAATTCCATTACCCTCGTTGCAGGGTATTGTGGTATTAAACATTCCGAGGTAATTTCAAATTAGAGTACTTTTTTCATTAAATTGAAAATTTTACTAATATATTATTTTTTTGTATTAGTTTCATGGGTGGTATAAATTTTTGGGGTGGTACCAAAGAAGACGACATTTTCTTAGCTCCCAGCATCGATGATCATATTCTAGAAGTTGTGGCAGTTTTTGGAACTGTGCAAATGGCAGCTTCGCGTTTGATTAATCTGCAACATCATCGGATTGCGCAGTGTTCAACTGTGCAAATTAATATTTTAGGTAAACGAAAATAGAAATAATGACTTGAAAAACAATATTTACTTATACGAAATTAATAATTTCAGGTGAAGAAAGTATTCCTATTCAAGTAGACGGAGAAGCATGGATCCAACCTCCTGGCATGATACGTATAATTCATAAAAATCGAATGAAAATGCTCTATCGTGATAAAGTAATGCCTATTATTTCACATTTGGAAACATTTTCCGTTATTATTATCGAAAACTTATAATATCACCTTTATTGAAATATTTTCAGTCGCTGGAAAGTTCATTAAGAGCATGGGAAGTAAAACAACGACACGTACGTCACCAACAACGCCTCGCCAGCGATGTGAACAAATTAACCGACGAAGAATTGAGCGTTTTATTAGATTTCATCGAAGCAGCGTCTTCGTTAATAAAGTAATTTTTCGTTTTGCTGCCAGCACCGAATTTTATTAAAACCCTCACAAATAATTTTATCGCCTAATAAATGATATTTCACAGATATATAAAATTACTTCTCGCTAGGAATCCTACAATTGAAAAAGAATTGTATCATCTATCCGCAGCTGTTGGAATTAATATAGAACGCGTCCATCCTGGTAACAAGCTTTTGCCACAGGTAATCAATTTTACGAAAATAAAATTTAACGTGGAATTGTTTCATTAAAATGAGAAATTTTTCAGCCTGATATGAGAGCTGCAGCTACCGAATTGGTCACTGCTACCCGAAGATTGGTTGAAGAAATGAATCAACTCTTATTAGAAAAAAATTTGGCAGCCAAAGTAATCTTTTTTTTCATTACCTGTATAGGAATTTATAAACTGTAAGAACTAGTTCCCTTCATATTATATTTTTTTTGTACAGATCGCTCCCGAAATTCAACGTCAATTGAACTGTTGCCTAATCCAGACGGAAATCGAATTGAAAAAATGTACTTTTGGCGGAACCAGCTCTCAACCATTAGTCTACTTTAATTTAATTTCACCTGACGAGGTGGTTAGTACTGTTACTCTAGATTATAAAAAAATCTCAAATTTCCATTCAAATATCAATAATTATTCGAATTGCAGGATCGTAAATTTCACCAAAGTCGTAAAAGCAGCGGCGCATTTTGGCAACGATTTCGTCGCGGAAGCGGCGTATCGGTCAACAAATACAATCGTAAAGAAGTATCGTCTTGGGGCGTCGTCGAAGTTACAAGCTGGCTGGAAACATTGCAGTTGGGCGAATATTGCGAATCATTTACGTTGCACGACGTGCGCGGCCGGGAATTACTCAATTTAACCCGTACAGATCTGAAAGAATTAGGGGTGACTAAAGTGGGTCACGTTAAAAGGCTTTTATTAGCGATTAAGGATTTCGGACCGTAGTTTTCCTTCTCGTTAGCGACGAATTTTAAATTTAGAGCAATTATTAATTTCGTAGGTAGATACGCGCATTTATTTAAAAAAACCAAAAGTACGACGGAACTTTCATGTTGGATTATTTGTAATCTTTATTAAAATAGTTTTTAATAGATTCGTAACTTTTTGTTAGGTATTCTAAAATACCTATTAGTTTCTATTTACGTATTTATTGTATTGTCTTTCTTAATGGGTTAAATTATATAAACGTCTAGTCAACGATAATGGAACCAAAATTTTTTTTCGAAATGAGGACATCTTCGGGTATTTTAAGTGATAAAATTATTCTCAATATAGGAATTACGATTTAAAAATTCGCTTCGAATTAATCAGTATTATAATGAGCAAAATTGAATCAGATTAACTTTTAGAAAATTTTTCGAATACAATTTCATTCGATTTTCATATTTTGTAATTTTTTTTCCTTAGAAATTTAATTATTTTTTTTGAAAAATATTGATTAGTGTTTTATTACTTTAATTAATAAGATATTCCGCGTAATTCATTTCTTTGAAATTGAAAAAAATAATCTCATCGCTAATTTCTACTGAATCTATATAATTAATTTTTTCCCTCCGAGAAATCCTCAATTTTCATTTTGAACTTCCTACGTTAATTTTTTTCATTGTTAGATTTTTTTAATAATTTGTTTTCTTTATTACGAAAAACATTTTTTGTGGTTAATTTTTCTTATATTTTGTCCTACCTCTTGTTTTCATACTGTACTACTATTGATACGCGCAAAATAATTCTTTCGCATAAAATTATTATTGTAATTCTTGCTCAAAGAAAACCTGAACGTGTTTACGTGACTGGGTAGTTAAATATGTATTCCTATCTGCACTTTTGACTTGTCCTTTTATGAAAATAATTCTCTTTCGCTGTTTGTTTTATTTTTGCCTCATTTGGCTTGGTGACTTGATGTTTTATAGTATTTAAATAATAAAAACTGGTGTAGGAGATTACCTATAGTAAAGTGATCGTTGAATAGAGATGAGAAAATTTCATATAACTTAAGTAATCGTTTTTTTCAACAATTATTTATAGTTACCATGATTCATTTTACTTAATTTCGTAAACATGATAAACGCGATAGTAACAATCATTTAATTTTAAGTAACTTATACTCATTTCTTTTTCTTCCTTTTATTACTTTTTCTATACCAAATAACGCCAAAAAAAAGAAAACATACTACGTTTGCGTTCAGATTAAAGATATATAAGTTACTACAGGAATTGATAGCTAAATGGATTTTTATACTTACATAATTGCATTAAAGTAGTATTCTCTAGAATAAGAAATAAAGATTTCCAAATTTTAATTTTCACTTTGCATCTAGTCGTTAATAAAGTTGATCATTATTCATATCAGATAACGTAATATTTTAATGAAAAGAAGTCGCCTAGATTGAAAATTATTGAATATTGATGCATCTTCCAGTAGGCCGCAGTTAAAAAGTGGAAAAAATGATGATTATGGTGTGAGAATCGTGATCATGATCATTTTGTATTGTTTTATCGCATTCAGTATTACTTTGTGTTTGTCTTTAAGATCTATTTATTTTTAATATGTATTGAAATATCAAACAATTCGTTTTCAATTTTAGTTTCCTGTGTAATTAAACTGTTCGCCATTTTAGTATGCAAAACAAGCATTCATTTGTGATATAATTCTTTTGTTACACTTGTACTCATTAAATCGTTCCTAAGTTTGTTTTAAAATTTGTCTTCTTGTAAGCAATTCTGTATTTTTATTGTTGTTTGAATTAAATCATTATTACCTTGGAATTACGGAGATTTTATTTTGAATTGTTCTTTCGACAGCTGGTCATTTTTTATTTTGTTTTTGATATGGTTCTTCGAGAAGAGTCATTTCAGATCTTCAATGACGTAAATGGTTTTTCTTTGAAGGAATAGGGTAAAAAATCCTTAGATAGATACAATTTTCGAGAAAAAAAATTTGTTACGTTTTTCGAAGATTTTTCAACATGTAGCCAGATGTTAAAACCGATTGATAAGTAAACATTACATTTACGGCGAAACGGTTATGCAATTTTATTAACGCCATTGAAAAGGATCACCCAGCACGTACGTAGGGCATACGTAGGGGGTTGAAGAATTTCACTGCAGAAATAAAACAACTTAAAACATTGCAAATCTAATTTCTTTTTAAATTTGGCCTGCATGCAGTTCCACCATCAATTCAAAATATGAATTGAGAGAAAAAATTTAAAAAAATTGTTCGAATAAATGAACAAGATTTGTTTTTTGTGAAAATTTTCTCACTCTTTTTCGTTCAGGCTCTAGAGGCTTCTTTCTTTTTATAAAATGATGAGAATTTTTGAAAATTTGATATCAAATCAATTTTTTCTTTCAAATCTTTTGAGCTGAACTCCATAAAAAGCAAAGTCGTCCAGCTGTAAAACGCTATGCTCGCAACCAGAGATGGGGCGATTCAGCGATTTAAAGAATCGGATTCAGGAATATCCGATTCATTAGTTTTGAAGAATCGGATTCCTGAAATGCGATTCTTTTCTGAAAAGAATCGCGATTCAGAATCGGATTCTTCTGCGATTCATTTGCGATTCATTTGCGATTCTTTTGCGATTCTTTTATTTAAAATGTTGTACATGATCGTATGAGTGGAATCTAATGTCGGATTCATGTTACGCAGATCAAAATATCCTGATGAACACCCTTTTCGCGAGCATTTTACTTTAAATCTCGAAATTTTCTTTTTTCACTAATTTTTTGCAACAATAAAACTAAATTTTGAGATTTAAAGTAAAATGATCGTGAAAAGGGTGTTTATCGGGGTATTTTGACCTGCTGAACACGAATATGGGATTGATTTTTTCATTTGGTCATTTATTTCCATATAAAATGCTCAAAATTTACAAAATCTACCAAAATAACATTTTTAACAGTTTATTACAATTTTCAGCCCTTGCGCCACCTCAATTGCCAAAACTGAATAAATGACGCGAATTTACGTAAAAAACCACGTTTTTAGGATATTTTTAAAAATTAGTTGAACTTTGCTGTAAAGGTCATTTTTACTGTTGAAAATTTCAAATGGCCAAAACCTCATGAAGGGATGTAAAAAATTAGTGAAAAAATTATCGTAAATAGGACTTTACTAGATATAACCATATAACTTTGTGCCAAATAACACAAAATTTCATTCACTTCCGTTGGAATTAAAAATGCTCGAAAATAATACAATAAAATGATCATATGTAGCTCCGAAAGGAAGGGGATTGGGAGGCCAAAATTTTTTCCAGATTTTTTTTATCAAGTTACACCTGGAGCAAAAACCACACCTTATCCGGCTACACCCTGTCCCTTATTAAAAAAAGAAGTATTCAACATTGTACATAATATTTAAAAAGAATCGCAAAAGAATCGCGAAAGAATCGCAGATGCGCGATTCAGTCACAAAAGAATCGCGAATCGCAAAATTGCGATTCACCAAATTGAAGAATCGAATCGCGAATCCGATTCAGAATCGGATTCAGAAATTCTTTACGATTCACACCGGCGATTCTGAATCGGCCCATCTCTGCTCGCAACTTGACAAGGGAAAGCGTGAGAAAGTCTGATATAAGAGGATGAAAGGGTGTATATTTGTGTAATATATTTAGCCTCACTTTTCCAGAATTGACTGAAGAAGTGAAGATCATCGAAAGGATGTTTGAGAGGATTGGAAAAAAGCTCATTTTCGTGGTACATGCGCACATCATTATGCATTAATGAAGTAATTCAATAACAATAGGTACAAACAAATTAAAAATTCAGATTAAAAATTTTTACTAAGCAAACAAATTATAATTTTGGATTCATAAATTTCTAGGTAAAAATGCATGAAGTTTGAAAATAAAATAATACAAAAATCAACCAATCAGGGCACATTTTCTTCCTCATCACGTTCTGAGGTAGCAATCGAAGAGTACGAATCATTGCAATCAAAAAACATTTCAAGTTACCATCAAATTAAAATTACATATGTACGTTCCATTTTCATAAATACTAGATTCATAGACTGAAATTTCCAGATAAACATCCAAGCAAAGATGAAAGCCAGTCAATCAATACAATAGTGATATCTTCTTCATTCTCATCTTCTGAGCCAGCACAGAGTTCTTAGAATCAATCCAGCTAAAAAAAAAGTTTCAAGATACTGTCTTATATATAAATTCATAGCCCCAAAATATTTCATAAAAATAAATATAGGTATGTAAATATATCTGCTTTTGTTGAAGAATTTCTACATTACTTTTGTACAGATTCGTGGTTAATTTACACAGCACTGTTTCGATAAGATACTCATCATTTCCGGCGGTTTCGTCATCCAATTGTGGAAATTTAGATATAACAGAAATATGCGCATCTATTCGGTTTCAAGGATTGACTTTCTACGAAGACAACAGCAATCAAAATTAATTTTATACCAAACACATACAAAACTTGAATACTAGGTATAAGATATTACTTTTATAGTAAACATTGACGTTGGCGAAGCTCGGTCTGGGAACTAAATCTGCAAGATACAGAAATGGCAGTAGACACCCGGAATTTAAATTCATAGGATTTTCTTGAACGTTGTCACCCAACAGTTCGAACTCTTGTGTGCCTACCTATATGTGAATAAGAGTGAGAAGAGAAACTGAAACACGATTTCTTTCGGGTAGATATTCCGATTTTGTCTAGTTCTGCACTCAGTTCTAGCTTTTTTTTATCGGCCTTTAAAAGGTGTGCAATATTCACAACCATAGAAATCTCAACTAGAAAATAATAGCAATGGGAATTATTAAGAAAAAAAATTATCAAGTCAAGGTACTTAGATCACATAGCTAGATACCTAATTACCTACACAGAAACAACAAACGTACCTATCTTACTCTTACCTTTTTCATGAAGAGCAACCTTCATCAATTCTTGATGAAGATCAACAATAAAATTATCTCCAGACATATTTTCTCACTCACACACTCGTAGACGTAATAATTTCCAAAAATTTTCCAATCATTCAATTTTTTTCAACTTGCAAGTTGCAACTTTTATTGTTGTTTTTTGTTTACATAAATCATATGATCGAGTTGAACTGAACGGAACTACTTATTGAACTTATTGAATCAGTTTTTCCATGTTTTTACGATTTATAACAAAATTCAATTTTTTCAATCTTCATTTTTTCAAAAAAAAATCAACGTAACGACAAAACCTTTGATTATTTTATGTATCCAACTTCAAAAAACATGCATTCAAACTTTTAATAAATTTAATGCATCCCAAGCACTACAACATTTGGAAATAAATTTGACCTCTAGATTCGAATCATCGTGAAAATCGCCCGAACGCTCTACGAATCATCAGGCTCAAAAGTATGTGGAAAATATTTATCTCCGTAGCAAAAATAGAAAATCTTTCGTATTATTGCGTTTCATAAACAAAAATGTCTTTCGTTTCTAATCAAAATAATATAATATTTTAATTTAATATTCATCGACGATCGACTGTCAACTGGTAAGCGTGTAACATATACTTAAATTCGTTCGAACGTGCTCAAGTTTCGATATTGTCGAGTGTTCTAGTTTGAGTTTCATTTACGCTATACTTATAATGTTTTTATCAAATTGAGTAAATTTAAGATGGAAACGCAAAGTTCGAGAGGTTGGAATGATATTCCGAATGTCGTCTTGGATCAAATTTTCGCCTACCTTTCTTGGCCCGACAGAGTAAACGCTTCTTCGACTTGTAAACGATGGAGGTGTGGTTTGTATCACCCGTGTTTTTGGAAATCCATTTCTTTCTCGTTAATAGCTATGAATAAAGATAAAGAAGAAAAAGCAAAATATTTCATGCACGCGTTTGGCAAAATCGTCAAATACGTTGATATCATATTCGACTCGTTGGATCCGATGAGTTCAGCTCTAACGGACGATTTGTTGAAAATTTTGGCTGGCAATACGCAATTGAGTAGATTGATGCTTATTCCCAATCATTGCGCGTTGTATCCTTCCAAAAACAATACATGCAGTACTTCTGTTCTCAATGCCAGGTGAATATTGTGCTTATATCATTATTTTTTCTTATATTGGTGTTAATTTGTGTCATGTTCTGTCTTGTCGTAGTCGAATGTATTACCATATTTTGACAATACTTACGAAAACCGATAAATTGGAAGAGTTGAGCATCGGTTGTCTCGATGATTTGATCGTATATTGTAACCAGTTCTTAAAAGCGATTGCAGATCATCATTCAAAATCCATTAGAACTTTGGGTATTGCGTCATTGAAGTATGATCCTGAAGAGTACTTATACGATTCGTTAGACTTTCACTATTTGAAAAATTACGAAAATCTTCAGGTAACTGGAACAGGTTCAGAAATTCGTTGATTTTCTTCGAATACTTTGATAATTGATTTTAATTTTTTCCTTTTAGGTATTGAGTATCAACTACGATTACGTTAATGATGATTTCCTTCAAGTACTATGCAGTTGTTCTTCGATGAAGAGAATTATAATTCATCTTCATAGTAATGTGCAAGATCATCCTGGTACCACTGAAGCCAAATGGGCAGATTTAGTTAAATATTGGTAAACTGGCATTTCTCCTGTTTGAAATATCGACCTACGATATTCTGACTTCGTTTTTTTTCGATTTCTAGTCCCAATATTGAACTTCGTTTGAACTTGATACACGCTTATTACGGCGTTTTGGAGCTACAAAAAACCATTCTGAAAAAAACCATGCCATTAACTCATCTAAGAGTTTTCTTCTGCGAAGCGGTAAATCGTCGAATTCACTCGCTTAATTTTCCGCGTCGAATCGAGTTTAATGAGATTCATTTATTCTCTTACAGCTGAATGAAAATGCGTTGAACTCGTTACATATGTATTGGAATTCTCTGCGAAGCTTGTGGTGGGTTGATTCACCTGTATACTCCGATTGCGATGTCCTAGTGAAAGACGATTTCAATCTCGGAACAATGAATCCGTTTATATTTGCGTCTTGGAGATGTGTCAATTTGGAGGAAATTGTTTTGATTGGTGCGATCATTAGTCCAATGTTTTTGATTTTGATTTGTAAATGTGTTTTAATTTTATTTTATCGATACTGTGCAGGGTATAAATATTTCGCCGATGATCTAAGGGCTATTTCTCGTTTACGTGGCAGTGTTTTGAAAAGGATGGATGTGTTACGATCTGAAATGGTGGAATCGTTCGAAGATACAGCTTCTCCGAATACTACTTCTAGAGAAATAGAACAGGTATAACTCGACTTTGTATTTTTTTTTTTAAATTCATAATTGTAATATTTGTTTTATTTTTATCAAAACAGGAAGTATCCGAATGTATGGGAAAACCTTGGAAAACGTTGAAGAAGAAAGATATCCATCCAGTTATATTTCATCCGGATAAATACGATTCAGATGAGTACCTTTTACCAATTTTATGTAGCGACCTTGAATTATGAATTTCCTTGGCTATATCAGTAACTATAGCTAACTTGTCTTTTACTTACTCAAGTTTCGTCATCACGTAAGAATTTAATTTCAATTTTTATTTTCTCGATTGTACGAAAACGAAAAGTTAATTTTTTATTTCACCTCATTTTCATTGATTTCTCCCCTTCTAATCTTGGCTGTTATATTATTTTCCTTCTACAGTTTGCGTATTGTATTATTTTAGTTTGAGTTTTATCCAATGGAAGTTATGTTTCATTTTGAAAATTTTTAGAAATTGAACCACTTAAAAATAATAATAGAATGAAGCATACAAATATGCG
This sequence comes from Pseudococcus viburni, assembly GCA_033439095.1. NCBI lineage: Eukaryota > Metazoa > Arthropoda > Insecta > Hemiptera > Pseudococcidae > Pseudococcus > Pseudococcus viburni. Next base: position 63,002 of record JAVBJF010000292.1, on the reverse strand, counting down.
ACAGTATATTGGAATGTAAGACTTAATAGCGAAATGTAACTTTCGATCAGTTATCGTTTCTTTACAAGTTCCTGTTTGTTAATTTTTTTAAATTCATCCTATTGTTTTTATTTTATTTACGTCGGCTAATAATTTCTCATCGCTGACTTTTTTCCTATTGACCAACGTAAGAGAACAACGAACCAAGTTCTCTGAATGATATTATAACGTAATTAATGTTTTAGTGTTGATAAGTGTTACGGGTATTTGAATGTATTATTTTACAATGACAAGATCTCATCGAAGCGCTATTTTATTTGTAACCATTGGGCAGCTGTGTTTTTTTCGTTGTTCATTTTTCATCGCGAAGGTTTTTTTTACTGTCGAGAAATTTATTTTTTATGTCGTGCTGCGGTAAATATGAATTTTAGGGAGTTTTCAGCTTCTATTTTGCAACTTTGAATTTTTGAATTGACTTAAAACGTAACTCAGGTTTTTTATGTTCGTAATTTTTCTCAGTCTCGTTTGTTTTTTTCTTTCGTGTAAAAAAAGAGCTGAAAATAATTAAAAGGGTTAGTTTTTTTAGTCGTGGAAAGATTAATTTTAATGACGAATTTTAATTTTATAGAATTATTTCACTAGATTTTGTTTATTTTTTGTTCGATGTGAGCCTATGTAGTTTGCTTTTTTTTAGAACCGAGATGAAGAAATTTTGAGTTTTCTTCCTAAAGTTTTATTCGTATTGTACGTATGCGTCTGCTTACGTATAAATGTACAGTACTCACGTTTTTTATTATCACCTTTCAAACCATTTCTCTTTGTCCAAAAAGTATGTAGTTTTTTATATGTACATATTACATATGTGGACCAATATGGACGATTGGGTAAATGGTAGAACCCATGTATTTGATAATGAAATATTCTTTTTCATAAGTTTTACACATCACGAAATGAGATTTTTAAATAATTAATCACCTTAACCATGGCCAACTCAGTGAACTATTCAAATTGATGTATCGATTGTCAATTTTATGATTATTAGATAAACCTGACGATATTCGAGACGTCTGTTTTGGGGTGTTTATAAATTCGAGTTTAACGTTTTCGTGTCCAGGGAAGACTGAAGAATGAAATTACAAATTATTGTAGCTTTATGTAAACTTGATTCGAATTACTGCGAATTTCATTTTTTTTCTGATGAGAATCGAAATGTCGTGCAAAAAACAGGATAAGTTGAAATTATATGATGTCGGGTTCCTTTATGAGATTTTCTACCAGTTGAAAAAGGGGGAAACTCTTCACTCCTGAAAAATAAATAGATGTAGTGAAAAAATCTGAATTCCCATCTCCGCTAATTTTTCCTGTTATAATTTGAAAAATAAAATAATATCACAATTTAAGTTTGTACTTCACATAGTTAGAGCTTTCTATAAAACTGTTTAATCCTGATTGATCTGCGTAAGTATTTTATGGAAAGAAAAGGAGGCCTGAAAATGTTGAAAAAATTGGTTTGGAAATTTAAGAAAAAATTTTAAGGAAGTTTTTTTATTAAAAATGTTGTAATCCAGTTTTAAAAATTTTCATTCATTTATAAAATATAAACAAAAATAAACAAAAAATTTAACGTAGTTTTCGACTGGAATTGAAAATTTGTACAGGAAATGAGCTTTCAAGATTTTTTCAACTTTTGATTACAAATTTTAAAAAAATGTTGCCATTTTTTTAATTGGAAGAAATTGCTAAAATTTTCCCAATCATCGTCGATTCCTTTGTCAAAATTGGGTATCGATAGGGACTAGAGAGAGAATTTTTTATCCATTATTTGCGAATTATTTTCGAGGTGTAATTGAACGAAGCGTGTTCACCGTTATTTTGATCTTGACTCTGAAAGTCTCGTTTTTCAAAATTTTTCTCGATAGAATTTTTACTTCAAATCAAAAAAAATTCTTCAATCTTTTCATTTTGTTTAAAAAATAAAGGGGTGGGATTGGGTATGGGGCTCGGCTCAAAACTTAAGGAATTTTGAATTTGATGTTCCCTGACTTCTGAAATTCATTTCTGAGCTAATTTTCGATCATGACCTTTTTTTTTGTGAAATCGCTTTGAAAACGAGAGCTAAGAAGGTTGAAAAATCATACAAGTTGGTACTTCGCTCGTTTTGTTAAAAAATATAAATGTTGAAAAAAGTCAGAAATAAATTTATAGGGTTAAAAAACTTTCAAGTCTAGTTTAAAATTTTCGTGAATTTTGAGTCGAGACTTATTCCTCACCTCTCCCCTTTCACTTCAAGTTTTTTTTTGGTTACATTATATCAGAAATTACTTTAGAGAACAAAAAACTTGAAATTTTGGTTCCATCTTTACCGCGGAGGTCAATTTTTCAAATTTGGGATCAAACTGAACAAACAAGTGGACTCTGTGGCTAAGAAACTCAATTGAAGTTGATTATTAAACTTTCTCCAAAGAAAATTTTTCAAAACTTTCCCGTTTTTTTTCAATTTTTTTTCGTTTCAATTTGCCCGTTAAATTCTGTTTACACTCTTCTTTGCAGGTGGAAATTTTTTGAAAAATACCAGTTCCTACAATATTGTAGTTTCATTAAATTAAAAATTACACTTTGGGAAAATTTCACCCCCTCCGCTCCGTAATAGAAATTAGATAGGTGTCAAAATTCTGTTTCAAAATGAAATAATTAATTTTTTGTTCCTTAGGAGAGGTTGCTAAATTCTTTTCACGATAATTTAAAAAACAACTAAGCTGAAAAATATCAATTACAAATTTCTTATTTTGAAAATTTGGAATTGAACGCCTCAAACTTGAAAGCTTTAACACTATTTGTTTCCCTTTAGCTCAACTTTGAAGTTGTAGCTCTAAAAATGGCCTACTCTGTATTTTCTGAACGAAAGCTCTCCCTTCCCTTTCCCTCAAAACTCTTCCTTCTTTTCTGTTGACCTAAGAAAAAATTGTTGATGCGAAAGTTGTACTTAGAAGATGGTAAATCCGTCGAAGGAGGGGGTCAGGGAGTCAGGATCACTCTCTTCACTTTTCTTATAAAAAATTATCCTTAGGTCTGTGAGGTAGTAACTTTAAGGTATTGTTCGAGGGGTTCCCCTTGCAAATTTTTCGCTATAAATAATGTTGACTATCAGAAAATATTTTCTCATTTATTGATTCGCCTTCACCATTTTTTATGTGAAATCTCACTTTTCAGTTTTCACTGATGAAAATAATCTCTTGGATTATTTGATTATGGAGGTCTAAATCAGTAAAAATTTGTAATTTTATCGACCAGATCTTTCCTGGACATGAAAGTTGATCGTGTATTTTCAAAAGTGAAACAGATGTGACAAAAATAGATTTTCTCGTTTTATCGAGGTTTGTGCCTTGTGAATTTCACGTCTTGGACAATAAATCCAGTTCAATTAATTAAAATATTCAATAATGTTCACGCAATGGTTTCGAATTGTTAATAATCTCAAAGATGGCTTCATAATTACCAATAACCAACGATTTCAGTTTCGAGATCATTTTTCATAAAACTGATTGATAAAGCATGAGAAAATTTGATTTTTTCATAAAATTTTGTAAAGTAATTAATTTGAAAAAATTAATCGATGTCGTCGGGACTTTTTTGGGGTCGAAATCCTTTTGTATTTTCTGCCTTTCTGAGGGAATCTAATTTCTAAAAAGTACTTTTCAATGTATGGGTAATTTAAAGTTTATAGGATTGAAAATCTGGTATCATTTTCGTATAATTTTTAAGAAGATTTTAATTTATGTAAAAAAAGAAGGAAATTACCGCAGCATGTAGGAAAAAGAAATTTGAAAAATGTGCAATTCGAATTGATTTATTCATCTTAATCGAAACTCGGAGATGTCGAATATAACGAGTTTATTTGTATTGTTTATCAAACCGTCTGTTACCACATTTATTATTTCCATCTTCCGAACTTTACTGTGATATGTGTAGCGTTTTAGTCTAGGAACAAGGTATTGTGAATAAATATTATCATTCGTTTTACATTCGTAAAGATTTTTAAACGTTATCCAAGTATAAATGATATTATGAGATAATTTTTCGATAATACTAAGATAAAAAATGGCATTGATTGCATTGTTTGAATAATTCAATAACGCAACTTTTCATACGTTCTTCGAATATTACCTATGCGAGATTTTGCAAAAATTCTAACTCGTATGCCATTTTTCATCTGCGTACGTTCGGTCCTTCGGTGTTTACCAAGAATGTGATTTTTGAGAGCAAAATGATCAATGTTACCAACCTTTTTTAATTACTATGTTTATGATAGGACACTCTTTATTGCTGAAAAAGTACCTAATTTTGTATGCATTAAAATGTACGTGGTACCTATTTTCATTGTCGTTGACAAACATTTTATAACGTTTTTTAATATCGAATTGGATGGTATTTTGCGACAGTTTATCGTTTCGTTGGTATCGCGGTTTTAATTTTGATGTATAGCGATGATTATTGTATAATTAGTTGTTGGTTCTGCTTGGTTTTTTATTAGGTTAGTTACTGTTTCCAATGACTTTGCTGCTTGAAAAGACGCCAGTTTGATGATAAACTTTTTTTCTGTAAGGAATGTTTGTAAAAATTGTAAACGAAATACCAAATGAAAATCCTCGATGATTTTTTCACTCGATGATCTTATTCAAATGTGAAACATTTTTATTTACCCGATGAAGACTCTAATAGGGTGTATCGTAAATCAAATTTTCTAATTTTGGAGGTCTCAACCTTTGGGTGGTTTATTTTCCTCTGAGGTTTCCTAAAATTTTAGTCCCCTACATCAATTAAGAGGCCATTTCTTTATCAATTTAATATAATTTTGGCTGGCCTGATTTTGTTTCATATTTTCCTATTGGGGAGGAGGAGGGGGGGGGGGGGAGGAGGAGGTTGAAAATTTCAAAAAAATTCACCTATACAGTGTTTGGACTGATGGAACTTGGCCCAAAAGAAATAAAATTTCTCTTGAGTCAGCACCTCCGATCATAAGAAACTAAAAATTTTTTGGATCATTCTGAACTCATCAGTAAAAATTTACTTGAATTTGAGCGAAATCGAAACATTTTTTTCGTCTCTCATGTCATAAGACCGTGAACGCCGCGCCGTACTTCTTACCAGCGCCGTGGGAAATGGGACAGTGGCGTCGTCAGAATCGAAAATTGGGAGGGGGCACAAAAGGGGCCATGTGTTGGACAACTATTTTTACTTTTTCGAAGTAGAAAAGGGGGACGACTTTTTTCATCTGTTGAAAATAGCGAGGGGGTAAAAAGGGAGCCTTCTTCCGCACTTTCGTCTCAGATAGATCATAGAATTGTAATTTTGTTTATGCCCGAGCGAAGCTTTGAAAAAATTGGATTTTTAATGTCCTAAAAAGACATTTTTTCATGTTTTAATGCTTTTAAAATACCTATCTGATGTAAGTGTAATGCAAATTTATAAATACAACATAAATTGGGGGGGAGCGGCAAGCGGGGGCCAGAACTTTTTTCGGTGGGGGAGGGGGGGGGGGTCCTCCCTTGACGACGCCTCTGATTAATGTGACGTATTGGCACGGGCTCAATAAGTTTTCATTTTTTTTGACCATGTAGCAGTTATTTTGGGGACGTGGTTGAAATATATGTTCATCTTGACTACCAAACGAACATTTAAAAAAAAAACAGTCATGTCACCTCTCTAAATTTCAAAAAAAAAATTAAAATTTTCAAACCCCTCCAAAATGGGAAAATATGAAAAAAATCAAAAAATGACCACAGGTACCCCACGTGATACCTACAATCTGTAAAAATTTAAAAATTTTCTCTCTTTCCCATCTGAAAATATCGCTAGGTAATTGAATTTTCAGCATAATTATGTAGTGCGATACTTCCGAAATGGGTTGGGGTAGAGGTTCAGAAATTTGGGTGGAATGTTTTTAGGCCCCATGTAATATTTGGCATCACTTTCGACCAAATTCGGGTCAAGGGCTGATTTCGCCATCTTATCGGGGAAGCCCTTTCCAAATATTCCTTTAATGACTCAATTTTGATTTTTTATAGTTGAACTTTGTACCCAAGGAACCATCTTAAGAGAGTTCAAAGAGCTCTAGAATTGGGTATAAATAGCAAAAATGCACAATTTGTGCCCCCCCCCGAACTCAATCTATAATGATTTCTCGGGTCTATAGTTCATCTCTAAAAATCAAAATTGAGTATTATTTTTAGATTTTTAGGGAATATTTAGAAATTTTGCTTTATTTTTCTGAAAAAAACTTATTTTTGTTTTTAGCATGTTTCCTGTGACGAATCCCACAAGGAAAAAGAAGGTCCAGCGCATGACCCTTGATATTGATGTAGGGGGCTAAAATTTTGGGAATCTCATTTTTAAAGAAAAATATCCCCTCCCCCCGGAATGAGATCGAAAAAAATTACTGTGTTATAAGAAACACCCAAACCTCTGATGACAAAAAATTGTCGAAAAATTACAAAAAAATTGATCATGACCAAAATTCAATTTGTAATCGTAACGTCTACGTCCATCGAAATACACCCCAATTTTTATTATTTTATCATCATTTTTTATCGAGTATTTCTAGTTTTAATACCCTCGTACTTTAGATGATACGCAGTATTAAATTTTTTAAATGCACTACGTCCATCAATATTGTAAAATCCAGACGATTATTTGATAAAGTCGCATCATACCCACCAATATGTCAATTTTAAATCATACTTTTTAGATACTACTGCAAAATGCAAAAATCGAATCGAAAGGAAAATCTTACACATATGAAATGTTTGTCAAAAGCATTTAATTTTATTATTACTTCTGTTTACAACGTGTATGTAAACGCACTTTTTTAATTACGAGACTGTGGTATTTTATTGCTAGTCGTAAACACAATTATTTTTCCATCGTGTTATTTATTTTACCTTTACTTTTTTGTATTTACTCTCTTTTTGGCATAAAAAGATGAAGTTATATACTTATTACTATAACATCATTCCTGTTTGTTATTAATGGTACCTTTATGAACATTTAAGATCTTCATGAAAGGAATATCAAGTTTGTGATCATGACCTCTATTGTTTGTTATATCGCAATATATAACTAATTAATATTAATTTAATTAAAACTTATGTATCGTAAATTATATCATAAATATATTCCTGTTGTGGTAATTTTAAGCATTCAAAACACTATATTTAAAATTCGATGTTTCATACATGTATAGTCGAATGAATAAATACGTTTCTGGTCTCAAGTATATAAAAGACACCGTGTAAGACTGAAAATTGAAGCACAATACAATATGATCGCTTTTACGAATATCACTAGGGTAGTTTAGGCATGCTAATTTTCCAAAAAAAAAGAAAAAAAAGAAAAGAAAGATTTAATAGTTAACCAAGCTATGTGTAAATGTGAATTAATGTTGTGTAATCAGTTAGATATTTTTAATTCTTTTTCGTTTTTTTCTGTTTTCATTTTTTTTGTTTGATTTTATTTTTCGTTTGGAAAAGTTGAGTTGAGTTTTAAGTTTTTATGAATATGGTTGAAGTGTATATTGAATATAATTCATTTTATTTTATTGTTTTTCTTTTTCGCTTTATATTTACTAGAGATTATGTTTGTTGTTTGTACACGTTAATATTACTTACCTACGCGTGAGAATGTACTTTATTATTATCATTTATTAAATGTTAATGAAGATGTTTATTTTGGTGTTTTCGTTCGACGAATTCTTTTGTTTTGGGATCATTTATTCGCTACAGTGGTCGAGTTTAGAAGAGATTTAAAATTAATTAAAAATTTTTGTCCGCGTTTGAAAATTGGCGTTTGTTGGGATTTGTAATGATGGGTAAATATTTTTCAAAATTTATACGTAATTTTATTTCTTTCGAATAAATGTACGTGAAGTGCTGTAATTCAAGTTGAAAATACGTATCCACGTTCCATTTTTCAACTGAGAAAAAAAGATTTCACTTGATCGTTACAAACGGCGATGGGTAAAAGAATTCAAAGATATTGATAACTTGATTACCTAAGAGATTAGTTGATTTGGTACTAGGAATTTAAGAATTTTATTTTTGCGCTATAACTAACAAGTTCAATATCATTATCCAAGAAAGTAAAAGTGATGATTTTGAGTACAAATTTTTTTCGTAGTGTTTTTTTTCGCACAAAATTTCGTTAATTTTTTAACCCCTGAAAATTTTCAATTTTAGAATCACAAAATTTACAAAAAATAACATATTCATTTTTGAAAAAATCAGTTATTTTTAAAGAAATTTACGAAGTTTTGAGAAGTTGACCAATTATCGACCAATTTTTGAAAAGAGAAGTTGGTAAATTTTTAAACTCAAAAATTTTTCAATATCAATAATTTTTTGAGACCTAACCAATTTTTCAAGAATTTGCTCATTTAAAAAAATTGTCAAATTTTAAGAGGTTGGCCAATTTTTGATTTGGAATAATTAATAAATTGTGGAAAAGTTGACCTGTTTTTTTGAATAAGTAACAAAGAATTCTCTAAAATGTGCCAATTTTTCAACCCAAAAATTGACCAAAATTCAAAACGAAAAATTGATCAATTCCTTAAAACTCGAAATGACAAATTTTGGAACCAGCAAATTGAGCAATTGAGCAATTTTTGTATTCGAACATTGACAAACTTTTCAACCTAAAAATTGACCAATTTTTTAAAACTAAAAATTGACCACCATTCAAAACCAAAAATTGACAAATTTTTGAACCAGATTGACCAATTGACCAATTTTTCAATCCGAACATTGACAAACTTTTCAACCGGAAAACTGGCCACATTTTTAACCTACAAACTGACCAATTTTTTAAAACTATTTAATACTACAAATTGACCTATTTTTTAAAACTAGTTAAATCTAGAAATTGATCAATTTTTAACCCAAACGTTTTTCATCTTTTGAATCTTGAAGTATCCAGTTTTTGAACACAAGAATTTCAAATCTAAAAATTGACCAATTTTTTACTCTTAAAATTTGCCCGTAGATATTTTAACCAAACAATGTTTCAAATTTAAATTCAAACCCGAAAAACTGGCAATTTTTTATCTCAAAGCACTATTTACTTAGTCCTTAAACCCTAAAAATAGCCATTTCTAAAACTGTCATTTTTGAAGAATTACCCCCATTTATTTAAAATATTGACCCAATTTTAAAAACTTGACTCAGTTCTGAAAAATTGGCCCATTTTTTTTAAAAAAATGACATTTTCAAAAATGTTACCTACTTTTGAAAAAAATTGGTCATATTTAAATAGTACATATAAGGGCGTTTTTCCAAATTGAGCTAATTACAAAAACCGTATACAAGGAAAGGGCCTCAGGTGTAAATTTTTTTCTTGAAAAAAAATTGAAAAATTTATATCCATGCCCCTTTCCTTGTGTACGGTTTTTGTAATTAGCTCAGTTTGGAAAAACGCCCCTCATTTGATTGTGAGGAAAAAATTTTATCCAACATCACCTACCAGTTATTATAATGAATTAAGATTTTTTTCGATTTTAAATTATGTGGATGGATTTTTCTTTACATTATAATTATCTTAGAAAAATGAAGTGAAAACAATAAACTTTTTGGATGAAATTTGGGTTCTAAAAGTTGTAGGCTCGGGCTTTAAATTAGGTAACTGAATGAGTTGCAATGTGCATCTTCACTACCTAGGTATGCAGGTTTGACTTGGATAGACATCAAGGAGTTGGGCAAAGGCAAACATATAGCGGTTGGCCTATACTTAACGATATTAATTTAAAAAAATTTAAGCTTGATTTGATGAAAGAAATCGTTAAATTAAGCATTTTAGTGTAACGAAAGGGGAAATGAACCATAAGCGTGAAAAGTTGTACCTAACAGGGTTGAAATGGAATCTGTCATGAAGTCACGATGCAACGAAGCATCCGTAATTTTTTAGAGTAAAAATAGAAACTAGAATATGCATAAGCTCACCGAGGGCTGAAAAAGAAATAATGAGGGGACGGTCAAAATTGAATAAAAAAATCTACCTACTTCAAAGGCGCTGGCGTGGTCAGGGTATTTTAAGTAGGTATTAGGTGGATATCTTTATTAGTCAAGTACACTGAGAGAACAGTGTGGCGATATTGACTACAAATTGTGGAAAAACTTATCCAGTCCGAATTTGTGATGCTTTTTACCCCAGTTGTGGTACTTTTTTTGCCACAACTGTGGTACTTTTCACCGCAAATGTGGTAGGTACTTCCTTTTTACCACAGTTGTGGCAAAAAAAGTACCACAACTGTGGTAAAAAGCATCACAAACTCGGACTGGATAAGTTTTTCCACAATTTGTAGTCAACATCGCCACAATTTTTTCTCTCAGTGTAGTAGGTAAAATTCAAATGTTTTGAATAGAGAAATAAATTTAACTGAAAGTGAAACTCACTGATCTTTCAGTCAAAATTAATGATTTTTTCTGAAACATTGAAAATTGACTGAGAAATTAATGATTTCTGACAGAAAGTGCAGCGAGAAATCATTTGTTTCACTGATTCAAAGTAACAGAATTTTATCTCGACTGATTCAGATTAGGAGAGTAAGTAATATGTTTATTCAAAAATATATTGACTAAAATATTGTCCGAGCGAAGCGGGGGCGAAAATTCCATAAATATCATCTTTGGAATGCAAAAAAATGTACTTCTTTTTGACATTTTTATGATAAAAAATCTCCTTGCAGAGCTTAAGAGGGGTTTCAGCCCCCTGAGACCCCTCTCTTAGGTTCGCCTATTCTGAAAAGTGATAGCCTAACTTCGAGAAAAATCATCATCATTCATTACCGCAGTTGCATAGAAACCTCGCTGCATACTCCTACAATATAAATAATTTTTCATACAGTCAGTAAGTAAGTACTTCATTACCCCGTGTGGTATAATTTTTTTTTACCAAAAATACCAATACTTTCGATTTCAACTGAGCCCTGCAAACACTGAAAAATTTTACGGTGAAAGGATAAGACGCCTACAAAGTGCGATTGGTAGTACGATTATGAATTCAATTCGGCATCATTCATTATACACACACGTGTTCATGGCGCATGCGTCAATATTTATGCTTACGTATCAAACAAAAAGAAGCTTCAAAGAATTCGTTCGTTTTACTGACCCAAATCCTTCCCACGAATTTCGCGTAAAGGATTAAATTTTTTCCCACCTTTTTCACTCCATAATTCGCAAAATTTCGGTAATTTTTTCCAAAATATCCATCCATCCTTATGTAATTCTTATGGATTAAAATCGTGTAAAAAAAGTGATCGACTCGGTTACTTTTAATTACTGCGGTTAGCGTTAGCGGCGGCTACGTTTTCTAGCCTGGAAGTACACACTCGGATATGTATCCACCAATCAATGGTTCGCATTTGTTGGTGGGGGGTCACGTGCATTCATTTTGTTTATTGTCATTTTCATCTGTTTACGGAATCCGTGTATTACGAGAGACGAGACCCTATAGCGCCGCGGCGTGCTCCGTGCTGTTAAACGAGTGTACAGTCAACTTACAGTGTAGAAGAGAATGTGCGACAAAGATAGAATGAGTAGTGAACCCAATAAGAGAAAAACAACAAGGCCACGCCATATTGAATCAGTTGTTAATTTTTGCGTGTAAGTTTTCTTCTTCCTCGGTTATTAACGCTCATAGATTTTAAGTATTTACTTCGGTCGCGAATTTTTTTATCAAATTTTATTCGCGTTCGAACCGAAGTAAGAGTGGTGTCGTTGTACCGACCATTTAGTGAATTCTAGTTTGAAAATTTGTGTGAAATGTGATTAACACCTTGTGTCGGTTCTTTTGAAATCGATTTGTCTGACAGTCGACCAATTTAAACGTCCTTGATTGACCCCCAAGGTATGTAAAGGAAATAAAATTTATATTAAAACACCGTCGTGTTGGGTATCGATGAATTCGAAATAAAATTCTCTACAAGTTTATGCAAGTGTCCGAAACTAATTTCGTATTCAAATTGCAATTTTATATTGATATCGAAGTCTAAAAAAACTTGTTGATAAAAAACCTGCATAGGTGGAATATTCCGATGATAGCTACCGATATAAATTTTCAACGTATAAATTAATCATCGAACGGAAATATTGACACAATGGTCAATTTGAAATTATTACGTAAATCGTATTATAGGCTAGGTATTTATTTGTGAAAAAATTACTCCAGATTATCTCGATTCGATCGATAATTGAAGTTTTAATAGACAAAAAACACATTGTCGTTGGCTTTGTCGAGGTATGTACCGATTCGCCAAAGTATTCTGAAAAAAAAATTATTTCACTGATACGTCACAGAAATGTGTAGCCCGATGTAATGCGTGCTTCTTCGCCGCTTCATTATTATGTTTTAAATATGCGCTGAACAACTATTTTAGTAGGAGAGATACGAGTACGTGTGTATGAGTGTGTGCAACATTGATCGGCCATTTTTTTTTATCATTACCTGTATTCTAAATTTCGGCGTAATTATTATAACAAGTGCCGATCGAAGTGATAGTGTCTTGTCGTAGATTTATTATTTGTATCGCATGTAAATATTTGAGAAAATTTTATTTTTATTTTTTTTTTACCAATCGAATAATAAAATCGGTGTTTACTTTTACAGGTATACGATTAATATTTCACATATTTGATAATTGCTTCGAATGGAGGTTGATGATGATTCCTTTATTGTTGATCTCAGTGTATCCAGGTACGTGAAATCATTTTAGATTTATTTCTCAATATATTTTACTAAATTTTAGTACAATTTCTAGTACTCGAAGACCCGATTCTTCCGGATCATCGCAACAATCGCATAGTAAACGAAGTCCGTCCCCTAGTATGGGACAATACAACAACACCAAACGTAGCCTACGTCCTAGAACTGAAGTGAAAAATTACGTTGAAACGACGGACATAGTGGTTGTTACCGATACCGATGAATATAAGCAAAATGGTTACATGAACGGATACGATTATTCGGATAGTGATGACGGAGAATTACCACCATTGCCACCGATTAAAGTATGTACTTGGGTTATTTCGTCGTATTAACAAGTGTTATCACTCGAGATAAATGTACATTTTAGTTACAAGCACTCTTTCGCAAGGTTATCTCGTATCAATCTAATTAAATCTATAATTACAGGAACTATCACCCGCCGAAAGGATGGAAGCAGAGAAGAAAATCAGATTGTTGAAAGACGAACTACGAAACGAAGAAATGAAGCTGGTACTGTTAAAAAAGCTAAGACAATCTCAACAGATGAAAGAGAATATTTCCATCGTACCGATTACCAATACTAGTATCCAGCCGTTGCCAGCTTCGCACAATCTTACGAATAAACTGTCTCCTAATAATGCAGCTCATAGATCATCATCGTCTGTGCATCACAATAAACCTCCTTCGACACCCCCAGTACCTCCTTTACTTAGAGGAGTAAGTGGCAAAGTAAATGCTCGGTATTTTTAACTATCGTGTCCTTGTTGCTTATCATTTCGGGGCTTCGAAGTGAACGTGTACGTGCTATAATGTTAATACGATAAGAAATTATTTTATTTCGAATTATCGCCACCAATGCGTGGTAAAATTTCCTTCGAATTGGTATACTTACGTTCGTGTACAGGATTCGAAGTATTTCAATATACTGAAACTTTCGTACATAAATTATGAACGTTTTGGGATCCTTTGTCGTGTTTCATGCATGATAAAGGGTTATTTTTTCCTTATACTTGGTAGTATTGAACGTTATCAGTCTATGCATACGTACACAAATGCTTGACCGATAATTTTAAAACTGTATTTCGCAAGATAGGAAATTACCCTTGCTAGCATTTTATTTGAAGCAGATTTTAGTGTCGAAAATTCATTTTTTATGTAGAAAATATCTCGAAGAGTCCCTATTGAGACTCGTAGCCTATGAAAATGATAAGAACAGGACACGAAGCCCCTCCACATTGTCATTGATTGTGAAATGTAACCGAAATGTTGCTTTTTCAGCAATTAATACCACCTAGTAGACCGAACGTGCATCATGCACCGCCACCTTTGTCACCGGTCATCAATAACCATCAAAATAGCCGAAGCGTTGCTCCGGGAATGCCTGCAAATATGTTCGCTGTGAATTCAGTTCCTGGACACAGAGGTTTATATTTGTAAATTAATTTTTTTATATAATTCACTCCTTATTAATGTTGGTTTGATTCTGTAGGTGGCAGTGGTTCCAGCAGTAGCCATGTAAATAGCGCTAATTTGTTGAGTAATAATTCAGCTATGATGAATAGCGGTAGTGGTAGAAACGCTGCATCGATGTCAAATTCCGTCAACACTTCTAGTTACCAAAATAGTATTAGCTTGCAAGATCGAATCAAAGATGTACCTCAGTCGACGGTTATTTCATCGGTAAACCCGTCGACAGCAGGGTTTAGCATTTCGAGCGCATCTCCGCAGCAGGTACGCAAGTTATTGTACGAATTGGAATTTTCGTTATGTTCCTTCTAATCGGTCTAAGCGAATAGGTTTAATTGGATTCCGCATAGGTATTTTACGACGATTTTTTACTGTTTCCTTCGCATTAACCAGCCGGTCTTTTCGTTTCCTTGAGTTATTTATGAGTTTGTTTAACTTGGTTACGCAAATGCATCGGTAGTACGATGTAATGAGTACGTGGCGTGTTATGCTTGAATTCAAACAGTATGAGGTTTCGGAAGATGATGTCATTCCGACATATGTCGTCGTAATTATCGTGTTGGCAGCGTTATTCATCGAGTTAGGTTTTTACCATTATTTTACGATTAGGATCCCGAAAAATTTTTCTCAGATGTGAAAATTTGTGTATATTTTGGAATCTGCGACTTTGATGGGGAATGAAGCCTACTTGATATTCTACGAAGTATAAAAATTGACGATTTTTGTTTTGAATCCGGAATTTGTTATCGGAACTTTGTCTCTGTTGTAAATATCGTCTAAATTTGGGAAAATGGCTTTAAAATTCGTGAGGTCCGTTTCCACGATACGTTCAATTTGATGTTTTGAATAAAATTGTGTCGTTCACGAACAACCTTCCGAAGATCGGAGGTATTTTGTTGTAAAGTTTCGATTACCACGACATATGTTTTCATTGTAAATGTAAATAAATGTATCATCAGTGTCTGAAAGGATTACTAGCAGGGGGAAGGACGCATTAACATAGAAAAGTAATAAATTTCTGGAGTTGTTTATTTAGGTGTGTAATTTATACCGATGTATGTTCAGAATCAATTTTGTAAATACTGAAAAATTTTGATTTTTGCATCGCGTATGTGGTGATTTTGCTTCAAGGAAATTCTATAACGTTTTATACGCGGAAATATTCGATGTGATTATATGTTCGTTCGTGTACGAGTTTAATGTAGATGTTATGCTTCTTATCTACGATGTTTTATCGATTTTTCTTCGATTTGTAGGATCGCAGAAATGAAGACCAGCAAACACCAGCCCAAA
The DNA here is from genome assembly GCA_033439095.1 of Pseudococcus viburni. Classification (NCBI taxonomy): domain Eukaryota; kingdom Metazoa; phylum Arthropoda; class Insecta; order Hemiptera; family Pseudococcidae; genus Pseudococcus; species Pseudococcus viburni. The sequence continues at coordinate 47,510 of JAVBJF010000292.1, read as the reverse complement.
GACAAGCGGCGGCCAAATTAGCTTTAAGGAAGCAATTAGAGAAAACTTTATTACAAGTAAGGATAACATTTTGAAACTTTTCTGTGATGAGCGATCTAATTGGGATTTTTATTAAGAAGTTGGCGATGTAATTGATCGAGAAAATATTTTGAAATGTAATTTCTTTTGTTGCAGATTCCTCCCCCTAAGCCTCCTCCACCGGAAATGCATTTCATTCCAAATCCATCGAACACCGAGTTCATCTATTTACTTGGTTTAGAACATGTCGTCGATTATATAACGAAGGATCAGAAGACTCCTTCGCCACCCGAACCGTTCCAATGTTCGCAGTGTAATACGAGTTTCACACCCATCTGGAAATGGGAAAAAAATGCTGCGAAAGGTGAATTATTTATTATATATGTACATCTACATACAGTGTGCTTATCAAGTTCTGTCTAATGCCAGTGATTCTCAATTGGTGGACGATTGAGAATTGATTTCATCGGTGTTGAATTTCTTATGATTGGTGCTATTGGTGAGCTGCGTAAAAATTTATTCTGTCTATGAGGTGTTCGAAAAAGTACTCGACGTAATTTTTCTGAAGGTTCTGAAGGTATTCAAATTGGCAGGAAGTATTGTAATTCGATTTGGAAATCGTGCGAAATGAGGAGATTTTATGAGGCGCTAGGCATCGTATTGGGTTTTTTTCATCTAATGTTACTTTTTGTTGCTCTTCTCATCAAAAAATTATCAGTTAATTTTTTTTAAAAAAATCACTTTTCCAGAATAACAATTACAATGAAAATAAATTTTTATGGAAATTTTCTTCCTCACTTCGCGCAGACTAAATTTTATTCGCATTTCTTGATATTGAAAATTTTCTAATTTAGTTTTGTGTCATTAAAAGTACATCGTTGTTCGCTAAATACTATGAATTTTGTCAAAATTTTCTGCTTTCGCTCTGATTTGGCATGTTAACAAGATAATCGTCAGTCATTAATTTTTTTGGCAGTGGTATGCTTTAAAATTTGACTGAAAAGAGAGAAGGGTACCTTTTCCTAATAATTTTTTTATGGGACTTGAATTCTTAATTACTCTATTTTTTCATGTTTCGCTCTGTATTTCTTTGAAAGTGAATATATTTATTTTTTTGGAAGAGAGGGGAGGGGGTAACAAGAAAAAATTCATTCCACTTCTTTTCTAATTTTTGTGGCTTAAATTTTCGTTGCACTTCTCTCTTTAATTTTTGAGGCTGTGTGCTTAAATTCCGGGAGAACATAGTTCACTATCTTATTCTTGAAATTTAAAATTCAGTATAATTTAATTTGTCCTTTTTACTGCGAGAAATTCTTAGGACTACTTTTTTTGAAAATTTTGGCTACAATGTCTGAAACCGGGACTTCTAAACTCTTCAAGTAAATTTTTTGGCTGAGATAAGGGCATCTAAAGTATTTGATTGGAAGGTGGATACCATTTGTTTTAAAAAAATTCTGAAAGTCAGTGTTGTCTTTTTTTTAGACTAAGCAAATTTCAAAACATAGAAAAAAAACGAATTTTAACGATGTTTCTGGCTTTGAAAATTTTATAAAAAATATATTATTATGAATACAAATAACCGATTAGAAAATTGAGCTAACGTTTTTCCTTGAACTCGAGGAAAAAATTCTACAGCATCGTGACTTCAAGTTTGTTTTTCTCAAAAAAGTTCAAAAATCCTTCTTTCGCTATATTCAAGTCTATTATGTAATTCTATTTTGTATCAATCAAAAAAATTGTTTTCAACCGAAATTCATTCGAATATTTCAAAAATTATTCGATTTTTTTTTTGAAAATTCAGGATTACTTTGACGATATTTTGAGAAAGAAAGTGGATGTATGTAAAAGCAGTTGAAAATTTTCGGAACCATTGTTTGAAATTTTGTTTTCAAATTTTTGGAGCGTAATGATTTGTAGGAATTCAATTCATGTAGTGAGGGATAATTTTTGGGCATCTATCATTTATGAGCGAAATGAGAATTTAGAATTTTCAAGTTCTATCCTCTATACTGCCAAAATTACAATACAATCTAGTCCGCTGGTATTGAAAAATATTATTTTCCACTTTTTCAATTTTCAACATTTTGAAAGATCTTGAAAAGTTGGAAACGTGCAATGATTTTTAGATCGAAAAGTCAGATTGACCAAATTTTTGACCCTATCTCTATCTCTAAAAAAAAAATCGAAAAGCATATTTTGGGGATTGCCTAATTTTCCAATACTTATTTTATTTGTATATAATTATGAAGAATTCAGAATATTACTTTTTTTTTTAAATGTTGAGGTAGGGAACATTGTTAGATTTCATTTATAAAAAATATTCTAAAATTGGCATCTTTGTTAATAAAATTCTATGCCGGTTGTTACATGAACTAACCCCTTCCCTCCCTCCCCTCTCCTCTTAAAACAACCAAAACCAAAATAGGGAAAATATATTCTTAGTAATTTCAACAAGTTTCCTCTATTGATTATTTTCTTGCCACTGTGAGTATTTTGTAAAGATTTTCCATGTAATTTCAACGAATTGTTTTTCGAAATGGCACGAAAAAAAATCAATTTTTAAAAAGCTTGAAGCAAAAGTTGATAATATTCGAAATTTCATTCATGCTTAATTTTTTTTTGTATTTCTATTTTTTCGCCCTATTCCATGAAACTAGTCAACAAACTGGTTTAAAATCATTGAACCGGTTTCAAAAATTGAAAATCACAAAATCATGAGTTTTTCATGCTCTGTAACTTTCCTTTGAAACTGTTATGGTATGTTTATTTTTCAAGGATTCTGTACCCAAATGACAACTGCTGAACCAGTTTTAAGAATCGGTCTCCTAAAACATCTCCTCCTCTTCCTCTTCCTCCTCCATCACTGTTTACAGACCAAATTAAAATAACCATTTTGCATTTGAATTTTCACTACTTTTTTCCCAAAAATTTTTTTGAACACACTATAAATAAGGAATACATTTTTTTTGCACCACCATCAGAAATTTTGTTTGAGAAATACAATTCCTTTGGAATCAATTCACCATCTCCATCTGGTAAAAAATAGCGAGAATCAATCAAGTCTTGGCAGACACACCATATCTAATCATCTCGATAAAACTATCTCGTTTCGAAATTCAGTCAGAAATGAAGTAAACTAATAATTCGTTTGAAATTTCACAGGCAAAGAACCGAAAGTGATATGCGAAGCTTGCGTCACGTCGAACGTGAAAAAAGCTTTAAAAGCCGAGCACACGAATCGTCTGAAAACGGCGTTCGTAAAAGCGCTGCAACAAGAACAAGAAATCGAACAGCGTCTGGCGCAGGTATCTCCGCAACCGATGGAATCTCCGGTACAGTCGACATCCCAGCAATCGCAGCGTCAGTCGCCGCAGTCGTCTCAATCGGCCATCTCTTCTACCTCTCAATCACTACCGGCGACCTCGATATCGGCAGCATTACTGCATAATTCGATTTCAGTCTCAGCTCCGCCGCCGCCACCTCCGACGCCAAAATCGTCATCGTCGCATTCGTCCATGTCGCGACATAATCCGACGCCTCCGATACCGCAGGCGTCTCCTACACCACCGAGAGATCATCGTGATCACCGCGACCATCGTGATCATCGCGACCATCGAGATCATCGAGATCATCGCGACCATCGTGATCATCGAGATCATCCGTTGGCCAAATTGGCCGAAACTAATAAATTTAGTCCACATCATGCGGCTGCCGCGTTACATCAACAATTACTACGCGGGTTACCATCTCATCAGCCATTGCCAGCGCACATGATTCCATTCTCGCCGCTGCTCTATCCGTACCAATTAGCTATGGCTCAAGCTGCGAGTAGCAAAAATCCGATGGCAGCCGCGGCCAGTCTAGCTGAATTACAAAGGCAAGCTGCCGACTTACAGAGGCAATATTTATTGGATATGATTCCGGCCGCGTCCGCCAACGCTAATTCTCGACAACATTCGCATTCCATTAATAACTGGAAATCGTGATAGCGTTTCTCGACTCGCCGTGAATTTTAACCGACGTATATGAAATTACGGTCGTCGAAGGTGTATTCGATTGACAGAAAATCGAGTGTGATCTGTTGAAATGTGACGATAGATGGTTCGACATTTAAAAATAACGTTTCGTATGTACAACGTTTTTTCTTCTTTCTAATTTACATTTTATTTATAAAAATAGAGAATAATTGTGTTTCAATGATCGCTTTCGATATCGTATTTTTTTGGTTTCCAATCGACGTCGTGCAGGTTTTATTTTATTTTGCGTTGGTAACGCATTCCCATTGTTACCTTCTTGATATTATTTATTTTGCATCTCGTTGATGTGGATTTTCACTATAACTGTTGCAAAAGTCGAGAAAAAAACACTCGATATCGCCAAAATTTCGATCATCTCGACCGATGTTATTTTCCGCTTTCATTCGTAAAACTAAATTCAATATCATTGTGATATTTATAGTTTTAAGAAAAAATACGTAATACGTTACGCTCGCAATTCACGTTTTTAGGGGGTTTTCTTTTTAATTTTAATGTATATATTTCTACAATTTTTTTTCCTGTTTATTGTGTTGATAGTTGTATGAATTTGTGTCCGGTTAATTAATACATAGTTGTAATCTTGCCTATGGAACAATGCTTAGATCTGTGAATTTGATTGACATTCGACATGTCGTTGTACATATTTATAAATTACCTCCGCATTTTTCAACATCGAATGTTTGAACGAGGGAAATTGTTCGCTAATCGGTTGTGATTTTAGGTTGCTTTACAGCCCACATTTGAAACGATTATCAATTTATATTGCTCAAAAAAATCTACTGGTTAGAAAAAATTCAACCTGAATTGGTTTTAGGAAAGATTTTTCGAGTTGACTCGAAGTTTGAAATATTTATAACGTAGCATGGTAAATCGTCGAAAGATGTATTTTTCCATATTTTGGGCGTTAAAAGTGAAATAAACTGTTGATTCGTGCGTGTTAATTGTTTGCATTATGTCCTATTATTCTACTGTTAAGAACGATTTCTTTTTTGTAAGCTAGTTTATTTTGTTGCCAATATTTTAATGTATTAGTCGCAATTATTAGAATATTTTACTGTATTTTTTAAAAAATGAATTATTTTAAAAAGTACGAATGTTGTCTTGTTATATACAAGTGTATGTAAAAGAGGTACATATATAGTTATTTTTATTTTTGTCATATAATTTTGTTTAAATAAATGAATTGCCTAAAAATTGTTTTTTCAATTAGAAAAAATTGGCGCTGAAAATTGCTCTATCATTGGATAATTTCGAAATGGAAAAGGGCAACACAAAGGTTGTGTCTAGCTTCAGATTATAAAGAGATCTGGTAGTAATTTCACTACACCCCCCCCCCCCCACTCCTTGCCTAAAAATATGGCCACGATTAGACAATTTTCAAAAATGAAAAAAATTGCTGGAAGTGGTGCTGAAATGGATGATTTTCCACAAAAATACAATTTATATTAATTTTTCAGGGGTTTTTGAAAAATCCATTAATTTATCATGCTTTTTTTTAAACCACTTGAAAATGAGTAAAATTATAACGGCGATTTACCACCACCCTACCGCCCCTTCCCACACACCCAGGCCTTTTTTTCAATACGAAGTAACATGTCCAATGTTCAGTCTACATGTTTCTTTAAAAAGTTAAAATGAAAAATCTCCACTGAAGATTTTTGTGAGTAACTGAGTACGTAAAAATTTTCATAATTGTCAACATAATTTCAAAAAAAAACTAAATAAAAAAATTCCAACATTTTTTAAATCTTGATATTTCAATTTTGTAAAGAAATAGATTTTTTGCGAATATTTTTTATTAGGTATTTGCTTCAACAGTTTTTTCAAATTATTAATTGCTTTCAGAGTTTCAGATTTTTACCAAGTTTCCAAGATTTAAGAGAAAATTAATTTTGTTTCAAATTCTTGACTTTTTTAATTTTCAATTTTTCCAAATTTCATTATTTAAAAAAATCAAACTGTTTTAAAATTTTATAACGCTTTTTATTAATTTTTCAGAATAGAAAATTTTTTATTTTTTCAATTTTTTTTTTTGAATCCTTAAATTTTTACGTATTCTTGTTTCCAAAGTCGATAGGGAAAGGAATGTGGAGAAGTCAGTAGAAGAAATTCTGGTCAGGTTTTTTTGAAACCTAGACACAACTTCTGTGCTATTCTCCTCCGCTTCCACCGTTCAACTTTTTAAAAATAGGTAAAATAATCATCCCAAGAATTAAATGACTATAAATTCTTAAAGTCAATCACCTCACGAAAGAAATTGTTTTTTTTTCATCAATAATAGAAAATGAACATTGAAAAAACTACAACTGATGTAAGATTAATTGAAGCCTAATAAAATTTTCTAACGATGGGAACGTCCTGTTGGTTTATCAATAGGTAAGGTAGGCTACAAACTTGTTGATGAATTGTTGCCTTAGTAACCAAGTTATCACTATTACTCGGCGGTTTTGTTCTAATTCAGACAAAAAATCGAAAAAAATGGAAACAAATTCGGAAGAAACTGATCGTCCAAAAACGTCCAGACAAAATGAAGACCAAAATATGGACGGTATTAAGACCAGTCGTCCATCTTCAAGAAGAGGAATTCGAACAGCTCAGCGAGTAAGTTTGAAATATCAAATGCAGATATTTATTAATCCGAGGCTGTTAATTTTTGTATTTATTCGACGCAGGAACCCACAGCTCAAGGTACTCGTACCGAGAGACCGATCAGTAGAGCGACGTCTTCAATCAATAATCAAGATGGTTGGAGACCAGCTTCAGGAATTGCACGAATTCAAGGTACCGCTTCTCGTCTCATCTCGACGGCTTCTCAGCAAAAAGGCCTTTCTCGGACCATTTCTCCACCTCGTTTGGATAATCAAGTAGGTTAATTGCTAAAATAATCTAAAAACGAGTTAATCAACGATGAGTTTATTGTAAATTCAGGTGAATGTAACAGATCGTTTGATAACACAACAAGGGTTAAGCAGCAGGGCGAAAAGTACAGCGACGGCACTTAGAGGTCCTGGAAGACGTCAAGTATTAGATAAACGTTATTTCGAAGGACTATTGCAGCTAAAAATCAGAGAACTTACTAACGAAATAACTTCGATTCGAAAAGACACCGAAAATAGTAACAAAGAAAGGGAAGCTTTTGTGATATATGACAAACAAAATAAAGAATTGGCCAAAGAATTGACCGGTGGGCATCTTCAATTACTTTATAGAACATTTTGAATTCAGGTGCCTACCACATACTTACCTATAGAATAATTTTTTTTTTAAATCGTTACAGAACTTCAGGGAACCTTGGCAGATTATAACCTAGTTATGGATAGGTTACACACAGGCACTGAATTAGTTGATATTGAAACAGAATATCAAACCCTAAAAGCCACCAATGATGCAGAACAGCTCAAACTTGAACAGCTTTTTGCCGAAAGAACACAAAGGCAGCAACAAATGCATCAAGTTGAAGAGGATATTCAAAAAGTGAAAATTAATTGCAATTTGAATCAACACGAGGCTCTATTTTCACCTACTTATTTCAATTTTTTAAAAATAAAATAGGAAAGACACGTAGCAGAAAAACTAGTGGAAACAATGTCACCAGAAATGCGACAAAGCTACGCCGAATTATCGGATACGAATTTAAAATTACAAGAAGTAATTAACAGGATGCAAGAAGAGCTCGATGTGATTACTAAAGACAAAACTCTTCTTCAACAACAATTGTATAATAATTCGGTACGTGATTTCAATTTTTATCCTAAAACTGTGCATCGAACCTTAAATCATGAAAAGTTACCTATTTGCAGATGAAACAAGAAGCTGTCAAGTTAGAACTGAAGCTTTTAGAACTGGAAGAAAAACGTAATAATTTGGTGGCCGAAGAAAACGACAATAATCCAAATAATCTGCAACAGAAATACCTGAATCAGGTAAAAGAAGACAATACTGAAATAGCTGCAATGGAACGTTCCATGAATCAAGTAAACGAAGAATTACAGAACTACGAAAAACAACTCGAACAAGTGGAACAGGTTGGAAAAAACTTTATCGACGTTTACTTTACTCTCATTTTTTATGCCATTAATATTTGGGCTCAATTTTTCAGGATTTGGAAGAATGCCAGAGTGACAGGCATAAGAAATATTTAGAGCTACGAAAACGAGAAGAAACCATCGAATCGTTTTTATCAACGTACGAAGAAACGAAAAATCTAGAACTCGAGCGATTACAAGACTTAAAATCAATGATCGTAAAAACCATGTTCAAAATGAGCAAATGCTTGTTGACAATGCCTCCGACAGAAAACGAGTACGAATTAATAAATAAAGAATTAACTTCGATTGATAGCGGTGATTCCAGGGGACAGCATTCTCTACAGATTCAATATAAACAGAAACAACTCTATTTAGAAAAAGTAATGTAAAATTACAAGTATCTCATCTTTACAACGTTTCTCAATTTAATTCGATTTTTAAAATTGAATAGTTACAAGGTTTGGAATCGAAACTGAAAACCGAAATCGATAATTTACAAGAACGAATGGATAAAACTCGACAAGAGCTATCAGTCTACTCCAATTTAGATCATTTGAAAGATCAAGCGGAAAATCAGAGAAAAGAACTGTTGCAGAAAAAACAACAATTTTTAGAAACTCAAGACGCCATGAAAGATGAACTCAAAAATATTCAGCAGGAATACGATAAAATCCAAGTAAATAAGGATCACTCAAATTATCTATCCAAAAATACTTTCACCGGTAACATTGTTTTAAAAACTTATTACTTTTGCAGAAAGAATTGGACGAAAATGAAACCCACAAACAACTACAAGCTTTAGAACGTAAACTTGCAGTGATTGAACAAGACAATACAGAATTGAAAGACTACATTTCGGATAAAAAAAACGAGATGAATTACGAATCGATTAAAAATCAGACTTCAGAATTCATACGAAAATATAACGAAGAATTGAAAGAAAAATACAAAGGCCCTTTGCCAGAAATATAAAACAATTCGCCGTCGTATAGAAAAACCTTATCACAAATTTGAGCACTTGATTAATAAAATTAAGCTCGTTGACTTTAGTCTATCAAGTATGAGTAATACAATTTCTCTTCATCGTCGTTTTTAAACTTTGGGACAAAATTCACTCGAATTATTTCAGTAAATCCTTCACTTAAATCTGGTGGTTCCATTCTGAAATTTGAAAAAAAAAAAAAACGATAAAATCATGATTTTATGTAGTAAAATTGATAAAATTCAAACTATAACTTACGAGAAATAGTTCAATGAATAATTAGGTATGATATCATGAATAGTATCCGTGAGTTTGCGGAACTGAAATTAAACAAAATCGATACAGTTGTAGAATGATATTCACTTGAATACATTTTCAAGATTGGAACTTCACTTACGGCATTATTATGTTTGGCATGATCCAATGAAACATTCATCAAAAAAGCTCTGACAGGAACATTGAATTCTTTTCCTATATTGATATATCTAGCTCTGGATTCTTTATCAGGGCTCGTGTTGTCTACGATGACCGATAATTTCTTGCCAACGCTTTGCTGAGTTAATTTCACGCATTTTTGCCAGGTTTTCAAGGTATCTCGATTCACGTGAACGTATCCTTTAGGCTCTAAGTAAGTTTTGGAAAAGAATGTCTTCCCCGAACCTGGACTACCTATCATTACAATGATCTAGAACAATCAAGAGCATATTATAATAAATATGGTTGAAAAAATAATTGAAAGAAGAACCAGCAAACAGAAAACATACCTCAGTGATATCACTCGTCAATTTAGCATTTTCTGGCTCCAGTAAAGAATTATTTTTCAAATTTTTAGCACAAAATTCCGGTAACTTATACGGAGCAGGTTTCCACCCCAAAAAATATTCTTCCGGTGTGTGAAACGTCAAATCCAAATTCAGCGCGAATAATCGATCAGAAGACGAAAAATCTTTCTTTTTCTTATTCGGTTCACAATGTGCAGGTCTACCAGCAGCATCACCACAAAAAAATGACTCTTTGAGATTCACCATAATGTCATCATTTTTCTGAAAATTAAATCCAGAAATTAGAAAAACTCTCTATAATTATTTAAAATTTGACAAATACGCACTTACATTTTGGACCAAATGATTCCACATTCCTGAACGAGGTTTTCTGCAGATGTCATCTCGCCCCGAAACGAAAACTTGTATAGGTAGATTAATTTTTCTCACAATAGATTCGACTTTTTTCTTAAAATCGGATAATTTGAGTTTACCACTAGAAATACCACCTTGATTGGTGAAAAATACTATTTTGTAACCATTGCTGTGTAATTCTTTGAGCTTTTCTGTAACATTGGGGAATGCAATTTTCCAATCGTTTGTATCCTTCGGATACACATTGCCTGAAAGTGTTGTGATTATGGTGCCATCTAAATCAAACGCTGATATCTGCAAATACAAATCTTTCGTAAATAAAAATGAAATTTTCCGGCCGATGGATTATGTTACAGATGGTTACCTTTTCTCTACTTTCGATACAATCTGATGAAAACACGTATAAACTATCTGGTACAGCACATTCCCAATGTCCGACTTGTTTCAGCGCCGAATTCTTCAAAAAATAATCCAACGTACCGCTGGTTTTCGAAGTGTTTTTCGTATCTGGTAAACTATCATCTTTTTTCGTCGTATTTGTTGAATCCATAAGAGACGAATGAGGAAATTCCACCTTAAAGAAATGCTCGGATGCTAGCACTTCGATAATATCACCTTCAACGATTTTTCGTTTCTCTCCTCTGGCAAGCTTCACTCCGTTGATCGCCGATGGATTATTACCAATTTGCTCGACGACTAATTCACGGCGTATCACATCGGTGGAAACTAACACTTTAAATAAGAAACATTAAATTCTAGTTGAACGCTAAATTTATCAATATGATCTTGTAATTGACCTTACACTGCGTACGTGAACATCTCGAATCGGTAATCTGCGTATCACGATTTCTGCCTAATTGAAAAACCGATCCGTCGTTTAATTTTATGCATTTAGAACCGTTCTGTACGCTTCGCAGGATCGCTGAATTTTTATCCATGAATGGTTTATTGAAAAATATTTAACAATGAAAACGTTTACATACGAAATTATGAACTTTATGATCAACAATCACTTCACATCTTGATATGGGTTGTAAGAAACTTCGCCAAAATGAAAATCTTGGAGAAATTTGAAAAACGCTAAAGCTACTGAAGCCGACCGTGAAAAATGATAACAGGGAGCTAGCTCATACGCGACGGAGAAGCGCGAAAAGCACCCGTCGGAATACCAGGGTACACTCTATAGAAAAGCGAACGTGTTCAGCAAGAGTACTGGTAGTCTCGTTCTTTTATTAACTTCGCGTTTCTCAATTCAAACACAGTGATGCACATAATGAAGCGCAGTTATACTCGAGCTGCGCGTTGCATGTAGCGTGGGTGGTTTTGTAGATCAGGTTTCAGGTACCAGGACCAGAGGTGCAACGATTACGATTTTAATCGATTATAATCGATGCTCATACCCCGATTAAAATAATCGGACGAGCATCGATTATTCTTCGATTAATCGAAGAAATGTAAACAAAAATTTCCAATTTTTCTGATTGGTCAAATTATATGTGACGTAATTTTTTTTCTAATCAAAACAATTCAAGTTTTTGACGTCACGTATCTCTGGCCAATGAAGAATACTCAAATTTTTGGGACCGATTAATCGATTATTAATCGATTATTTCCGATTATTTTTTGAAAACACAATCGATGTAGCATCGATTATAATCGTTGCATCTCTGACCAGGACTACCAGGAGAGATACGAGACATGAGGAAACCGGTTCATGGAATTGTTCTTCCGATCCCTTTTTTAAGTTGTACAGGATAGGTACATAATACATAAAGAATACAAGGCGACAACAGAGGACAGAGAACAGCAACTAACTGTATCATTAAGGTCGTAGGGAGGAGGTCGAAGGGTAGTATTTTTTTTGGAAAGGAATGTGGCATGCGTTCGCTGTCACCCTATTGTGTGTAATTCGTAAACTAGAGCACAATATTGTGGTATGAAAAAAAGGAAATCGAGTATAGTATACGGCATAAAAAAACCTTATAATTATCCAAAATTTCAGGTCCTGGAGTTAATTTCTCGAATTTTGACGAATCTTTAAAATTTCAAAATTACCCATCGTCTTCCCATCGTCAAGCAAATGTGAAAATTTCATCTAATCAACAGAAAAATATGAAATTTGTTCGACTTCCCGAATCGATTAAAAGCTTTTTCGAGACGTTTCGGAGCTTCTAATTTTTTTTGGAATTTTTCAGCACCAGAAAAAGCCCATAAGAATGGTCCATATGAACTTCCGCACCTATAATCGCAGATTACACATATATGTGACCTGTTTTGTGTTTTATCGAAATAGGATCCTTTTTACTTCGATGTGTAGGTCTAGGTACGCTATTGGCGAATTTTAACATTTTTTTAAAGACAAATTTTCTACCAAAAAGATATTGTAACGACAGCTTTTGCCACCGCTGGGCGAGTTCGACTCTACAATATGGATTTAACTGAAAAATACGAATTTCGGAAAATTATTCTGGTTTTGATTAAATATTTCACCGGTATAAGTAAACTAATATTATACCTATACTGAAGTTCATAAAAATTGCAGACTTCGCGCGAAACGTCTCGGAACTTCATTAAATCGATTCGGGAGGTCGAAAATAAGGTATACTTGAAATTTCCGGCATCAACATCAAATTTTCATATTTTGCAGGGCGATAAAATAATTTTGAAATTTCAGAAATTCGCCAAAATTCGAAAAATTAACTACAGCGGCTGAAATTTTAGATATGGGGTTCTTTTATGATCTACTTTCGATTTATTTATTTTTTCGGCTCAAACTTTTATTTCGGGTTGAAATACTTCCCTTGTTAGTTTGTAGGTACCACTACGAACTATTTTCTCTCTTTATATTGAAAAACATTTAATTTTGATTCGATTTTCTCTTAAAAAAGAGAAATCCATGAAGTGTGGTGGATTTTTTTATAAACTGGAATCACAGATATTGAAATGGAAATGAAAAATCGTTTTTTTTTTCAGATTCTACTTTATTTATATCCGAAAGAGTTCAATTTTGCTACAAAACTCAACTTTTAAAATTACATTTTATTCAAATTTTGAATGATTGCCATTTTTTTATTTTCTACATCAAGTACCTATATTTGAAATTTTTCAAAGAGGAAAAGATATTTTTTATACTTCGCTGCAATAGTAAACAAAATGTGATTTTTCAACAGGAAAGTTGAGTTAACCTCTAGAATAATTTTGCCTAAAAATTTGAGGTTTGAGATTTCAAAGAAGGGGATAAACACATACATTCTCTGCAACAAATATTTCATTTTATTTTGCCCAAATTCGAGATTTTTAACTTTTTGAAAATTCGTCTTTATATTTTACCTAATTACAGAAAGTTTTAGATCGAGAAATTCGTAATAACCGATATTACTCAGCACATCAACTTCTATAGGCAAGTGGAGTCGGAAGCTTTGTTTGGAAGGGTACAAAGTATGTATGAAGACCCGGAATTCCAGGAGAATTTTGAGGAGGAGGAGATAAAAGGAAGGCTTCTTCCTTACACTCGCTTAAATAATTCACATATGATACCTGTAATTGAAGACCTGCTTTCCAAAGTGGCCTAAGTCAATTTTTGAAAAAATTACTCAGTCAATTTTGAAGGGTCATATAGCTCGTAAAGATCAAATTTTTGGAGACCGAGACTTTCGCCACATTTTTGATATAGCACTGTACAATACATTTAGTTTGGTAGCAGAAAACATGCTTCAAAGGCATACAGTACAAACGTATTTTTCGTTTTTTGAAAAAAAAAAAATTATTGTTTTGACTTAGGCCATTTTGGAAAGCAGCTCTTTATGCTCAAGCAAAGGTCACTGAGAAAAATGCAAGGTAAAAAGGTAATAGATACATTAATTAAGGTAAATTTGCTTTAAGACGAACTTGGGGAATGAGTACATTAAATTTTACACTGCCTCTGCCAATTGGTTTTATTGTCTTTTTTATGTATTACTAAAAACCAATTGGCAGGGTAAAATTTAATGTAGGTACTCATTCTCCGAAGTTCGTCCTAAAGTAAATTTACCTTGCTTCAATATATCTATTATACCTTACCCTTTTCTCAATGTTTGAAAAATTGAATTTTTTTATCTCCAAAAAAGACATTTTTTTATGCTGTGAAAATCCTTATCTGATGTAATGGGGGGGGGGGGGTGTCATTTGTACATTTCACTCTTTGTATACCGCAGCCTCCGATATTTTGTGAAACCGAAACAAATACATTTATTCGTATTCGTTCGTTCTTTACATTTGAGAAAAATATTGTAAAAAATTGAAATCTCTCAATTTTGGGCAAAAAAACTGAATTAATACAAACCGAAAGTGTTTCCCCTTAAATCGAGGTCGCAGAGTGCAAATTTTTGATCAATTTCATCATAGGAGTTACCCCAGTGCCCCATACTCACATTTCGGCACATATTTCCCCCTTTTCGGTTTATAAAAATTAACATTTTTCTGAAAAAATTTGAACAGAAGCTGAAAAAATTGATTTTTTGTTATTTTCATCGTGATTATCTTTTTTTCTGTTCTAATAGATGAAGTACACAGTATATTATAGGTACCGGGTGCTCGATTAATTCTGGCTCCCCCCCGATACTTTTTAGGTCAAAAAATCGTAAGTTGGCTACACTTCATTCGATTTGTTTAATTGAAAGAAGTATTGCCAACTTACGATTTTTGACATAAAAAGTATCGGGGGGGAGCCATAATTAATCGAGCACCCGGTAATCCACTGCTGAGTTTTCTCGCTTCAAGCGAAATTTCCTTTTAAATTATGTTTTTTTTTGCATTTTCTCAGCTTCTACTGAATGGATTACGTTCAAATGAAATACACTTATATATTTTTACGTCATGAAATTTCATTTTCATAGTCCTAAAAGGAGGAATATGGGTTGAAATTTGAGTGAGGTACTGAGGTTACTCCTATATGATGAAATTAACCCAAAATTTGTATTCTGCATCGTCAATTTGAAGGAAAACCACTTTCGGTTTCTGCTAACTGAGATTTTTCTCCCCAAAATTTGGAGATTTTCAATTTTTTGGCAATTCTTTTTTCCTCAAAATTAAGGAAACTACCTGATGAATTGAAAATTTATAATAACCAAACTTACTAAGGATATCGATTTCTATAAGAATAACTGGTTTTGAAAACTTAATTAACAACCTTCTTCAATCGTACTTGCCTATTATAGGATGAAAAATTCAGGTAGGTAATTACGACTTCAAAACCAACCACTCCTATAGAACTCGACATTCTGAGTAATTTTTGTGATTACAAATTTTTCAATTTACTCAATAGTTTTCTTAATATTAAGGAAGAAATAACTGTCAAAAAATAGAAAATCTCCAAATTTTGGACAAAAAAATTCAATTAGCATAAACCGAAAGTGTTTCCTCCCTAAATCGAGGTAGTAGAATCCAAATTTTGGGTCCATTTCATCCTTGGAGCAACCCAAAGGCCCCCACTCAAATTTCGGGTCATTTTTTCCATTTCGGCTTATGAAAATGAATTTTTTCTGAAAAAATTCCACATGTGCGTCGATGATGTGAAAATATAGAAGTGTTCAAAATTTGAACCATTTTGGTTGAGTAGAAGCCGGGAAAATTGATTTTTTGTAGATTTTATCGCGATTTTCTGATTTTCTGATGCACTCAAAAAAGTACACTGTATACTATAGTAACTAGGCTACGTTTTTTCGTTCCGAGTAAAGAAGCGAAGTTTTCTTGTAAATTACGATTTTTTTCTATTTCCTCAATGAATTTTGTTCAAACTTGGCGAGCGAATACTTTTTCACATTTTTGATGCATGTGTGGAATTTTTTCAGAAAAAAATTTATTTTCATAAGCCGAAATGGAAAAAATGACCCGAAATTTGAGTGGGGGCCTTTGGGTTACTCCAAGGATGAAATGGACCCAAAATTTGGATTCTACTACCTCGATTTAGGGAGGAAACACTTTCGGTTTATGCTAATTGAATTTTTTTGTCCAAAATTTGGAGATTTTCTATTTTTTGACAATTATTTCTTCGTTGATATTAAGAAAACTATTGAGTAAATTGAAAAATTTGTAATCACAAAAATTACTCAGAATGTCGAGTTCTATAGGAGTGGTTGGTTTTGAAGTCGTAATTACCTACCTGAATTTCTCATCCTATAATAGGCAAGTACGAATAAAGAAGGTTGGTAATTAGGGTTTCAAAACCTACTATTTCCGTAGAACATGACATCCTAAGTAATTTTTCTGATGACAAATTTTTCAATTTACTCAATAGTTTTCTTAATATCAACGAAGAGATAATTGTCAAAAAATAGGAAATCTTCAAATTTTGGACAAAAAAAATCAATTAGCATAAACCGAAATTGTTTTCTCCCTAAATCGAGGTAGTAGAATTCAAATTTTGGGTCCATTTCATCCTTGGAGTAACCCAAAGGCCCCCACTCAAATTTTGGGGCATTTTTTTCCATTTCGGCTTATGAAAATAATTTTTTTTTTGAAAAAATTCCACACATGCATCGAAAATGTAAAAAAGTATTCGTTTGCCAAGTTTGAACAAAATCCATTGAGTAGAAGCTGAGGAAATAGAAAAAAATCGTAATTTGCAAGAAAACTTCGCTTCTTCGCTTGGAACGAAAAAACGTAGCCTAGTGCTATAGTATACAGTGTACTTTTTTGAGTGCATCAGAAAATCAGAAAATCGAGATGAAATCGACAAAAAATCAATTTTCTCGGCTTCTACTCAACCAAAATAGTTCAAATTTTGTACACTTCTGTATTTTTACATCATCGACGCACGTGCGGAATTTTTTCAGAAAAAATTTATTTTTATAAGCCGAAATGGAAAAAAATGCCACAAATTTGAGTGGGGGAATTTGGGTTACTCCAAGGATGAAATGGACCAAAAATTTGGATTCTACTACCTCGATTTAGGGAGAAAACAATTTCGGTTTATGCTAATTGATTTTTTTTGTCCAAAATTTGAAGATTTCCTATTTTTTGACAATTATCTCTTCGTTGATATTAAGAAAACTATTGAGTAAATTGAAAAATTTGTAATCACAAAAATTACTCAGAATGTCGAGTTCTATAGGAGTGGTTGGTTTTGAAGTCGTAATTACCTACCTGAATTTTTCATCCTATAATAGGCAAGTACGAATAAAGAAGGTTGGTAATTAGGGTTTCAAAACCTACTATTCCCGTAGAACTTGACATCCTAAGTAATTTTTGTGATGATAAATTTTTCGATTTATTCAATAGTTTCCTTATTATTAAGGAAAAAATAATTTTCGAAAACTGACAAATTTCCAAATTTGATCAAAATGAGATAAAATAGGACAAACTATACATGTTTATTCTCGAATTTGAGGTCATAGAATCCAATTTTTTTGCCCATTTCATGTTACAGATTACTAAAGAATTCCCACTCAAAATTTAGCAACACCCATCTCCCTCCCACCTATAATTTTTTAATTTTTTTTATAAAAAAACTGAGTTATACAAGTGAATTTGAGGATGCGAAATATAGTTACTCTCGGAGAGTTTGAAATCTTTCTGTTCGGTAGAACTTTGAGAAAATTCAAGAAGATATTTTCTTCATTTTCATCTTACTCTCTGCCTTTCGAAATGAAATCCACCACACTTCTTACACGCCAACTAATTTTTTGATTTACTTAACATTTTCAATAGTTTTCTCAAAAATGTAGAGGGGAAAACGTTTAGAAAAAAAATATAATTTTCAAATGTTGAAAGAAATGAGATTGCGGAATTCAAATTTTTAGTAAATTTCATACCAAGAGTTACTGCAGTGCCCCCCCACTCGAATTTCAGCAATTAGTTCTGCATAGCCTGTAAAATGATTTCTTCCAGAAAAAATGCAACAGGTATACCTACGACTAGTAAAAAAAATTACGTCCTGAATGCCATGAGTTGCAGAGTTATTTAAATTAAATCTTTCTAATTTTCTCACATATAAGGCATGAGTGAAAATTCACCCCCCCCCCCCCTCGTTGAAGAGGAAATTTTTGATTAGTTGTTTTACTTTTTTTGCCCTCATCACTCTTTCAGATTTTCGAATTCATTTCTTAATTTTTGACAACTTTTGAACTTTCAAAATTACCTCATTATCTTGCAACGTTTTTTTCAAACTTTGTCCCTCCAGGATTACAAAAAAGAAGTTGGGGAAGGGGGACGAATTAGAGCGCCCCGAGTGTGTCAAACTGATTGTAAATTATGTCGATATTCAAAACCGGCGACCTCAAATCAGTGAAAATTAATCTGCCACACGCTATTTTCATTTTCTGCACTCTTTTTTTTCAATTTTGGAGTTTTAAGGGAGCACTGAAGGGTTAAATCGAAAAAATAAGCATAACATTCGAACTCTGTGCCCTAAAAAACCTGACAAACAACACGTCACACATTATTTATTTATTTTTAAAATTTTGAATTCATCAATGGGGCTAATCAATATCATTTCGATTCTCGAACATGTCTAAATTTCAGACAACTCATCAGCTCATCCCAACTCCTTTTCTGAGCCCCAAAACGTAAATTTTCTTTCATTAGGGACTGAATTGCAACAAATGTTCCGAACTAAAAATTCGATAAGCACCTCCGTCTGCAATGAATTTTTATAAGTTTTTATTTAGGTATTTATAATGATACCTCATTACTCCTATTCTGCAGTGGTTTCCATATGTATCATTGTATCAAATCTCCAAAATTTTGCATTTCAAATTTGAAAACCAAAGTAGAAAAAATTAATTACCTCCAATTAATTTTTTCCATTTTAAATTTTAAATAATCTATGGTAATTATCAATATAAATACATTTCAGACTTCTTCGATTAAAATACTTGGTATTTATTTTGAAGTAAGGTATTTTTTCCCGAAAATTACGTATAACTTGTAATATCACATCACCAGTTCATCTTGATTCTGGATCGCTTTCTGTCTTTGTTGTCGGTGACGGTATTTCAAGACCTAATAAGTGAAATGACATGTGAAAAAAAGAGAAAAAGACAGAGCTCTTCCCATTTACCCACTCTACTCTCTTACACGCCGGTGAGCACTGAGCACACACCACCGCTACCCAGCGTTAGCGTACATATTTCATTCAGTGAAAAAAATAATTGTTTTCATCCTACATACAAGAATTTCCAGTTTAACTAAACTAGGTTGGCAACATTACATTACCACTGTCGTTCATTGATGTTCGCACATACATCGTTCAATGCAGATTCGTTTTATCGGTTTTATCAGTGTACCTCAGGTATTCCAGAGGGTGCCTTTCGTGCTTTTGCCGAACTACAAGCTAGCTCAAATTTTCAAGGTTGCGTCGACCACGCGAGTCTAAATACTCACGGGGTGAGGACGATTTCGTTTTGTGTGGTGTACGTGCACTTTTTTACGCTCGTCAAAGCTCAACTCTCTAGTCATCCAAATATTTTTAGAATTCTCAATTCTTCTCACATTCAGATATTTTTCTCAATTTTTTCCTCACTCTAAAATTTTTCCTCGACTTTTTCCCGCAATTCTGAAATTTTTCTCATTTCTTCTCCAAATTTAAAATTGTTTACCCTGGAATTTAAAATTTTTCCCAACTTTTTTCCAGTTTTAAAAATTTTTTCAACTGAAATTTTTTTCTTATCCTACAATGTCTTCCAGCTCTGTGCAATTTTTTCACAAAATTCTATCCAGCTCTGTGACTTTTCCCAAAAGCAAAATTAAATTATTCATCATAATTATGCAGTATCCAAATCTGAAAATTTTAATTTTCCCAAAAATTTTAGAGTTGGTTGAGTATAATTTTGAAAAAAAATACAGAAGCGGATAAAAAAATTTTCAACCCTAAAATTGTTTCAACGAAAATGTTTTCACTAGCGCCTAAATAATTTGGCCGCAAATGGGATTTCGACGACTAAATCCAAATTTACCTATTTTATTCCAAGTTCAATTTTTTTAAACTCTTAATCGTTTCAATTTTTTTTAATCCTACATTCCTTTCAAAGCTGTATTCGATAATTTTGAAATTTTTCCATCAGTAAAATTTTTCCAACCTTGATTTTTTCAATTTTCTTGATATCTTAATATTAGAAATTTTGAAAAACACGAAATTGATTTTTTTTGAAAAATTCAAAGTAGGGAAATTTTTAAGAAATTTTCAATCACGAACATTTTAGGTTGGAAAAAAATGAGAAAAATTCTAATTATTATCGATAACTTTCGAGTTGAAAAAAATTTGAAGAAAGCGAAGTTGGAAAAATGAGGTCCGGTAAACAGTCTACAGTCCAACTGCGAAAAGTACTTTGTACTTACTTCGAAATTGACTTGCGAAATGAGGGATAAAAAAATCAGTTGGATTCTTGTAGGTGTAGTTAGGTCAAACATTCAAAAAATTATATATTTTGGATTATTGCAGTGGAACAATAGGAAGGAGGAGTGAGTCTAAAATGTACTCTAGGTACTTCAAAGTGCTCTATACTTAGTCTCTATAAGACGAAAAAATTTCAATTTGGAAACAAATATTCCGAAAGTAAGTATATGTTTAGTACACTTTTTGTCACGATCACAATACGGCTTTAGGCGGAGCCCCTAAAATTCATTTCCCCCCCCCCCCCTCAAAATATTCCCAACTTTGATTTTTTCAATTTTTTTCAAAATCATACAATTCTAAAATTTTTTCTAATAATTTTAAAATTTTCCCTACCTATTTTATTTCAACTTTGAACTTCGAAAATTTGTAAAAAATTGTTAAAAATGAAATTGAGAAAAAATTAAGAGGTTAGGTATAACGGGAAAAATTTTGAGTTGGAAAAATTTCAAAATTAGATTTAAAATGTTGAAAAAATTTAGAGTCAAGAAAATTTTAACCAAAAAAATATAATAAAATTTACTGTTGGGAAAATTCTTAAATTGAATTCAGTTTTAAAAAAATTTATAATAATAAAGGAATTGAAAAAAATTTAGGGTTGAAAAAAGTTGAACTTGGATCGGCGAAATCCCATTTGCAGCAAAATTATTTGGAGCTAGTAATGTCTTCCCAGTTTTTTATATTTTCCCTAGCCTGAGGCCGACGCTGTTTTCTAGCTCTAAAATTTTTTTCAAAATTTGAAATTTTTTTGCAGAATTCGACATTTTTTGGAAAACTCTAAATAAGTAGCTGGCACTGAAGTTTTTCTCAATTTTTTCCAACCTCATCAACATTTTTTCAAAATTCTTCAAACTCAAAATCCTTTGAAACTGAAAAGAAGTTGAGAAAAAAATCTCTGGGTTCTGGGTTGGAAGAAATGTTGAAAAAAATTTAGAGTTAAAAATTTTTTAAGAAAAATTTCAAAGTTGAAAAACTACTCTGGGTTTGGAAAACTTTTTTGGAAGAATTGTAGCTGAATTTGAAAAATAATGGAAAAATTATAAAGAAATATCAAAATACTTAATTTATCCTATTTTTTTTGGTTTGAAAAAAAGTGCATCACACGAAACGAAATCATCCTTCCCGTTATTATATTTAGACGTTTGTTTTCAAGACCCGCGTTATCACTTATCAGTAGTACACGTGCCGGAGCCCGGGAGCCGGAAGCACTGTGGATTGATTATGAATCAACAGAAAAGAAAAATATGGCTCAAAGTAATAAACTTTTAAATGAAATTCGGTAGTGATTGAAATAGAAATTTGATTAGCGACGTTTATACTGAAATATCGTAGTATTCCGGCTCTACCATGCCGACCACATGTTTTGTTCCGAATTGCAGGACAGGATACAAAAGAAGAAAAATAGAAAATGGTCCTACTGCCGCAATATCTTTATTCAAAGCTAAAGTAAGTGATTAAGTGCAATGACTTGTGTAATGATTAAAATTACCTTAATTTGCACCCTATAATTTCTTACAGAATAAAGAGAAGTTGGAGGAATGGCAAAAGGCCATCCCCAGAAAGGATAAAATTCTGAGTTTTAAAGATCTTGTATGTGAAAAACATTTTCTTCCTCATCAAATATCACGGTTTGTTCTGTAAACATTACTTATTCATGTATAAATGATGTTATGTAGTGGAGGATTGAATTTATAACGATTTTGTAATGTTTAGGTATTATGAAGAGAAAATGCCTGACGGTAGTGTATTTCAACTTAAACGAGGTAGACCACAGCTACACCCTGATGCAGTTCCCTCTATTTTTCCGGGTTGCCCTTCCTACCTTTCCAAGAATATTACAAAAAGGAAAAGTCCAAAAAAACGGAGTTTTTCAGTTCATAGAGTTCACAAACTCGGCCAACAATCAATTACGGCTAATGATTCTACACGTACGAAACATCCCATCGATGACATTGATGTACAACAATATCTTGCCGTAGAAATGAACCAGGCTTCATCTGATGAAGAAGTAAATTTTCAATTAAATAGCGGTCATTCTTTTTGTACTATTTTCAAAAACTTAATTGTTGCTTGCGTATTAGAATTCATCCATTTTGAATTTCGAGCCGCCTCCTGGGTGGTTTCGCAATGAGATCAACGATTCTGTGGTGTTTTTCAAATGGTCGGATGGAAAATTCGAAAGACATTTTGTAATTGACGAACAAAAGAAGATGACGGTGAGTTGTTGTTATGTTTTAGAAATTTAAATGTTGAAATTGTAATCTATCCTGGATGTGTTTTTAGTTTTACCTTAATAATAAAATGATACGAATCAAACTGCAAGAAATAGAGTGCACCAGTACAGCTGTGTTTTCCAATGTGTTTAAGGAGTTTTCAGATATAAAACTTTGCTCGTCTATTGCGGAGAAGTAATTATTTCAACAGTTTCGCACGTTACTTCCGGTCACTAATAAGTTTTTCCATAATGTTTATCTACACTAATAACTTTTATTACTTTAGAGACTCGGGGTGTCTAGGATTTCTGAACAATTACGAATCAAATGCATGTTCACTGTGCTATTCATGTCAACTAGAACAGAAAAAACTGAAAAAGCGGACCGATTCTTTGATGCGGCGTCAAAACTGATTTATTATTCGTTCATGAAAACTGTCGACCAAAGAATTTGTACGAATTATTGTCATGTGAATTTACTTATTGTGCCGTAGACATTTTCTCCTGTGCCTTTGTAATCGTCGATAAACCAAACAAATTATAATTGTAAGTATACTATCTAAAATCTAAAAATGAATTTTCTTCAACGTTTTCATAAAACTGCACTGAAAAAACAAATAAATAAATTTTATCCAAAAAAATAATAACGGAACACCATTCACAAAATTGGCAAAATTTATTCTAAAAAAATAGTATTTATCGCGAAATTGGGTAGAATTTATTTTTATGCAATAAATTTTACCAAATTTCGCGAAAAATATTATAATTTTTTTAGAATAAATTTTGCCAATTTTGTGAATGGTGTTCCGTTAGTATTTTTTTGGATAAAATTTATTCATTTTCGGATGAAATTTATTATTTTGGATAAAATTTATCTCTTTTTTGATAAAATTTCTCATTTTTTTCAGTGTGTTAATTAATATGCAATCGGAATGGAATACTCGTTCTCTTGATACTTGTGTTGACTAATTTAATCGTTTCACGTGTAATTCTCCACTTAATACCTCTAATATAAGAAATGTTTACCAGATGGTTCATAACGACGGATTAGTGTTTATATCGGAAGCCCGAACGAAGAAATCAAACGCAACGCTTTAAAATGATTATTTTGTTACTTCAGTCAAATTAAGAACATCTGCATTCGTTGAAAATGACTCTGAAAGAGAAGCTGATTACGCATATTACCAGTTCAGGAGTAGATCACCAATAGATAAAAAGTAATTTTTTACATTTTTATTACGATTCGTTTTTCTCCCGAGGCACCAGAGTGGTTTCGACTTATTTTGGAGCCTGGGCTCCGAAGCCGGAGCTGTAGAATTTACATACAGAAGCCAAAACTGAGGAGCTAGAGTACTAGCATTCTCATAAAGGAGTCTTAGGAGTCTCTGTATTTTGTTTCTTTCGTTGTACCTTAAATAGGATATTCCATTTGATTTGATCAAAGTGATTTTTGACCTCGAGTGGGCCAAATTACAATTCTAAATAGATAAAAATCAAATTTACGAAGTAAAAATTTTGAAAAATTTCTATTGAATTATGTTTATTGCATTTTTGTTACGAACTAACAAAGATTTTATTTTTGTTACAGTTTCAGTACTTTTACGTCACTAGCAATGAACATGGAAGCCACTGAATCTGATTCGACGGTGAATTGTAAAAAAGCAAAGGTTTGTTAATGAATTTAAAATCTAGATTATTTGTTTTTTTCTTTACGTAATACATATTTTTCTCACACAGATTCCCGACATTGTCTCTCAGGACTTCATTGATATCAATAATAGGAAGCACTTCGTTGACAAATAGTTACTCATCGAAGTGATTTTAAACTGTGTCCAAAAGTTGGTGGTTATCCTTAGTCCATGCCGTTTCGACTCCCTTTCGACAGCTGTTAAATTCTTACTAAATGAAAAATGATAAACTCTTGATCCGAGTCAAGGCGCATTATGACTATTATAGAGTAAAAAACTTTTCCTGATTTTTCTAGATTTTTTGGGGATGTTCGGTTGATTTTTATGCGTGGCCTAAAACCTTGTTTTCAGAAATATTTTAGAAGTGAGTCTAAAAAATAATTTCATAGGCTCTGATCAATTTTGTAAAGTTTATTTTCACTCAACATTAACGTGAGGAAGTCCTTAATCCCATTTCCTTTTTTGGGGGTGTTCTCAGTTCATTGTGAAACACGTTAAGTTACAAGATAATGTCGTTGAGTAACGTTAATGCAATAAAAAAAATAGAGAGCCCTTAAAAAAAAGAAATTGGGTTAGGGTTATCCTACGTCCATTTTGAATGAAAATCAACCTCACAAAATCGATCAAAATATATGTAATTATTTTTTATGTTCACTTCTAAAATACCTTCTAAAACAGCGTTTTTGATTATTATGTATTTAAATCTTATGCCGAATTCAGCATAAGGTTTGACTAATTTACGCATTTTTCCCATCAAGACGTATTTTCAATTTTTATAAATGGTTCGAATATTTTAAAAGAAATTTCTACTCAAAGTGCAAGTGTTTAGCTACAATTAAAAGAAAACCCAAATTATTCTAAAAATTTGAAAATACGTTTTGATGAAAAAAGTGCGCGAATTAGTCAACCCCTTTGCCGAATTCGGCATAACATGTACAAAAATTATGCGTATCGAAAAAAATCGGATTTTTTTTACTCTTCTATAGTCATAATACGACTAACCATCCACAAAAAATGTGAAAAAAATGAAAATTTTGAAACTTTGAGTGGCTGCTGGAAGAGGGGGAGCCGGGGGAGGGGTAAACAAATAACAAAAATTCAAATTTTTACCCTGTCTTTTTGAGCTAATTTCTCAGTATTTTTGGCATAACTTTTTCAAAATTTGATAAAGTCTTCCTCTTTTCACTACAGAAAAAAATATGAAATTCCAGATTTAAAATTTTATATTTTTTTTCTCCGAGAAACTTTTTCCTGAATAAATATAATATTATTCAAAAATTTTGAAATTTCCATTTGGTGATTTTTTCCATTTTTTGTTTGTTAAATTTAATCTTCACTGGATTCGTAGACTGCATCTTGGGAAGTCAGTTTTGCTCTTCGTCTCTAAAACAAATGAAATGATTAAGAGAAACCAAGCAGACGAGTGAAACAAAAAAATATGAAAAAAATAATAAAAAGTTTACTTTTTGTTAGACCAAATGTTGCAGAAATAACAAATAAGCATCAATCCGTGATTAATAGTTGAATAAAATTACGCATGTCTGGATCTACATAAATATGTTAATCATTTGGTACGAAAAAGAATTAAAATGAGTTTAGGTTTACAAGTTTACAACACATAAGTATAGAAGACCCATTTTTTCGTAATTGTACGTATAGGTAGGTAGACTGAATTATTTCAGAGCGAAGAGTGCAATTTTTTACCTGGGTTATTGACATACTTAGGGACCTCGCCAAGATTGTTATATTATCTGTATTCTGTAAAATGGCAAAGGTACCTACGGTATTATATAATTAGATTTAGAATTATCGTGCATACGTACTTTATAAAACCTTATTTTACATTATTTCTAGAAATTTCTGTTATACCTATGTAGTATATTACTTACATCTTTTTAAAAAATGTGGTTTTCAATATAGGGAGTGGGAGTTTTTTTATTTCATTTTTTTAACCTTAAGTTGCAAATTCATCTAAGTTGACCAATAATTAAAGAAATGAAGAAGCGCATTTTTGTTATTATTACTTATTATTGCAGCTTTTCCAAGAAAATATAATGATACCTATTCATTTTAATATCCTTCTCTGTTTTAACTATAGGCCTAATCCGTATTTCTACAATTTTTCACTTATTTTTAAGATGAAAAGTTGTAATCTATATTTGAAAATTCAGATTTTTCCTTAAAATTGCCCTAATAATTTTTCTTCACTTATTGTCCGTATAATTTTATTGCTCATGACTTAGGCCTATCATTATCCTCGTAAGTATTGAAATTTGAATGGAATATAAATTCACCAAAACTGATAAATTATTCATAATAAACCCTAATACTTCAGGTATTGCACTTTCATTTTCACATCTTCTCTTCTGAATCAGTTAAATTTTCAAGAAATATTTCAAAATCTTCGGCAATTTTATTTCAATATTTCGCCATTTAAAAATTCACAAGCTCCAACTAAGCATATGTTCAGTCACGTTGTGTGACGTCATCCGTTATACCGGTACTGGGTGGGGTAACCTTGTGTTTGTATTTTACATCAACCATTTTCTTATCGTTTTCATTTGTTTACATTTTATTAAAATTCAATAAAAAGAACCGATTTTATAATAATCTCGAACAAAATGACAATTTAAAGTCACTTATATAAAATTTTTTTCCATGTATGGGATAAAATTCCCCATACGTGGATTTTTTTAGGAACTACTTTCTGCGTATAAATTAGTACGCGTCGCCTGATCAAAACAAAAACATTCCCCTCTCCCTATGACCTGGGAACAGCGGTTGACCCATTCTTTCGTGTGTCTGTGTACTGTTTCTCTTCCACATTCGTATTTTCGTATTCTCATTGTTTGTGTGTGTCGTGTAGCCGTGTTATGATTTTGTAATGTTTATTATGATTTTAAACATTGTGTAAAAATACAGTTATTATAATATTTTCGAATCTTCTGACCGTATATCAGATTCCCATTCGTTACCGTGTGGCAAAGTTTCGATAAATAATTCGCTACTTCGTGTGCAGTATTTCGGAAATCGGCGTTCAATTTCAAGCGGATATCGGTGTTTACGTATAATGCCTAGTCGGGAAGAAATGTTTTTCTTGCCCGAAAATGAAAATAACACGACGCAAGACTTCCTATCCAGAGATATCGAGAATCTAGTATCCGAAATAAAAGAAAATCTCAGGCTATCGGGTTTCAAAACCAGACACCAGAGAAGAATAGTTCGACCATCGCCATATTCGAATCCTAGTCGTAGTTTAAGTGATTGTTGTGAAACCTGTGTGAATAATAATTCGTGTAATGATTATCTAAAATCCAATGTGTCCTGCGCGCATAGAACTATTAATAAAATGAATCTAATTAAATCTACCAGTTCGGATGATCCGTACGAAATGCTGCAAGATTTATTAAAAGATGGTAGTTTAATCAAAGAAGCCGTCAGAAGATTACAGAAAGGATTGTCGCCTAAACAGAGGTATTATTACGATTCCGATGAAGAAGCATCGCGCAGTCCGTTGCATTTATATAAAAATATAGAAGTTTGAATTTATTATGAACATGGTCATAGTTCCTTTTGTACAAGCGTACGTCCAAAATGAGGTTTGTTTCAATCTTTTGTCCAACTTGTGATTTAGATTTTATTTCTGGAGCAGTATTTTGACTATATACTTCCGCAAGACCACCGATTCTTCAATATTTCATTTTGTATAGTTTTATAATTGTGTTTTTGATGATGACGAATCATTTTTTTTGTAGATATCCTGTTATTTATTTATTTTTCTATAAAATTTATAACGAAGAATCGGCTTTCAGAGTAGTGTTTGAATGAAATAGGTTTTCTGGAAATTTATAGTGAGTGATGAAATCAATGTCTAACTTTACCATATCGTTGACGTTTGCATTATTTACAATCGACATCCGAAATGATTTCATTCATGCATCATTTAATTATTGGTGTCTTGCGTGAATACATTTCATAGTAACCCGTAAGAATTTTGCTTAAGTTATCAA
This sequence comes from Pseudococcus viburni, assembly GCA_033439095.1. Taxonomy (NCBI): domain Eukaryota; kingdom Metazoa; phylum Arthropoda; class Insecta; order Hemiptera; family Pseudococcidae; genus Pseudococcus; species Pseudococcus viburni. The sequence continues at coordinate 19,030 of JAVBJF010000292.1, read as the reverse complement.
GCTTGAACTTTTTATTAGATATTGTTTTTTTTCTCAGTTGATTATAAACGAGTAATTTATTAGTTCTGTTTTCGATGTTTTTTTTAATTTTTGTACCTTAACATTTGATTTAAAAGAAAACTGTAGGATGATTTTTCGTTAGAAGGTATCTACTTGATTTCTCTCGATGTGCAATTTTTTTTGTTGTTTTTTCATTTTCTCTCACTGAGAAATTACCAAATTTGAATTCAGTATGCATTTATTTAATCTCATTTGTATTATAATTTTTATTCGTGAAATATGGATTAATTTTTTAACTAGGTATCAATTGAAATTCGGATTTAGGTTTGAAAAAATCTCACGAATGAAATAATTTTGACAGGATTGGCGAATGAGTTAATATACAAATTAATCTTTTTACGAATTTTTTAAAAAGCATTTCATTATTTTATGACGTGTAACTTAATGCATATCTTTTTTATTTCCTAGTGAATTTAATTTTAATGGTTCTGTAAAATATGATTTAGGCGGAGTTAAATCATAGAATATTTGATTTGATTACTTATTGTTGTTGGTTAAATTTGAATTTGAGAATTTGATAAGCCGGTAGAATTTTTTGGTTTGATGACAATCATTTTCTGAAATGATTGTTGGCATTTTGTCCACCAAGTTGTATTTTACAGGTTCATTTCTAGTTGTGTTTTTCTTTGTGCTATGGTATTTTTCAATAAAATTTGTTCAATTGTTCCCCGAGTGTTTAATTGTTAAAAAAAAATTTCTTCGAGGAGAGATGAAGATGATTGGTTTCTATCAAAATCTATTAGTTTTTTATTTAATGTGAAGTGGATGAGTATGTGTCTGGGTGAAATTACATCAGCCAATTACCGAGAAATGCGATGTTTTCGAGTAGGTCTAGGTATATTTTAAATGTGAAAATTTTCCACTTGTGTTTCATTTGAAAAATATGTGTAACTGAACAATTTGATGTAGGTAAATAGCATCAGGCATCATTAATGATGTACTTATCAGATAAAAATTGATTAACGTAATATTTAATAGGTTAAATGTTGAGACCAAATAATTCCAATGGGTTCATTCGACTGGTCGTTGACTTTGTGTATACCTAATGGTTATAATTAGGTATCGGTTTCCGCTAATTTTCAGCCAGAATATGATTCATTCTGACTTCTGTTGAATTCTTGAATACTTGGGAGTTGGGAATAACATGTTTAATGAATTCTCTAAATTCGTGGAGATTTCTCAGAACACTAAGAAAAATATTTATTGCATCATAAGGTAATTTATTGACAACGTTTGAAATTTTGATTCCTTGTAATATGTAAACATAGGTATAGGAATCCTAAAACTGGTCCCTTTTTTGTGCTATTTTAAAAAGTATTTGAAGTCTTTTTTTGGATTTTTTTTTTCAGTTGAAAAAAAATGGAAATTCACTCTGAATGAAAATTCATATTTTTGGAAAAAATCTTAAAGTTACCTATTTTTTATTTATTTTTTTTCATTTTCTTCTTGCTTGATTAATAATTATTTGAAGTTTGCTTTTACTTTGATTTTGTTTGAATTAAGAAAGTTGGGGATTAGAAGTGATCGTTTTGATTTTTTCGAAGCATAGATAAAAAGGGTTCAGGAGGTCATAACGTATCCTCCAATTACAAAAAAAAATCAAATGAATAAAACCAAACTTTTTTTCATCAGGGATTGTAGGATGCAAGTACACTCAGTTTAATTTACCAACTTTTTCTTGAAAATATCCTTTGAAATAAATATTTTCTGTGACCCTATGTAGGACCTCATTGGGTGATACTCGTGCCTGAAAACGACGTAAAAATGTCATCTCCCTATTTCCTCATTTGTTCCTATCTAACAGGCTTTGAAATCTAGTAATGTTCAAAAATGGTTTTAGTATGATGTCTTTACCCAAAAATATTATTATATGGGTCCAATTTTTCATCTTTACCCTATTTATCGGGATCCTTTAAAGAATTACTTTTTCATACTTTTTCGCAATCCAGTAAAAATTGAAATTTTTTTCCTAAAATTAAGTTAGGAACCTAGAATGGATCTTTTAATTCACAAAAATCATCAACACTGATTTTCCTCGCTTCTAATTTATTGAAAAATATTTACAATGAATTTTTCTTTGTTTTAAAGACAATAACTTGGACGGTGAAGGGAATATGAGGGGGATGATGAAAAACTGCCGTTAATGATTTATATTATGGGTCAAAATATCCATATTCACAACTCCAATTCAGGAAAAATTTTTTCAAAAAAACATGGTGTCTACTGGCAAGTAAAACAAGAAAAACCAGAAAATGACAAGAATTTTCGACATTTTACTCTTTTTTTGAATTTTTTAATCAAAGCATAAAAAAAGGGATCGCTTTTAGGCAAATATGGCATGAAAATGGCAAGAAAAATCCAGAAAATAGCAAGATTTTCATTTTTTAGATCCAGTAGAGACACCATGAAGAATTTCTTCGGTTTGGTATCAAATGTAAGTATATTTTGAAACAACATGAAAAAAGTGATAGTTTTTAAGAACCCCTGATAAATAAGGTGAAGATGAAAAAAGGGTTCCAAAGGTATTTTGTAGTAAAAATATCCAAACTAAATCATTTGAAAAAAAAATTAAAATCATTAAACATTTTTTTTGAATATACCTATAGTTAGATTTTAAGGTTTGGTATGAAGGGGTAGGTACCGGGTGCTCGATTAATTCTGGCTCCCCCCGATACTTTTCAGGTTAAAAATCGTAAGTTGGCTACACTTCGTTCGATTTGTTTAATTGAAAGAAGTATTGCCAACTTACGATTTTTGACATAAAAAGTATCGGGGGGAGCCATAATTAATCGAGCACCCGGTAAATGTGGAGTCAAAAGGAGTGTAATTTTTACCAAATTGTTTTGAAGAGTATGCAAATTTTCCTAGCTATCCATTCTTTCCATTTTTCGAAAAGAAGGGTAAAACGATCACTTCTAGTAAAGACCGCGGACTGAACGGAGCTCAGAGAATCAACTTACCTCCTAATAACAAAATATTGTTTATGAGGTGAAAAAATAAAGTTTGAGTGAGAAAATTTACAAAAATCGGAAAGATACTTAATTTTATTACATTTTAGTCAGAAATTTTAAAATAGGGAATTTTGTGTCGTTGAAACCTCAAAAATTTTGTATTAATCAGAAATGTTATAACTTTCATAAATACCCTGCAACAATCTTATTAACTTTAGTTCTTCAAGTTATATTGCTGCGAGTCGTCTTAATAATGTGTAGGTAATTTTTATGAAAATTGGTGAAAATTCAATATTTGTTTGAGAGTTGGCAAAATAGGAAAGTCGTTCTAAAAAATTCAGAGTCTCAATTTTGGACTCAAACTGAAAATATTAAAACCGATATGTCGCATAATTTTTCTAGCTGTGATTAAATATTTTAAAATGCTTTCTATCCATACCATTCATAATTTTTCAATTTTTCAAAATTTTCTCAACTTATTGCTCTACAATTTTTGGTAAGGGTAAAGTGCCTTGATTTCGACCGCTTCCTAATTTCGATCACCGGCCGATTTCGACCGCTATGGACGCAATCTACCCGAAAATTTTTTCGTGTTCCTTTTTCATAGATAAACAATTTGAGACCAAAATGACAACCCTACAGGCAAAATTTGCAAAGATAATTTTTAAAAAAATTCGCATAGGTGAATTTTTTTTACGTATTCTTTGATCTTGAAGAATTTGAAAAAATTATTTTCGCTCATTGCGAACGAAATCAGCTGGTGGTCGAAAATGTCAAAATCAGGAACCCAAAATTTCAAAATCAATTTTTGAGTTCCCTCAGAAAAAAATCACAAAAAAACAAAAAATGATTGTATCGGCTCAAAAATTTAGGGGATGATAGAGGAAGAATCAATGTATTTTTTAAGCCATTTCCGACGTTTCTACCTCAAAAAGTCTTCGATTGGTAGAAGTTTGAAAAAAAGTGGTCGAAATATGGCACCCTTACCCTTACGTAACGTATATCGCAATTTAATATTATAATGAATACTCCAAGGTAAGTTAAAATGGCCAACCTTTTTATGTTGCCTGTATATAGAATTTTAATAATTTTGCTGCAAAAAGCAAGAATCTTCAACATTTTCCTCTTTTCTTGAGTTTTTTAATTGAAGGATAAAAAGAAGTTCTTTTTTGGGCTTTGAAGCAAAAAAAAAAAAAAAATGAAAAGAAAAATCCAGAAAATAACAAGAATTTTCATTTTTCAGATCCAGTAGGCACTATGGGAGGGTGTGTTTTTCAGTTAATTTATGGGTATTTAGGGACCTTAACTACTTGTTACACAATTTTTTTCATTTTTTAAGCTCTGATCGAAAATGAAAACTTGAGTTATGTTTGCTTTAAAGTCGATTTACTTACAGCTGATGAGCTGAACATGAAAAAATTCGGAAATGAGTAATTTTTGCCTGATTTTTGGTGACTTTTCCGGTGAAATAAAGAACCAAAGAACCTATCTAATGTCTCTTCCAAAAGAAATTATCGTTGGTATGTGTAGATGTGCAGAGATAATTAGTAGCTGAAGGTATATTTATTTGATCTTGAGATCTATATTGATCTTGATTTCATCGTTCGAGTATAAATCTATAGATATTTATTATTTACGTACCTATTTATCCGATGGAGTTTCATCTTGGACTGTATAATAACTCCAATGGTTATAGAGTTTAATACGTTCAATTACATAAGATATAATAAATGAGTTCAAACTCAGAGATACCATAAGTATTCAATACCTACATTTAATATGTTTTACATAACGGGTTTCAGCTATTGAAAACTATTATAACAGGAAGCTTCAGGTTCTTCTGTGATAACGACACGATCCATTTATTTTTTAGCAGGTAATACATTTAGTTAGCCTATCTACTGTAGGAGTCATGCCAATTTTTTATATACTCGAGATAATAAAAATAATTAACTAACAAAATTTTATAAAATTTAGATAAATTCATATCGAATCGGAAATTCATTATCAATGTAGTGCCAAGTGCTTGCTTTGATTTCGATTTGAAGTCAAAATATCCACTATGTATGAAAATGAGATTGATAGAACATAAATATATCACAGTTTTTATTTTTTACAAAATTTTCACCAATTCATTTTACAATACGAGTACCTACTTCCGTATGCAGTGTTGCCAAATATCGCCTTGATTGGTGCTCAAACGTAATGTTGACGTAAAAAAAACCAATTAATTCGTTTATTGCACTTATGTGACTTATGATTGGGTAATTCATTTTACAGTTTTATTTTCAACGCGTACAAGTTCAAATTGATAACAAACACGAGTAGCCGAGTAGATACTTTTTTTCACATGGACGTGTCAAATGTATAATAGCTAAACAACAAAATTGGCAACAACAACAATCTAAAAAAATAATGTTTGCCCTCACGTATTTTTTTTAATTATCGGATTAACGGATGAAAATTTCAAAAACATTGGGATTTTTCCGAAGATCTAAAATCTTAAATTTCAACGCTGATCGATGACGTAGACATAGCGAAGGGAAGAGTTAGGAAAAAAGGAGGGCTACAGCAAATCAGAAAATTGTAGAAATGGCTGAAAAAATTTCTTCTGGGATTTCAATTTGATGGAGGGAGAAGGAAGGGGTAAATCAAATAAAAAATAGTACTCTCTTAGTTAAAATTGAAGAAATTGGCAACAGTTCTGACTTTTTTCAATCAGTAAAGTGCATTTTCACTGGAAATACTTAGGTGATTTTTTTACCGATTTTGTCGGTACATGGAATTTGGCTACTATAATTAGAAAATTGGTAAATTTTTTGGCTCAAATTTGTACATCTGAAAGAAATCCTGACCAAAACCACCGAAATGAGTCAATTGCATTTTTTAATGCAATTTTCACCTTTCCTCCATTAAAAAAAAAAAATTACTTACCAGAAATGACCTTTGCATGGACATTTTTATCCAAAAATACAATTAAAGCCCATTTTTCACCTTATTTTTCGGGGTGGATATGAACTAGGAAATTTTTTTCCACGTTTTTTTTTTCATGTAAGTCGAAAAAATTATTTTCAAGAAAAATTTTCTCCTTAAATAGGGCTGTTGAAACTGACGTCACAATTGAACTGGTGGGAAAATTTTGAATTTTCAAAGTATTTTTTTTCTTAGCTACGAATTTTATTATTTTCACAATTGTCACAAAACTTCATTTTTTTTACAATAATTGATAAATTTATGAAAATTCCGTTATATACGTACGAAATGAATGATTTTTTCTTTTTCCCACCAGCTCCTTATCACACTTTTTGATAAGGATGACGTAGTTTCAACAGCCCTATTCTAATAGTGTGGATGTTTTCAATCAAAAAGCTCATGGGCGGCAATTTTCCACCATTATTTCCTCTTTCTCACGGGTTCAGAACACTTTTTTCTTCAAAAACAGCAGAAAATCGTAGCCAACAGGCAATTGATTGTTGAAAAATTCATGGATAGGTACCTATCAAAATGATTTCAAACAGAATTTTACTAAATAAATACCTATTCAAATGTAACATGGAAATGCAATTTTTAAAATTTTTTCAACTCGTTCAGATTTTAGGGTCAATTATATGGTTTATAGGAAAGAATTAGGGTTAAATTGGAAGGAAGGAGAAATTCCCAAAAGACTGGTTTGAGGCTTAGACACAACTTTTGTGACCCCCTCTCCGTATATTCCATTCCCCCCAAAAAAATGCAGAACGATCACCCCTGTAGGAATGAAACATTTTTATATGCAAGACTAAAAGTACCTATCACTCAAATTAAGTTTTATTCTGAGTTGGGATAATGGACCTTAAAGCTAAAATTAAAAATAAATCCCGAAAAAAAATCAAAAATCAACTTTTTGACCAAAAATGTTTTCGGCATACCTATCTTCTTACATTTAAACAACTTGAATTCAGTAAAAATTGTATAAAGTTGAAATTGAAAAAATTGTGGCTAATTTTTAGTGAACGGTAATAGAGTGAACGATTTGAGTTTGGTAAAGATCAGGAAATTTTCAGTTTCACGATCTGAAACTTTTCAGCCTTCTTTCAGGGAGCATTGAGTAATATAAAATTGAAAGGTCACTAGGCCCGAGAGGAACATTTTTTCAGGGAGGTTTTTCACTCAAACTAAACTATGGTATTACACCAATTTTTGTCAACGTCTTGAGTTTTTTTTTATACAGGTAGTGGTTTCCTAAGATTTTTAAAATTGAAATTAATTTGTATTTTCCCAATATTTATCAATTTTTCATTAGGTACATTTTTTTTCGAATCGCTTTCCATTAGAACCATTTTACATTAAAAATGTGATTCAGGTAGGTACCAAATTAAATGTTTTTCGTGAATTGATTTTTATGTAATCTGTTTTCACGTATTCGAAAAGATATCGGTACTTTTGTTGGGAAAAATGTATCAATGTTATCTGTCTGAGTCATTTTAGATATTATTTATTTATATAACATTTATGAGAAGAGTAATTGCAATCATTTATAATTAGGTAATTTATTAAACTGTTCACCAACTGGAAAGTAGAAAGTGCTCTTGACACCATGTATAAAATGGAAGTACCTTATGTATAATTCGTGCAGTATATTTTGATTTTCTGAAAAAAAAATCATTTTCACGAGGAACTTATAAACGTTCTATTGAACTTATGTGAATACAAAAACATATCTTACAAGGGAGGTATCCTAACTCGAAGGAATATTTTGAGCAGAAACAAAAAGAAATCGTAAATACATCATAAAACAATCCCATATCCAAAATTTCAGGTGCTGAAGTTCATTTCTCGAATTTTGGCGAATTTTTGAAATTTCAAAATTACCTCATCGCCCTGCAGAATAATGGAAATTTGATCTCATCAGCGAAAAAAACTGAAATTTGGTATATACCCTTTTTAGTCAGTTCTCAATCGTACATCCGAGCGCTATTCCTGATAAAATTGATTTTATGATTGATTCCTGTTCTGGACACTAAAACAAAGAAATTAAGCCTATATGCCCTTTTTTCCCCTCCCCCTTTCTCCAGGGTCCACCCCTCAACATTTCAAATGCGTGTATCGGCTTATCTATGGGTCGTAGTGAAAAAATTTTCGAACAAAAATTGTTCCTCAGCACCTAATGTACATTTTCATTTCTCATAAAAATCAATTTAGGAGCAACTCTTGCCCCCCCCCAAATTTGGAAATGGAACATATGTTTTGAAAAATCCTCAAAATCCGATTTTCTTCATTTTAAACGAAAAGTTTCGGAGATACGGAACAATTTTTAACCACAAAAAGTATTCAGAATTGAATTTCCTTTCCAACGAGCTTTATCGCGTCCATTTTCATCAACTTTTCCCGTCAGAGTGGACCTCTCACCCTTCCCCGGTATTACAAAAGTTGAACCCATGAACAATATTTGCTCCAAAATTAATTCCGATAATAAATGAAATTATGCATTAGATAACGAAGAAAAAAAATCGGTTAAATTTTTTTATGAGTTCAACTTTTGAGTTAAGGAGGAGGGGGAGAGGTCCACTCTGTCGCGAAAAATTGCTAAAAATGGTCGTGATAAAGCTCATTGGAATGGAAATTCTATTCTGAATACTTTTGGTGGTTACAAATTTTTCCGTATCTCCGAAACTTTTCGTTGAAAATGAAGAAAACGTGATTTTGAAGTTTTCTCAAAACATGTTTTATTTCTAAATTTGAGGGGCAGGAGTTGCTACAAAATGGATTTTGATGAGAAATGAAAATGTACATTAGGAACTGAGCAATAACTTTTGTGTGAAAATTTGTTCATTACGACGCATAGATAAGGCGATACACGCGTTTGAAATGTTAGGGGGTGGACCCTGGGGAAAGGGGAGGGGGAAAAAGGGCATACGGGCTTAATTTATTTGTCTTAGTGTGCAGAACAGGAATCAACCATAAAATCAATTTTAACAGGAATATCGCGCGGAAGCCTTTTTTTGTACGATTGAGACCTGACTATTTTTTAAATCTCCCGACTCGATTGGAAATGGTTCCGAGACATTTCAGAGCCCCCAAAAAATTTTGAAATTTACCAGCACATAAAAATGGTCCATACGAACTTCAGCACCTAGGTATAATCGCGGATTATCCATATTAGGGACCCATTTGATCGATTAAAGCACAATTTTCCAATTTTCGTAACTTCCACTTTAGATCCATATTTTTTGACAGAAAATTTTCTAATTTGAAGTTTGAACTAAAAGTTACGAATTTTAGAAAATTATGCTTTAATCGATCAAATAGGTCCCCAATATGGATAATCCACGATTATAGGTGCTGAAGTTCGTATGGACCATTTTTATGGGCTTTTCTCCAGTGCTGGAAAATTTTAAAATTTTCTAGAGCCTCTGAAACGTTTCGAAAGCACTTTCAATCGATTTGGGAGGTTAAAAATGGGGTATGTAATATGTATCTACCAAATTTCAATTTTTTTCGCTGATGAGATCAAATTTCCATTATTTTGCAGGGCGATGAGGTAATTTTGAAATTTCGAAAATTCGAAAAAATTCGAGAAATGAACTTCAGCACTTTAAATTTGAAATATGGGGTTCTTTTATGATGTACTTTCGATTTATTTTTGTTTCATCTCAAAATTTTATTTTGAGTTGAGCTACCTCCCTTGTTACACAATTTTATTTCATACTTTTGCGTTAAATTTTTCAAAACCAGATCAGAATTTGAATTCTCAAATATATTTATTGATACCTCGATAGGTACCTAGAAAGATTAATTTCCATGAAATATGATTCGAACATGCTAAAAAGATACGCCCTTCATTCCGAGCTCATTTGCCTACAAATGTAACGAACTAAAACGCAATATTGAAATGATCCCGCAAAATTTTAATGGCAAAATATCATCAACCTAGAATGCATGGCCGATGTACGACAAATTTACAATTTCTGCCAACAGACGAATATTCGCAGAAGTCGACAAAAAAAGAAGAAACAAAACAAAACTGTAATTATACGAGCTGAGGTTTGCGAGCGAATAACCTTCATTACAAAGTTTATATTCTAAAATAATTCCTGCATTACCGCCCACAATGTAATTTCTAAGCTTAGACGATTGTTCCGTTCTGTTGAACAATGTTTGAAACATTCGTAAGCCACCGACCAATCGGCTGGCTGTAGTATTCGACACTTACCTAAAATGGAAAAACTATTTTAATGTGTCCGCATAATTCATACATCGTCGTCGTCTTAAAGATACTCTTAAGTCCTAGTACGTTTCTAATCGATAGTTATAGAATTCATAATTAAACGAAATAGGCAAGGATAGATTAGGTATCAATTACCTAAAAATTACCTACCTAACTAAATATAAACCTTTTCAGGAAACATGAAATAATTTTCGAATAAAAAATATTTGTATTTTTATTAGTTTTTGTTTAGAAATAAGAAAGTACTTACGAGAAATTTCACCTTAAAAACAACGAAACGAGGAAAAAATTCCTTACGGTGTCATACACCTCGTTGGTTAGATAGGTCTGGGTATTTGAAATCTGGATTTTGTCCAAAAGTACCTACCTAAAAATTATTCTTTAACGCAAATTGTTCGTTAAATAGAAATCGTCTTAATTGCTTCTTTTTTTTCTTTTGAAGTATTCAGGATGAATATTAAACACCTGATTCACGGTTGTATCGTTTTGAAAAACGTTACATATGTACTGCTTATGCAGTACCTACATAAATTTAACCTCATTGCGATATGTTCATTTAAAAAGTCCTTGTTACAGTTTATGTAATGGGATAGAGTTTAAAATAAATATACGTTAATTTCGAAATTGGTTAAAACAAAAATAATATTATGGTATTCTGTGTAGATATTTGATACCCATACTCAAAAAAATAATATCAGTGATAGGTATTTCACTTTTCTAATCTCAGGTACCTGAGTAAATCGATAAAACTCTATTGTCAATTTCATTCCTTATCTATTGTTTTCTTCGACTTCAATTTTTCATTTTATGTAGGTACCTACACCTGCGAATGATTGAGAGGTTACAAATAACGAATCACTGTAGCGTTATAATCATACATAATCATTGTTTACGTTCTCGTATCAAAAATTGATGCTTACGTTTAATCAACGAATTGGAAAGTTATTTAAATTACTGTACCCGCAATATGTTGGCGAATATTGCAATAAAAGCACACGTTATAGACATATAAACGTTACATGAACTGGTTACAGTGTTCGTATAATGGTGAATAAGCGTTTGAACTAAGAAACATACTGTTTCTACATTTAGGACACACATTTTATTTCCTGTACAGTTTAATTAACGCCTATTTTGTGGGCCTAACGATCGAAATATTTCGGTAAAGTTAATTTGATTTGAAGGCACGGAGTCAAGTCTTAATTTATTTTCAATTTTTATGTCATAATTTACTTAGGCAGAAAAAGTAATATTGGGATCATTGAGTTTGACTGTTAATTTCTGCCCATAAACCCATCGATATCTATAAATTGTATTTTCAGTAGGAGAGATATTGCAAAAATGGAAAGGAGGAGGTTTAAAGATTCCCAAAACATAGGTACCTATAGTCCAGGGAAAAAAGAAAAAAAAAAGTACCAACCCCCCCCCCCCCCCCCCCCCCCAAAAAAAATTCAATCCTGATTTTTTTTTCGCGTTTTACTTTCGTAATGGCCCACTACACAACATACTAAAATGGACACCCCTACAACCCTCCACCAGGCACAATGGAGGGATAAATGTCTGGTGAAAACCGGTTTTTCGTCAATATCTCCTCAAATAGGCCTCAAAATTGAAAAATTAGTTATGAACAATTTTGTTCTTCGTGTAATTTTCTATCAAAAGATTTCTGTGTTTTTTTCAAAAACAATAACTTCCTTGGCCAAAAATTAAGTGTAAAAAACACCTATTATTCAACAATTTACAGCGTTTTTTGAAAAAATCAAAACTATTGTGAATATCTCCATAAATAAGCCTCAAAATGAAAAAATGGTAATCAACAATCATGTTCTACATGTAATTTCCTATTAGACAGTTTGGATAAAATTTATCCACATATTTCACCACAAGGAAAAAGTGATTCCAGTGGTGACAAAAACGTGGATAACATTTATCCACATATTTCACCACAAGGAAAAAGTGTTTCCAGTGGTGGTAAAAACGTGGATAAAATTTATCCACATATTTCACCACAAGGAAAAAGTGTTTCCAGTGGTGGTAAAAACGTGGATAAAATTTATCCACATATTTCACCTTAAGGAAAAAGTGTTTCCAGTGGTGGTAAAAACGTGGATAAAATTTATCCACATATTTCACCACAAGGAAAAAGTGTTTCCAGTGGTGGTAAAAACGTGGATAAAATTTATCCACATATTTCACCATAAGGAAAAAGTGTTTCCAGTGGTGGTAAAAACGTGGATAAAATTTATCCACATATTTCACCACAAGGAAAACGTGTTTCCAGTGGTGGTAAAAACGTGGATAAAATTTATCCACAAATGTCACCACAAGGAAAAAGTGTTTCCAGTGGTGGTAAAAACGTGGATAAAATTTATCCACAAATTTCACCACAAGGAAAAAGTGTTTCCAGTGGTGGTAAAAACGTGGACAAAATTTATCCACATTTTTCACCACAAGGAAAGCGTGTTTCCAGTGGTGGAAAAAACGTGGATAAAATTTATCCACATATTTCACCACAACGAAAAAGTGTTTCCAGTGGTGGTAAAAACGTGGATAAAAATTATCCACAAATTTCACCACAAGGAAAAAGTGTTTCCAGTGGTGGTAAAAACGTGGATAAAATTTATTCACATATTTCACCACAAGGAAAAAGTGTTTCCAGTGGTGGTAAAAACGTGGATAAAATTTATCCACATTTTTCATCATAAGGAAAAATTGTTTCCAGTGGTGGTAAAAACGTGGATAAAATTTATCCACATATTTCACCACAACGAAAAAGTGTTTCCAGTGGTGGTAAAAACGTGGATAAAATTTATCCACATATTTCACCACAAGGAAAACGTGTTTCCAGTGGTGGAAAAAAAGTGGATAAAATTTATCCACAAATTTCACCACAAGGAAAAAGTGTTTCCAGTGGGGGTAAAAACGTGGATAAAATTTATCCACAAATTTCACCATAAGGAAAAATTGTTTCCAGTGGTGGTAAAAACGTGGATAAAATTTATCCACATATTTCACCACAACGAAAAAGTGTTTCCAGTGGTGGTAAAAACGTGGATAAAATTTATCCACATTTTTCACCACAAGGAAAGCGTGTTTCCAGTGGTGGAAAAAACGTGGATAAAATTTATCCACAAATTTCACCATGAGGAAAACGTGTTTCCAGTGGTGGAAAAAACGTGGATAAAATTTATCCACAAATTTCACCACAACGAAAAAGTGTGGCCAGTGTTGGTAAAAACGTGGATAAAATTTATCCACATATTTCACCATAAGGAAAAAGTGTTTCCAGTTGTGGTAAAAACGTGGATAAAATTCATCCACATATTTCACCACAACGGAAAAGTGTTTCCAGTGATGGTAAAAACGTGGATAAAATTTATCCACATATTTCACCACAATGAACACGTGTTTCCAGATGTGTTAATACGTTGGATAAAATTTATCCACAAAATTTCACCACAAGAAAAAAGTTTTTCCACTGGTGGTAAAAACGTGGATAAAATTTATCCACATATTTCACCACAAGGAAAAAGTGTTTCCAGTGGTGGTAAAAACGTGGATAAAATTTATCCACATTTTTCATCATAAGGAAAAATTGTTTCCAGTGGTGGTAAAAACGTGGATAAAATTTATCCACATATTTCACCACAACGAAAAAGTGTTTCCAGTGGTGGTAAAAACGTGGATAAAATTTACCCACATATTTCACCATAAGGAAAAAGTGTTTCCAGTGGTGGTAAAAACGTGGATAAAATTTATCCACAAATTTCACCACAAGGAAAACGTGTTTCCAGTGGTGGAAAAAACGTGGATAAAATTTATCCACAAATTTCACCACGAGGAAAAAATGTTTCCAGTGGTGGTAAAAACGTAGATAAAATTTATTCACATATTTCACCACAAGGAAAAAGTGTTTCCAGTGGTGGTAAAAACGTGGATAAAATTTATCCACATTTTTCATCATAAGGAAAAATTGTTTCCAGTGGTGGTAAAAACGTGGATAAAATTTATCCACATATTTCACCACAACGAAAAAGTGTTTCCAGTGGTGGTAAAAACGTGGATAAAATTTATCCACATATTTCACCACAAGGAAAACGTGTTTCCAGTGGTGGAAAAAAAGTGGATGAAATTTATCCACAAATTTCACCACAAGGAAAAAGTGTTTCCAGTGGGGGTAAAAACGTGGATAAAATTTATCCACAAATTTCACCATAAGGAAAAATTGTTTCCAGTGGTGGTAAAAACGTGGATAAAATTTATCCACATATTTCACCACAACGAAAAAGTGTTTCCAGTGGTGGTAAAAACGTGGATAAAATTTATCCACATTTTTCACCACAAGGAAAGCGTGTTTCCAGTGGTGGAAAAAACGTGGATAAAATTTATCCACAAATTTCACCATGAGGAAAACGTGTTTCCAGTGGTGGAAAAAACGTGGATAAAATTTATCCACAAATTTCACCACAACGAAAAAGTGTGGCCAGTGTTGGTAAAAACGTGGATAAAATTTATCCACATATTTCACCATAAGGAAAAAGTGTTTCCAGTGGTGGTAAAAACGTGGATAAAATTTACCCACATATTTCACCATAAGGAAAAAGTGTTTCCAGTGGTGGTAAAAACGTGGATAAAATTTATCCACAAATTTCACCACAAGGAAAACGTGTTTCCAGTGGTGGAAAAAACGTGGATAAAATTTATCCACAAATTTCACCACGAGGAAAAAATGTTTCCAGTGGTGGTAAAAACGTAGATAAAATTTATTCACATATTTCACCACAAGGAAAAAGTGTTTCCAGTGGTGGTAAAAACGTGGATAAAATTTATCCACATTTTTCATCATAAGGAAAAATTGTTTCCAGTGGTGGTAAAAACGTGGATAAAATTTATCCACATATTTCACCACAACGAAAAAGTGTTTCCAGTGGTGGTAAAAACGTAGATAAAATTTATCCACATTTTTCACCACAAGGAAAAAGTGTTTCCAGTGGTGGAAAAAAAGTGGATAAAATTTATCCACAAATTTCACCACAAGGAAAAAGTGTTTCCAGTGGGGGTAAAAACGTGGATAAAATTTATCCACAAATTTCACCACAAGGAAAACGTGTTTCCAGTGGTGGAAAAAACGTGGATAAAATTTATCCACATTTTTCACCACAAGGAAAGCGTGTTTCCAGTGGTGGAAAAAACGTGGATAAAATTTATCCACAAATTTCACCATGAGGAAAACGTGTTTCCAGTGGTGGAAAAAACGTGGATAAAATTTATCCACATATTTCACCACAACGAAAAAGTGTTTCCAGTGGTGGTAAAAACGTGGATAAAATTTATCCACATTTTTCACCACAAGGAAAACGTGTTTCCAGTGGTGGAAAAAAAGTGGATAAAATTTATCCACAAATTTCACCACAAGGAAAAAGTGTTTCCAGTGGGGGTAAAAACGTGGATAAAATTTATCCACAAATTTCACCATAAGGAAAAATTGTTTCCAGTGGTGGTAAAAACGTGGATAAAATTTATCCACATATTTCACCACAACGAAAAAGTGTTTCCAGTGGTGGTAAAAACGTGGATAAAATTTATCCACATTTTTCACCACAAGGAAAGCGTGTTTCCAGTGGTGGAAAAAACGTGGATAAAATTTATCCACAAATTTCACCATGAGGAAAACGTGTTTCCAGTGGTGGAAAAAACGTGGATAAAATTTATCCACAAATTTCACCACAAGGAAAAAGTGTTTCCAGTGGTGGTAAAAACGTGGACAAAATTTATCCACATTTTTCACCACAAGGAAAGCGTGTTTCCAGTGGTGGTAAAAACGTGGATAAAATTTATCCACAAATTTCACCACAAGGAAAAAGTGTTTCCAGTGGTGGTAAAAACGTGGACAAAATTTATCCACATTTTTCACCACAAGGAAAGCGTGTTTCCAGTGGTGGAAAAAACGTGGATAAAATTTATCCACAAATTTCACCACAAGGAAAACGTGTTTCCAGTGGTGGAAAAAACGTGGATAAAAGTTATCCACAAATTTCACCACAAGGAAAAAATGTTTCCAGTGGTGGTAAAAACGTGGATAAAATTTATCCACAAATTTCACCACAAGGAAAAAGTGTTTCCAGTGGGGGTAAAAACGTGGATAAAATTTATCCACAAATTTCACCATAAGGAAAAATTGTTTCCAGTGGTGGTAAAAACGTGGATAAAATTTATCCACATATTTCACCACAACGAAAAAGTGTTTCCAGTGGTGGTAAAAACGTGGATAAAATTTATCCACATTTTTCACCACAAGGAAAGCGTGTTTCCAGTGGTGGAAAAAACGTGGATAAAATTTATCCACAAATTTCACCATGAGGAAAACGTGTTTCCAGTGGTGGAAAAAACGTGGATAAAATTTATCCACAAATTTCACCACAACGAAAAAGTGTGGCCAGTGTTGGTAAAAGCGTGGATAAAATTTATCCACATATTTCACCATAAGGAAAAAGTGTTTCCAGTGGTGGTAAAAACGTGGATAAAATTTACCCACATATTTCACCATAAGGAAAAAGTGTTTCCAGTGGTGGTAAAAACGTGGATAAAATTTATCCACAAATTTCACCACAAGGAAAACGTGTTTCCAGTGGTGGAAAAAACGTGGATAAAAGTTATCCACAAATTTCACCACAAGGAAAAAATGTTTCCAGTGGTGGTAAAAACGTGGATAAAATTTATCCACATATTTCACCATAAGGAAAAAGTGTTTCCAGTGGTGGTAAAAACGTGGATAAAATTTATTCACATATTTCACCACAAGGAAAAAGTGTTTCCAGTGGTGGTAAAAACGTGGATAAAATTTATCCACATTTTTCATCATAAGGAAAAATTGTTTCCAGTGGTGGTAAAAACGTGGATAAAATTTATCCACATATTTCACCACAAGGAAAAAGGGTTTCCAGTGGTGGTAAAAACGTAGATAAAATTTATCCACATATTTCACCACAAGGAAAACGTGTTTCCAGTGGTGGTAAAAACGTGGATAAAAGTTATCCACAAATTTCACCATAAGGAAAAAGTGTTTCCAGTGGTGGTAAAAACGTGGATAAAATTTATCCACAAATTTCACCACAAGGAAAAAGTGTTTCCAGTGGGGGTAAAAACGTGGATAAAATTTATCCACAAATTTCACCATAAGGAAAAATTGTTTCCAGTGGTGGTAAAAACGTGGATAAAATTTATCCACATATTTCACCACAACGAAAAAGTGTTTCCAGTGGTGGTAAAAACGTGGATAAAATTTATCCACATTTTTCACCACAAGGAAAGCGTGTTTCCAGTGGTGGAAAAAACGTGGATAAAATTTATCCACAAATTTCACCATAAGGAAAACGTGTTTCCAGTGGTGGTAAAAACGTGGATAAAATTTATCCACATATTTCACCACAACGAAAAAGTGATTCCAGTGGTGGTAAAAACGTGGATAAAATTTATCCACTTATTTCACCACAAGGAAAAAGTGATCCCAGTGGTGGTAAAAACGTGGATAAAATTTACCCACATATTTCACCATCAGGAAAAAGTGTTTCCAGTGGTGGTAAAAACGTGGATAAAATTTATCCACAAATTTCACCACAAGGAAAACGTGTTTCCAGTGGTGGAAAAAACGTGGATAAAAGTTATCCACAAATTTCACCACAAGGAAAAAATGTTTCCAGTGGTGGTAAAAACGTGGATAAAATTTATCCACATATTTCACCATAAGGAAAAAGTGTTTCCAGTGGTGGTAAAAACGTGGATAAAATTTATTCACATATTTCACCACAAGGAAAAAGTGTTTCCAGTGGTGGTAAAAACGTGGATAAAATTTATCCACATTTTTCATCATAAGGAAAAATTGTTTCCAGTGGTGGTAAAAACGTGGATAAAATTTATCCACATATTTCACCACAACGAAAAAGTGTTTCCAGTGGTGGTAAAAACGTAGATAAAATTTATCCACATTTTTCACCACAAGGAAAACGTGTTTCCAGTGGTGGTAAAAACGTGGATAAAATTTATCCACATATTTCACCATAAGGAAAAAGTGTTTCCAGTGGTGGTAAAAACGTGGATAAAATTTATTCACATATTTCACCACAAGGAAAAAGTGTTTCCAGTGGTGGTAAAAACGTGGATAAAATTTATCCACATTTTTCATCATAAGGAAAAATTGTTTCCAGTGGTGGTAAAAACGTGGATAAAATTTATCCACATATTTCACCACAACGAAATAGTGTTTCCAGTGGTGGTAAAAACGTGGATAAAATTTATCCACATTTTTCACCACAAGGAAAGCGTGTTTCCAGTTTTGGAAAAAACGTGGATAAAATTTATCCACAAATTTCACCATAAGGAAAACGTGTTTCCAGTGGTGGTAAAAACGTGGATAAAATTTATCCACTTATTTCACCACAAGGAAAAAGTGATCCCAGTGGTGGTAAAAACGTGGATAAAATTTTATCACAAGGAAAAAGTGTCAATTTTTCGAGAGATCAAGCAAAATGTCCAATGATTAATACCTATTGGTCTTTTCTAATCGTCAAAATTTCACCGGAATGTGATAAGTGATAACATTCGAAAATATATCGTCAAGCCTGATAACAAAGTGTAATTAATTTCATTTTACGGTTGATTTGATTAAATTTGTGAAAAACGTTAAAATCAAATTTTTTGTTTGAAGTTATAATTTTTCAAAATTGTTTTCGTCGAGAATCTGATAAATATTGAGCTCTATTTTTACCGTTTTAAAAATAGCGGAGGAAGAGGGAGCGTTGAAAATTTCTTTCCA